>CM024612.1:8985466-9414402 GCA_014182575.1 Eucalyptus decipiens | reverse complement strand
GTTACTTTATCAACAACTGAAGCAGAATTTGTTGCTGCAACTTCATGCGCCTGTCAAGCCATATGGTTACGGAAGATTCTTGAAGAGCTTCAGTTCAAACAGCAAGAAGCAACTATAATATATTGTGACAACAGCTCAGCTATCGAGCTATCCAAAAATCCAGTTCTACATGGGAGGAGCAAGCATATAGATGTGAAGTACCACTTCTTAAGAGATCTTACAAATGATGAAGTAGTTGAGCTAGTTTTCTGTAGAAGTGAAGATCAAGTGGCTGATATATTCACCAAGCCCCTAAAGTTGTCCATGTTTCGGTAAGCTGAGAAAGCTCCTTAGTGTTCGTTTGTTGGATATTCCAAATTGAGAGAAGGTCCCTTAAACTGATTGTTTGCAACATCAGTTTAAGGGAGGGAATGTTGAACGAGTCAATGTTTCTAGTTTGTTTTTTATGTGTTAATAGTCTATTATGTGGATTGGTTGATGTACGTGTGAAGTTAGTGGGCTGTGGTGGTTATTTGTTTTTGTAAAGCCTATATAAAGGCTATGGCGTCAGTTTTTTTTTTTTTTTTTTTTTTTTATGTATGTGATTTTACAAACGGTTCCTCTGTTTTTGTGTATATCAATATCTCCTCTGTTTCTACAAACGGTTCCTCTATTTTTGTGTATATCGGTATCTCCTATGTTCTCCTTTGTTTTTAACGCTGCTCTTGTGCATATCCGCAAATCTGCATCTCCTCTGTTTTTTTAACAGTTAGATCAAACTTATGTATATAGTATTGTAGAATACTATGAGATGTTTCTAAAATGGTGTGGTTGTGAATTTTCAGTATGAAAAATATAGCCTTGCTTTTCTATCCCATCGTTTTATTGTTTGGGGATTTATAACTGCTTCCGCATGTACTATTAATAATGAAAGGGGTCGGCGATACTTAGTCCTGTGATATCGCATTCTAAAATCGGCCAAGTAGAAGGATGTGTGCGTGCTCGAGGATCGGGGCATGACAAACACCGATTGTCAAAGGGAAAATTATCAAAAAGTCATAAACCTATTATAATTGTACCAATTCAATTATAAACTCTTTTTTGCCAAATGAGTCATAAACATTTGGCATATGTGTCAATTCAGTCCATTTGGTCAATTTTGTTGGCCGACACTAACACGGTTGTTAACCGTCCTATGTGATGCTATTAGCGCTAACGTGGACAACTTTTAGTGGTATTTACGTATTTTTTCAAGTTTTTATTTTATTTTATTTTCATTTCTTTATTTATTTTTTTCCTTTCATTCCTTCTTCCTCTAGCCGATCGCCAACTCGACAACCAGCTAAAAGCAAGTTGGCAAGGTCGAGCCTCACCTAACCCCTAGCAAGACTCAAGCCCTTGCTAGAGGCTACTCGCTTAGCTATCAAGGCTCGCTCTCGCCGGATCCGACAAGGGTTGAGCCTTGCGGCCACGGGCAAGGCTCAATCTCACCAAAGGCCGCAAGGTAGTGACCTTTGACCTCACACGGGCCGAGGCCTCGTTAGTGGCCGGGTGAGGCATGACATTGCCAGATTTTCCCATGGTCAGCAAGGCTCAAGCCTTGCCAACCCAACGGGTGGCCTTTTTAGAGCCCCATGGAAAGACTTACCCGAAGCTAATGAGGTCCCTCGCCGACCTTGCCTCCAACTCAATAGCCCTAGGTGACCAACTAGAGGAAGAAGAAAGGAAAATAAAAATAAAAATAAAAGAAAAATTACCAAAATAAGAAACTATAATATATATATTAAAATATTATTAAAAACTATCAACATCATTGTCAATGGTACCGTCTAGGATGGCTGACGTTTACGTCGATCGTGCCAAAATTGGTTGGATAGACTAAATGGGAATAAATATAAAAGATCTAGAACTAAAATGACACAATCATAATGTATTTAATATTTTTTTTTTGATAATTTTCCCAATTGTCGGCTGTAATTCATGGAAGAATTCCACTTTGCACTGGGAACTCACTATCCAAATTGATATCAGGACAAGCTCGTCAACTATCCGTTAAAGTGTATATGATGAACTTCGGAAAACAATCGTGAGCTGACTCCAACATAGACTAGGAAATTGTATTTTGGAATCAGGTTTTCCACGGGCTGAAACTCGAAATGTGCTTTAATAATAACCATCATCCAAATTATTAAAGTACATTTGTACTTCCATCGAAACTCAACGAACCATAACTAAATATCTAATTTTATCTTTCGTCCTATTTTAAATATTCGTTACTTAGTAGACAAATTGTTTCCATAGGTTGATTTGGTTGCTTATTACACAGCCCGTGTAGCTAAGATCAATCCATTGTTTAGTGAAACTTCCGTTCCCATACAAATCGTTCATGACCTTTCATTAAATTGATAGGCAGGGGGGAACCTTTAGTCTGATTTGCATAAATTAGTTTAGGATTTTTATTTCTTTTTTCTCCATTTCCTTTTTAAACTTTCAAACGAAACAATTCATCTAACATAGTATCGAGCACATATTGTTCCAATCCCGATACTCCCTTTTAATTTCTCTTGTTTTTGGTAATCTGTCTAAGTTGTTCGCCAGCTTATGCTTATTGAATTTCGAAAGTTATGCTGTCACTTCAGTGTCGTAAATTTTAAACCTTTTTATAACTTACTGATGGATTTATGAGATGGGCTTAAGGCCCGTCCGCCCATGTTGGGCCTAAAAGCCCGGCCCACGGGAATAGGGCCCGTGGATGGGGGAAGGTATAAAAGGGAGGAGAGAGAGAGAGATGGCACCAGTTGGAAAAACAGACGTACGTACGCTTTTCTCCCCGCGCTTTCTCTCTCCAAAAGACAAAAAGAACAGTAAGGCAAACGGCACTTTCTTCTTCCCTTCAAGGCGTAATCAGATCGAACAGGGCAAGTTTTTCTTCCTCCCATCGGCGTCGGTGTCTAATCTGTAGCTAACAAGGTACGCTCGAATCCGTGGTGTGCTTTACGATCGGTGATACGTGAATTTCCCGGGCACGTCTTTCGCATTGATTTAGGGGTCCGATTTAGTGTCGAATCCGCTTTTCGGGGATCCGTTATTCCCAACATTTGGATTCAGTCAATAATACATAACTTGACACAAAAGCAAAGTTCTCAAATGTACAAAAGGTGTTTACCTTCTTTGGCTCACGACAGTTGCGAGCATAGTGACCTCTCTTGTCACAATTGTAACACTTACAAATAATGGGACAATGCAAAAGCATCAAACTAAGCATCTCTTCCTCTCGACTGGATTTTTCTTCTTTTTTTCCTACTCTAGAGTCCATCTTGACTAGGTTGTAACCATGGAAGACATCCCTATCGTTTGTCCTCGTATGGTCAGTTACTATTGCAACGAACGGTAGCGGCAACATCGTTCATGACGAAATTGTGCTTTACGAGAAAAGACATTGGGGTCGAGTTCACATTTCTAACCATATTACATTGAGTCAACACTCTCCAGTCTCAGTCACCATTTATTTGAGTTCAAAACATGATTAAATATAATTAGGTTAAAAGTCAACTATCAAGACGGATGTGTCAATGTCAACGATGTATGAAAGTGCTACTGGGGACGATAAGGCCGTCCGATGAATAGATCGGATTTATCGAGGTCGAACCATCGAACTTCACAAAGAGCCCATATAATAATAAAAATAATAACGATCTTGGATCAACAAAAGGTAGATAAATAGCCATATTATATAAATGCGCATGCCTTCAAATACCAGTGTACTTTGCAAATACATTAGACTGTTATAGAGATAATGAAAATATTAACTACACAAAACATAGGGTCATCAAAGCCTTTCTGACTCTGCCTGGCCGGTCGCCCTACGTGATTGGGGCTAAAAATCGGCATTCAATCGAGCACAGTCAATCCCTTTGAAAAATAACAAGTATCTGTTGATTATGATCAATCAAATGACAAATTAGAGAGTTATCAAATGATGTGCAGACTTCAGGAAATTTCAAAATAGATATCCTTGACAGCAAGATTAACACGAGCATGACTCGAAATAGAGGTTCCTGTGGGATCAGTCCATTAGGTCCAGTCCAACTATGACGTAGTTTGTGTGGGCTTAATTAAATGATAATACTCCTAATATGCAAATGCAATTTAATGACATATTTAGTCAGGGGTCGGGATCGGGATCGAGGTCGATCCCTTTATTTTTCTATGCAATGGAATGGCTAAGTGGATTTCTAAAATTATGGTGTCGACATCTTTTAATCACAACTAATTTATACTGACTAAACCGTCTATTATAACTTGAAGTTAGACCCGATTTGATTTGGAACCGGCTTGAGTTGATTCAAGGACATCTGAAGTGAATGAAATCTTTCGAAATGCACAAAGATGCATTTTCAAAATGCACAAATATCTCCAGATGCACGAAGTTTGGAGGCTACTGCATGTCCAAATCGAGAAGAACGGACGCCGGAACAAGATGTAAAAACTAGTTATGGCGTTCCGGACGTCTGGTCTTTCCTTAGTCGGACGAATGACTTTAGCAGTTTTTGGCTGAGAAGTTTTTTTATGCTCAGGCCACTATGGACGGGCTTCTGAACGTGCGTGCGACCAAAAATATAACATAGGATTGAACTATTTTACTCATTACGTCAATTCTAAGTTGGAGAGAGCTTTTACATAGCTATCAAGAGAAACCTACGGCGGGAGATTTTCTGGATTGATCCTTGTGAGGCATGTCGAGTGTAATAGGGGTTGGGCAACACTTGTAATTGAGTATAGTCTAAATAATGAAAGGGAAAAGTATTAGGAATATCAGATCATGAGAAGGGAACTTTATTAGAAGACACCCAAGATACAACTGGTACAAGACAAAGCCCAAACACACACATAGTCACTCTCTCTCAGGAAGCATTAACAAGCATCAGATCCAACATCCCAGAAACCGCCCTCTCCGCCAAGTACGGGGGCGATCGAGGGCCTCTTTTGCTCGTAGCGTACTTGGTTAGAGAAATAAAAATTACATAAACAAGACAGAGCAAGAAGAGAGAGAGAGAGAGAGGCGGAGGTCGTCCGCGGTTTAGAAGAGATGGTGGTGCTTCTTGCCATGAGCCTCTTCATCTTCTTCCTTGGTCTCCTTCTTCTCGTGGTGCTCATGGAAGGCGAACCCGGCGGCCCCGACAGCAGCAGCGGCGGCCACTTCCTCCCCTATCTTGTGCCTGTGGGCGTGCTCTGGGTCCTTCTTGGACTCATGCTTCTCATACTGCAAGTTGCGCATCATTAATTAGGAATTGTGTGAATGAAACAAGATGAGTCAAGGTAAAAAAGAAAAGAAGATCTCTCTACTACGTTTACATTTTTAAAAAATATGCTCTAAGTACGGTATAAGTTCAACCCAAAAAAAAAAAAAAGGTTCATTTATTCACTTTGAGCAGAAGTTTTTGGTCATATAAATACTGTTATGGATTACAACGATGTTTTTTTTTTTAAGCCAATCGTGGGGAAATCTTACTCCTCTAGTTGATTGGTGAAGGAAATTGAATGAATTCAAATTATTGTTCATTTATAAGGATGATCCGTTGCATGGCATGCCATGATGTTCAATTGGAATATCTTAGTATAATTGAGATCCTGGGCGTCCAATGTTTGTGATCAACATGACGGTTCAAGTCAATAAAGTGGAGATGTGAATTTTATCTATATATAAAATGAAAAATAATTGCAAGGATTGAGAAGAAGATGATCATCATTACCAAAGCATAAGCGCCAGCAGCGGCTGCACCGAGCCCGCCGAGTTCTTCGAGGTGCTTGTGGTGCTTCTCCTCCTTCTTGTAATTGACCTCAGGCTCCATGATGGTGGTCACTTCGGTGGTCTCAGCGTAAGCGCTATCAGGGCCACTGCCGTAGGTGGTCTCGGGTAGACGGCAGCCTCAACGGGTTGCTCATCCTCCTTCTTGTGGTGGAAGAGGTGGTGGCGGTGTCCTTCGGCCATGGTTGGTGGTTGTTTTTGTGGGATGCTAGGATTGACGATGGACCAGGGAAAGGGCTCTAGATAGCTGAAGTGTATGGCAAGTGCTGTGAGATTGTTTGAGAGGGAGGGGCGTATTTATAGGGAGATTTGGCACATGCAAAGCCTCACATCCAATCGGGCCAACGCGGGAGGCCTTAAATGAGTGATGGACGGTCAGGATAGGTTGGTGCTGTTCAATTCGATGCATCTTTATCTTCTTTTGATAAAGCGGTTGTTCGTATGTCAAGACAGAAAAAAGAAACAGGGGATTAAACTTTGTGTGTGTGTGTGTGTGTGTGTGTGTGTGTGTGTGTGTGTGTGTGTGTGTGTGTGTGTGTTGGAGTTGGGGGGTATTTTGGGCGGACGAGTATTTATTTGGCAAATAATTTTTATGAGTTGGAACGGAAAAAGTGAAAATCTTAAGGACATTCCAATTTGGTTGAATATTTAATGTAATGTGTTGAGAATATGTTTTGAGATCAGGCCCAATCCACGTAAGTTCGAATGGTTTTTTAGATTGAGTAGTTTTCTTAAAGGAGTTTCCTATTCTTGATACAAAATATTTGGCTGACAATTCCTTTTTGAGTTAGAGAAGGGAAATGATGAAAAATCTTGAGAATATGTGAATCTTATAGTTATTTGATGAATATGTTGAGAATATGTCTCAAGTTTAAGTTCATAAAGAAATATAAGTAGAACATTCCAATCTTGTGGTTCTAGTTTGATTGATTTTCTAGTTTGGATAGCTCTCCTAAAAGGGGTTTCTTATCTTGGAGATATTATTTGGTAGATAATTTTCCTAAGTTGAAATGGGAAACAATGAAAATCTAGATAACATTTTAATATTGTGGACATTTGATGTAATTTATTGAAAATATGTCTCGAGTTTGAGCCTATAAATGAGTCTTGATTAAAGTGGTTTTCTTAGTTTAAGTAGGTTTTTTAATTTGAGTAACTTGTTAGAATTGTTCCCTATTTTGAATACAAATTATTTAGCAGACAATTTTTATATAATGATATGGGAAATGGTGAAAATCTTGAGAACATTGTCATCTTGTGAACATTTAATGTAACGTGTTAGAGTATTTCTCGAGTTTGAATTCATAAAGAAAACCCAATCCAAATAGGTTTTCAATTTTGAGTAGTTTCCTAATTTGAGTCTAAAAGCAACCAATGCTTTGACAGAATCGTGTATATCTCTGGTATTTTTATCTTGTCCCGTCGATTTCTTTGATAATTTATTTTTCCCACCTTAAGCTTGAAATGAAAGATTCGTTACCTTAATAATGTAACTGTAGGAGTCTAAAGTTGAAGATGAGGCTTCATTATGGTGTAGGTGGGTGGTTGTGGCTTATTGATTAAGGAACCCAGTCCCATGAATGTGCTCTACATACACCATTGATTGAAGATCTAATGATAGGGTTTGAATCAAGAAAAAATGTACTTTACTTTACACTTCGTCCATGATTTCACACCGACTTAATTTTCATTTTCACAAAAGTGATTTTCTCATTTTAGATGCTTTAAAAATAGGATATTACGTTAAATTTTCCATCACTGCACTTCCATTTTTTATTTTTCTTTTCTTGCCATACTCTTAGATTGTTTATAAGGTGCATGGCTTTATATCCATATCAATTTCTCGGGCAAACCCCTAATTTAGTTCGATAGCACAGCTGGTTTGTGTATACTCCATCAATGCATTTGTTAACATCTTGTCTACTTATACTAACATGTGGAATAGTAGGAAAATGTTCGTTGCACACAATCAATTGTCTTGTTCACATTTTACTTGATAGATTCTTTTTCCTTTTATGCCAACCGGCCCCTCAATTTATTTGCTTTTAAAATTTATATTGGTCTAGCACAAATTTAAATCAGCTCAAATATTTCTGCCATTAAAATCTTCGGGACGGTTAGTACCTCTCTCGCATGTGAACAGTTTTATGCCCTTTGTTCTGGCGATTATCAGATGCCGACACCATCGATTTTTATATTTATTTATTTGATATGGTTGAAACCCCTTCATTTCAGATCTGGCAAGTGGCAACACCTATTTGCATAGAAAATCAATGGGTTGAAATTTTCTGATGGTGCTCAGAAGGTGGACATTGATAAAACATAAATTGATAAATATATATAATAGATAATTATTTAATCTTGGAAAAAAAAAGGTGGGTTTTCTTCAATAGACAAATGGGTTTTCCTTCATGTATGTTAGGACCATTTCCCAAAAAAGAAAAAGAAAAACGTGGCATGTGATTAAGAAGACATTATGTAAAAACAGATTACCATATGCCAAGATCCCATTATAATTGGGTCCCACTTATCTATTTCCAAAGTAGAGGGGCCCTTCTGATTTATGTTTGGTTTGATAGGATCAATGGCTTGGACCTGAGCCAGTCCTTAAAAGGCTCAAGGGAAAGAAATAGGTGAGAGATCTGCCTGCCCTGGGGTGGGAGACCCTGCGATGTCACTCCCGTATTCCCTCTCTATTGGGAAGACAGAAATAGACAAGGAGTTAGAGAGCCTCACGGTGGTAAAGACCAACGTGATAAATATCTCAATTTTTGTGGCTATCCTTGCAAAACTTTTTAATGGTCCCGGCTTGCATGTACTAATTTTGTGATTGGGGAACTACGTAGTTTTCTTATATTATTTGCTACTTATTGCCAAAGTGGAAGAAAAGAAAACAGTGTAAAGATATCGCAATTCAAATGCCCGCGCTTTAAGAGTTTTCATGATAAGCCCCTTTATTTTATTTTGTTTTATGGATTCTAATTCTGACGCTATTCTCTAACCACAGTTTAGGTCATTCCAACATATTTTCATTCAAAATCTGGTGAAGAACATATTCGATTCAGGATTTGCCATCTTCTCTAACCACAGTTTAGGTCATTCCAACATATTTTCATTCAAAATCTGGTGAAGAATATATTCGATTCAGGATTTGCCATCGACAAATGGTACCTATATGTAAAAATCTTTGTGACGTTTAAATCTTTTGCCATTAACTTTAATTGACTAGCTTGTATAGTGAAATGAAGGTTCATCTACCATGGTGGTGGTTGGTCTAGTGTAGTAGGGCTTACTGTCAATAGGTTTGAAATCCTCTGTTCATATGTTCGAATCCCGCGGTCTCTCCTTGACTTCAGGCAACCTCGGTTCCTTTGTAGCATTGGATTGGCCATGATATAGGACGATCCTTATTCAGATCTCACCGGCACCATAATGGGACAAAGGTGATAGGTTTGCTTAAAATGAGCAAGAGTTTGGCTTAAACCGAATATTTTGTCGCAGGCATGATAAAACTCCTGTAATAACACCTGTAGAGTTGCTGGCCAATGTCGGTTTATCATTTCAAATATAGGCATCACAATTATTTTTTATTTTATTTTTTTTGTGATCCGGGAACAGCCGTACAGCCGATAGCCGGCAGCGTAAACCAGGGACGACCCGCAGGGACCCACCTCCCACGAGCCGCAAGTGAGTCGCCAATGGGGGCAAGAAGTTTCGAACCTCTTCCCTGCCGGTTGAGGGGCGAGGCGCGAACCATCTCGTCCACCGCGAGGTGGGTAGGTATCACAATTATTAGTCAGTCCTCACTCAACAAATTCTGTCAAACTTTCAATGTCACTATAACAATAATAGATAAAGAACATATTGTCAGTTTATGATTTCAAATATAGTTTTGGTTCGAGATCTATTCTCAAGGTGTTGTCAAAAGCATCTTCTAGGTCACGTAAATAGAAAGTACACTGGGCGGTGGGGGGATAAGTCTTGTAAAGTTGTTCTAACCTGCCCCTCGGATCCGTCGCCATAGCATGTATGACCAGTCAGTCCTACCCCCCATCAAAGCTGAAAAAATGGTGTTCGCTATTCAATGCCACAAAAAAATAAGTGGATATAAAAACCTCGACTTTCTTGTAGACCGACGCGAATTACTGTATGAAAGGTGCATCTGAGATCCGAGAAATATGAACGGAATGCAGTCGGGTTTTAAACAGGGCAGCTGGTATCGGGTGAGATATCAACTGGACAGGGAGGATTTCGTTTTCAAGACTTTCGCATTCATTGGATACGTTAAAGCCTCCCCAAGACACGAAAGGCGAAGACTGGTCCTTTGCTTTCATGGAGACATAAAATTGGACGGTGGGCGGGTCCATTGGAATGGCCGTCGAAGTTTGAGCTTCGTGTCGGCAAGAGCATATTCTCTCTCTTCTTCTGTTTTTTGCTTTTTTTTTTGTTTTTGTTTTTTAAGTTTTAGAGTTGCCTTTTAAGCAAAGAAGAGGGACCTTAAGCAGTTTTTGATCACCATAACAAAGATAAGATTCGATCGATTAAGATAAAATAAGAAGTCTCATCATTTGTTCGATTAAACTATCTAGCATGTCCTACGATGTGTATAGCCAAAAACATAAATAATAAAATTTCAAGTAGCTACTTAAAATAGTAAAGACAAAAGAAAACTAAAGGGGGAATGGTATGGATGCAGGATCACCATAATCTCGGTGGTCGAACCACTTGATATCAATTTCACCATTGTGGTTGTGTATCTGCTGTGACCATCATGATGGTCGTCTATTAATGCCAACTATCATGACATTGTTAGGACACGCAGTAGAAGAATGATGCCTTCATATAAGGAGATTGTCACAATAAAGTTTAAGTTTGGGCTTATCAATATATTTAGTTGGACCATATTTATCTAAAAATTTAAAATTGGTGAGTTATAAGCCAATCGAGATATATTAATTGTTTTACAATACAATAAATTAATCTCTCACGCAACACTTCCTTAATTGGCTTTATACATGGACCTCAACAGAAATTGTCTCATGTATCGTGGTGGTGATTGTGTCACGCCCCGAACTTCGAACGCGTGCCCATCCCTCGGTGGTCAATAAAAAAAATTGTGCATCCCAGGACTCGTCACCAACCTTTTCTTTTAATTGCACATGCGGAAGCATATAATAAAATCCCCAGACAATACAAAGATGGGATAGAGAAGCAGGATACCATTTTCACCAAAACACCTTTCATAAACAAACTAGTTTATACACAGAGGCCAATTCTAAGGTCTATGTACAGGAGATCTATCTCCAAAAAGAAATACTGAACCATCCATGCTCTTGAACCTTCCGCATCAAGCTCTGGGTTCTTCACATTAGGAACCTGGAAAGATAAGCTCACGACGGAATGAGACAATGTCTCAACAAGTTCACCCCCTCAAAGCCCCGATTAGTACACCAACTCAACTTGGGTATCTCTTCATAACCACCCCACAAACAAGCAATGACTAACAACCAACAATCAATAGTCGGTTCACATGCAACCTTACCCGGTATGCCATACCCTACATGTTGAATCTCAGCACAATATACGCAATGCACATGACCATTAAATAATGCAGTTCATCAATCGAATATGAGTCGAGTCACAAGCGATCTCACTTAGCCATTGCCACACCCTACACATTATCGATTCATGCGTGCGTACCATAAATAATATGCTCAACTCATTCACAGTCAAGACCAATGATGCCATGATTCTCATATGCTCTTGCACATTAGTGTGCCACACAGCATATATCGATCAATCACACGGGTCCCAATTATAAGGTAAAATCGATATGACATGTCACATTCTATGCCATACAATTATACCCCATGATAAGGTCCAACCATCTCAACACTCATGCATTTAAATTAATTTCAGCCACACAGGCACAGCCTACCCGACACACAACTATATGGCCACACAAGCACAATCTACCCGATACACAGGCACAATACCGCCACACAGGCACAATCTACCCGACACACAGTGGGTGACGGTTCTACTCAATGATCACGCAAGCACATTACTACAACTCACTTTCTCATAAATGCGGTCCATTTCAAATGTCCCTTAGACAAAAATATTTCCCTTTTTGTGAAAATCACTTGATTCATGCAGATGCCTATGCATTTATACACTCAATCACCTCATAAGATCAAAACACATGAAATTGGATAACTTTTCATTCTTGAGTGAAAAAGTGCACGTGAACAGTAACTTTTAAACAATGTCGTGAACAGTAAAATTCCAGAATTTAATAACTAATCAATTAAATCCAAAAATCATTAAAAACATTAATTAAAATAAACAACCAATCAATTAGAGCTAAACTTGTTTAATTAACCACATTAAGCAAATAAAGTGAGATTAAATTAAACTAATCTAAGGAATTCATCTAACCATCTATCTTAGGACAACATAGCTTAATTAAATCCCCTAAACTAGAATCAACACTAATTAAACCAATCTTAAGCAAGTTTAGGCACTAATCAAGGGATTAAGAGCTAAACTCACTCGTTAAACTGGCCGAAGACACAGACGCGACGGTGACGACGGAGGCTACGCTCGAAAACCTCTACCACGACGATCTAAGGTCATCCCGGGGTTGGAACAGCAGCCACAAACTCAAACTCCCACTGAAACACAAAAAACTGGACTGTCGGAGGAGAAATAGAGTTGAACGGACTTGATCGGAGCTCCCAGTGAGGGGTTGGCCAGCGATCGGCGGCACCTGGGGGTCGAGGGGGACTTGCTAGAGGTTGGTATGGGTGGAGGTAGGGTTGAAATGAAAGAAAAAAAAGCTGAAATGGACGAAACAAGCGAAGCAGTGCAAGCTACCAGGCGGACTAATGGACCGGCGAGCTTTTTCTTCCGGCCAGCGGCTCCATTCGGCAAGCGGCTAGGTCCTCTTGAACGGTTTCAGTCTTCTGAGCGCGATGGTGGATGGCAGGAAGGCTGATTCTCATGGGAAGACAACAATTAACTCAGTTTTTCACACAAAGGTTAGTTGGAGTAGAAACAGGCAGAAGAGGAAAAGAGAGGAGAAAAGCATTACAAGATTTCCAACTTAAGAATTGAAGGTCATCCATTTGAATCTGGTTAGGATAACTTGATAAGCGAAAGGTCTGGATTTATCAGTTCATGGGGTGGAAGTGGTCGTATGTTATGGCGCTTGTAAGCGGCCAAAGAAACGCCCGATATAGTCTTTTTGATGGAAACTAAAAATCAGGAAGTAGTGCTTAGACGACTTCAAAAACGTTTGAAATTTCCAAGCTATCATGTGGTTAACCCTATTGGCTTGGCTAGATGGATGGCGATACTCTAGAATGATCACGTTTCCCTATGTGTGGATTGGCATACTTTGGATTTTATAGATATGATATGCACAGATGTGATGTGTGGCATACCTATGGGTCTCACATGCCTTCATGCGCTAGCGGTGTATCAACAACGCCAAAGCTTATGGGTAGAACTGTGACAAATCAGCATTTCCAATACTTTACCGTGGGTTTGTGCTAGAGATTTCAATGAAATTATCTATCATTGGGAGAAAGTGGGCTAAAGGTTAGCAAAACCGCATCGAATGCATTCATTTCGAGAAGTTTTACATGATTGCTCTCTAATAGATATGAAAAGCAGGAGTTGTGCATTCATGTGGATGAATAATAGAGTTGGCGACGATTTTGTGAAAGAAAGGCTAGATCGGGTGCTATGTACTAAGGATTGGCATCTAACGTTTTCAGAAGCTGAAGTATTTGCCTTACCTACTTTGGGGTTTGATCACAGCCCCTTAATGTTAACCAATGAAGTAATCACAGGCAGAAGAAACAAGGCCTTTATATTCGAAGCCTTCTGGATACAAGATCAAGAGTGTCGTGAAGTCATTGCAAATTCATGGACCTTGGTACAGGTACAACACTCAGCACTACCAAACAAATTAAAGGTAATCTCTATGGCTCTCGCTCACTAGAGTCGCTTGAAGTTCTCTAAGGGCCATCACCAAATCACCACCTTGCAACATCAACTTCAAAATCATATCAACCAACCTCATGGCCACTATGATAAAGCGATAGTTACTAAACCGAAAGAAGAAATCCAGCACTTATGGCAACGAGATGACCAATAATGAGCGATGCGCTCCAAGATTAACTGGCTTAGATGGGGGGATAAGAATACTAAATTTTTCCATACCACTACCATT
This sequence comes from Eucalyptus decipiens, assembly GCA_014182575.1. Taxonomy (NCBI): domain Eukaryota; kingdom Viridiplantae; phylum Streptophyta; class Magnoliopsida; order Myrtales; family Myrtaceae; genus Eucalyptus; species Eucalyptus decipiens. The sequence goes on along the minus strand of CM024612.1, from coordinate 9,400,372 downwards.
CAAAGGCAGCAACGAAATTGAATAAATATGCTACAGGATGAAAATCAACGATGGGTGTGCGATCAAAAGCTTTTGAAGGAGATAACAACGGACTTCTTTTCAAGCCTGTATAGAACAGTGGGACATCACGACTATGGGCCTCTCCTGGCTCAATGCCTGCGTGTTGTCACAGAGGAAATGAACAATCTTTTAACAACTGCGGTCACTCGAGAGGAGGTCCACCAAACAACTTTCCAGTTGGGGGCTACTAAAGCTCCCGGGCCAGATGGTTTGAATGGACTATTTTATTAGACTCACTAGGATATACTACAAGATGAGCTTTTCCTATTGGTGCAGGATTTCTTCCTCTCAAGAGTGATGCCCACAGATCTTAGCAGGACCATTATTTCTCCAATCCCCAAAGTACCACACCTAGAAAGGCTAGATCAATACTGTCGAATCAGCCTGTGCAAAATTGCCTATAAAATTATATCCAAGGTGATAGCAAACCGTTTGAAACCCTGGCTACCTAAGCTAATCTCCATGGAGCAATGTGCCTTTGTGAGTGGTCGCCAAATTCAAGACAACATATTAGTAGTCCAAGAGGTGCTCCATCAACTCAAGATTCAGAAACACAAGTGAACTTTTCAAGCAGTACTAAAGATGGATATGCAAAAGGCTTATGACCGGGTGGAATGGGACTTCCTAAAAGACTATCTCCTCAAGTTAGGCTTCCATATCAAGTGGGTACAGTGGGTGATGCAATACATTACGACAGTCTCTCTCAGTATTAAATTTAATGAAGAACACTTACATTATTTCCATCCAACAAGGGGACTCAGACAGGGAGATCCTCTCTCTCCTTACTTATTCATTTTGATGGCGAACGTCTTATCCACTCTTATCAACCAAGCTGTTAACATGGGAAACATCAAAGGCATCAAGTTGAACAGGTAATGTCCTACCATATCTCATCTCTTTTTCACCAGTGATGCTATATTTTTCTTAGATGGTAAGCTTCAAGAATGTCATAATCTTGCAAATGTATTGAATCAATACTGTTTAGCTACGAGACAAGCTGTTAACCAGAATAAATCCAGCATATTCTTTAGTAAAGCTTGCCCTATTAGGCTACAGGAAAACTTGGCGAGAGAATTTAGAATACATGTGCTCGAAAAGACGGGGAAATACCTAAGTATACTGTCTTATTGTGGGAGATCAAAAAATGAGATGTTTGCATGGATTCTGGGGAGAGTAAACGCAAAATTGGAAGGATGGAAAGAGAATTTAATATCTAAGGGAGGCAAGGAAATTCTGATTAAGACTGTCGTACGGGCACTCCCACAGTATGCCATGTCCATCTTTAAACTTCCTGTGTCTATTTGCAAATATGTTGAATAGAAAATTACTAGGTTCTGGTGGCAAAATGATTGCAGTAAATCAGGAATCCACTGGAAGCAATGGGAAGTACTAAAAAGCGAAAGGACAACGGAGGCCTCGGCTTTCGCGATCTCATCACTTTTAACAAAGCCATCTTTGGGCAAACGGGCGTGGTGCTTAATCCAACAACCATCCTCCCTATGGAATACACTTTTCAAAGGCCTTTATTTTCACTCAAAGGACTTCAGGTATGCGGATAAAGGAGCTCGACCATCTTACCTCAACTTCAATGGTCAGTTGGAAATGGGCAACGGATTAGAATCCGCAAAGATAAATGGCTACCCAAAGGGATACTAGGCGGACCTACTGCTAGAGGCGAACCTGTGATGGTGGCGGATCTTATTTCCCCGAAACATAACATATGGAATATCCCCCTACTCAGCCAGCATTTCGATGATCAGACTATAGAGGAAATCCTTACCATTCCGGTACAGCCCCAATACACAGTTGATAAACTTATTTGCACAGAGACGTAAAATGGTCTGTACACAATGAAGAGTTGTTACAATACTATCAGAAAAGCACTTGACAACAATATGCACAGCCGTGCTTCCTCATTCTATCACACCCCACAGTTATTGTGGCGAAGGCATTGGACTATGAAACTAGCCCCTAAAATTCGCACATTCATGTGGTCCTTATGCCACTATGCACTGTCCACGAAAGACAAGTTATATCACTGACGAATCATCCCAGATCCGGTATGTAAACTTTGCCCTCATCAAATACCATAAACAACGGAACATATTTTTCTGTCATGCCCATGGACGCAAGGCATTTGGTCACACCCACAGGTTAGAATCAAGCTACCAACACATGGAGTAAACAAAATCAATGCCTGGCTTGCAGATAGGGTCGAGCAAAAACAGATCTCACCTGACCTGGAGACTATTGCATCAATATTGTGGCAGATTTGGAAGGCATGCAATAACTTTATCTTCCGCCAGCTGCGTCCAGATCCGGCACAGGTGGTGGAGGTGGCCCTCGCACAAGTCAAAATCCCCCAAAGCTCCGCACGGCTGACGTCGAGACCAGGGCGGCATCCACCCAACCCCAAACTGATGTGGCAGCCACCAGATCCTGGAATAGTGAAGATAAACATTGATGGGGCTTATCAAATGGCAAGAACTGAAGGCATTATGGCGTGTGTCTGCAGAGATCACACCAGCAAACTGATCGATGGATTTACCAGTGGATTCCCGACTTCCTCGGCGCTACAAGCAGAGGTCCAAGCGCTCAACCTCACTCTCAACTATCTGCTGCAAAAAGGGAAAGCTCATGAACCCCTTCTGCTTGAATCGGACTGCCTAGTACTTGGTTGAAGCCATGCAAGATCCCAAATCAACACCGTGGGCAACTCGTGCGTTGTTTGCCAAAAGCACCGCATTGCTCCCCTGTTTCCCTAACCTTCAAATTACGCATTGCATAAGAGAGGCAAATTTTGTTGCTAACTGGGCCGCAAAAGCCCATGGTCGTGGCATTTTGCCCCCAAACTGGGTTGTTTATCCTCCCCAAACCCTTCTGGATATTGTATGCTCTGAAGCCCTAGCTAAGGGTTGCTCGGTTTCTATAGCTTGAATGAAATCATCTATTTACAATCAAAAAGAAAAACTTATAAGCCAAAAATATGTGGCTCCTTGCAAATTATAATTTTGGTATTATTCTGCAACAATTTTTTTTTAATTGACAAGTAAAGATTCATAGAACAAAAGACAGCACGAGAACCGCAATGCCTTAGTTAAAATTGCATCTCAAATCTATTGCTAAACTCTTAATTGAAAAACATTATAGAGGATCGGACCATTAAATGCTGCAGAAACAAAGCGGTCAAACACAATAATAAACATAGAGATTACAGCCATAATAAGTTGAACACGGATTCATGTGACTCAGTACATTTGACATATATTTATAGGAAGAGCAGCGCAGGATTCCACTACAAATTAAGCGCTCTCATACAAATTACAACCACACTCACGTTACTTAAACACACTCCATTTTTCAGCCCTATTAATCTCTTGATCTTAAAAAAATAATCTCTCAATTTTATAAAGGAATTACAAACTAATTGATATCGTGAAAGTTCTTCAATTGTCCACGAGAGCTCACCAAACGTGTTTTGCATGCGATTTTCGAAAACCTGGTCCAACTTCGTGGACTTTCCTGAAAGAGTGCCACAGCCGACAGTCACACCAATTAAGCCCATTTTTTTTGTGTATTTTGGATCTGATTTTTCACGGGCTCAAACTCCAAATGTACTTTAATAATAGCCATAATCCAAATTATTAAATTACATTGGTACTTTCATCGAAACTTAACAATGATTTTTTTTCTTAATATCATAACTAAATATCTAGTTTTCTCTTACTTCATATTTTGAACTTTCATTGCTTCGTAGACAACATTGTTACAATAGATTAATTCCATTATTACGCAGCTCGTGTAGCTAAGATCAATCCATTGTCTGGTGAAACTTCCGTTTCCATGCAAATCGTTCATGACCTTTCATTAAATCGATGGGCGGGGGGACCTCTCGTCCAATTTATGTAAATTGGTTAGGATTTCTATTTCTTATTTTTCCCTTTCCTATGAAGGTTTTTTTTTTTTTTTTGGACAAGTTCCTATGAAGGTTTAAGTAATATGATGGGTGTGTTGTTTGTCTGTTCTCTGATAGTTTAAACTTTTGAAAATAAAAATTTCAATAATATGGTATCAAAGTACACTTTTATATTCTGCCTACTGTTCCTCGATTTGTTTAACACTAATTTCCCCGGTTTACATTTATTGTATCTTGAAAGTTATGTTGTCACTTCATTGTCGTAAATTTTTATAATAGTTTCATGACTTTCAAAATGATGGGGGAAAATATTTTTGAACTAAGCATCTGTTCATCTCGACTAGATTTTTCAATTTTTTTTTCGCTCTAGAATTCATCTTTACTAGGTTGAAACAATGGAAGACGTTACTATCATTTACCCTTGCGTAGTCAGTCATTCTCTTTGTAAATGTAAGATTTTGATTAAACTACTGTCAACTATTTTAAAAACATAACCGGTTAGATGAAAGTATAATTTTATATTTAATTACTCCAACACTCCCTCTCACGCTTACTTTGATCTTTTTTTCTTTTTTCTTTTTTTTTTGTCTAGTACTAAACGTTTAAATTTAATAGAGGAGGCAAATGGAGCCTAGAAAGATTTGAACTCAAGACTTCCAACCTAATATTATGTGAGATTTTGGTGAGACCAATGCCAATTACTCTAAAAGCTTAAATGTCAGATGAATGAGTGATTCTATATTTAATTACTCTAATAGTAAAATTGTCTTACTTGACTAAGATCTCTACCATGTAATGAAGGGGTGTTAGAATTGAGAGAAAACAAAGTGCTATAAGTAAGCATTTTGGCCAAATGGCTAGACTCAACAACAGTAGAGAAAATTACTAACAAAGTCATGAACCTATTACAATTATGTCAACTCAATCTTAAATCTTTTAGAGTTGCGCCAATTCAAGCAATTCAACTAATTTTGGTCAACCAATGCTAACATGGAAAAAATTTTAATAATATTTTTTTTAAATTGATTTATTTATTATTTTATTTTTCCTTTATCTTTCCTTTTTTTTCCTACTTCCTACTCCTCCAGCCGGTCACTAGCGGCGATCGACCACTACGAGAGCCAACCTCACGTGCCCCTAGGCTTCGCCCAGCCCTCACCGTCGTTGGGCAAGGCTAGGCCAACCTCGCTTAGCGATGATTAGGGCTGGGTGAGGCCCCATCGTCACTAGTCAAGGCCCGCCCAACCCTCATCAATGGCCGGCAAGGGCAAGGTTTGCCATGGTCGATGAGGTCAAGCCTCGCTGGCCCTCCCAAGAACCAGCAAGAGGAAGAAGGAGGGAAAAAATAATTAAATATTAATTAAATATTAACAAAATAAAAATATTATTAAAAATGATCAACATCGGTATCGGTCGGCCAAAATTAGCTGGATGGACTAAATTGACACAATTACAAAAAGTTTAAGATTGAATTGACAAAAGAAAAGTTTAAGATTGAAGTGATACGATTATAAAATGTTTAAGACTTTTTTTTGTAATTTTTCCCTTAGTAGCAACGGGATGACAATGCTCTACAATCTCTCCTCGCTGCTCTTTCTTTTGCTCAGCGTTTCTACAGCTCGTGAGCTCAGAAGCGGCGGTAAGTCTTGAGTTCTTTTTAAATCACTAATCAATTGCCATGTTTATTTTTATTCAGTTTACTCCCACTTCGTCATTATCTTTGGCTTGATAATAAATTGCATGATTAATTTTTATTCAAGAAAAGTTGCTCGTCGATGTAATTAGGGTTTGTTGTAACTCATATAAGGATTATTTATCTGGCGTTAACTACTAACTTAGGACCCATCTATAAGCAGTAATCGATGTGCTTCGATCTAACTAAGTAAAGGAGGATTTGTGCATGCTTATAACTGAGTTTTCTTATCAGGGCATAGTTGGCTTAAGACCTATCTTTTTCTCAAGTCATTTCATGGTAGAATCATCCTAACATTAATTCCTAATACCTTGTGCACTTATTCAAAAGTTAATTCGATTGATATACCATTGTTAACATACGCAATTCCGACGCCTATTGATATACCGCTGCGGTTAATACCAACAAGAAAAAACATACAACGATATGCATGTCCACTCCCAAATAATCCCAATCAAGCGCACACCATGTATAAACCCTTGAGTCGAAAGTATACCTTGTGCACAACCACACAAAAATGCCCTTGTGTAGGGTTTTATAACAATAAAGATAAAAAGATCTTAGTTCGCAGTGTAATTATCCCTCGTGCTTCTGTTTATTACTGTAGGTTCACCTGTAGGGTACCCCAATATATAGATTTGGCTTTTGACTTGGGATAGTTATTGGTGCACTGCCGACACCGCGAATATTACCACGACCCACCAGAGCAGTATGCACGTTGGCGTATGGAGTAAAGAGCAGGGGATACATGCTTCACCGTGGAGCAAATGTTCGGCTTGACTACCGTAAAATTTGAGGAGTTCAATCCGAGTCTCGATTGCAAGACACTCCTGGTCAGTGGCTTTGCACCGAGGGATATATATTCTGAAGTTTTGATGATGTTAGAGTTTGGAACTATGATGGAAAATAACACGAATGTGAAAATAAGGTGAAGGTTATATCTATGTACGTGAGTTTAATAATGTAGTGCTGGTACTCTGTCCATTTCGAGTTCTCCATAAAGCTGAATCCCACCCCCCCCCCCCCCCTCAACATGTTTTTCAACAAAATCGGACTATAAATATGACAATATAAGTCTTACATCGATTTGACAGGCCCTTTTGAGTTTTTTTATAGGTTAACAACTTAACACCCCACTCTTACATAGTCACCACCTTATGTGGTTACTTAAAATGTTTTTTTTAGTGATTAACCCATATGAAAGGAGCATGTTCATTATTGATGACATTAGAATAAGACCCCCTTTAGGTATGTGGTTCACGGATGGACTTAGACCATACCCTATCCAACTAGAGCGGGGAGTGCGATTGCTAGGGCAAGAATGTTCAAACAAGGCACGCTACTAGTGGGCTTTTATTAATGGACCAGATCACAAATCTAATAGGGGGAGTATCACAAGGCAATATGAACAAACACAGAGGAGGACATTAGTTCTTCAAGTGGAGAAGTTTATGACATCGCAAGTCCCACATCAATTTTGGAAGACCCCGTTGAATGACTCATAAGTCAATGCTAATCCTAGATGGTTACCGCCTAGTGGCCATTCAAAATATATATTGGGGCTTGGCCCGTGTAAAATGGACTAAATTGTTACAATACGTGTTGAAAAACAATGTGAACATTAAAGACAATCACAATAAAGAGAACAAGCAACAGGTTTTTCCATCCCAAAACAGAGAACCAGTACAATTCGGCGGAAGGAACAGAGATACAATGAACAAATAATGTTTTGAACCTTGTGGACATCCAAAAAATGGTATTCTCACATCTTGCCCACAATATAGATGTTGGGAAATTACCCAAAACATCATACATCTATTGTATTTGTGTCAATTCAATTATAAGCATTTCAATTTAGCCAATTTAATTCTAAAATTATTACACTCATGTCAATTTATTCATAAACATTTTAAAGATTTATCAATTTAGTTTATCAATTTTGGCTAGAAATCATTGACATACCAATCTAGTTAGTGTTCATCGTCCTATGTGGCATAGACAGCGCTAATATAGCAATCTTTTAATTTTTTTTTTTGAATTTTTCATTTTTTTTCCTTCTTTTCTTTTTTCTTTCCTTTTCTTTTTAATCCTATGCTGACAACAATCCCTCACCAGTCGTCTAGATCCAAGTGAGGGCTACAACCCTCCCATTGATTAGCAAAGGCATTGCAACTCTCGCCTAGATATGGGCAAAGGCCAATACCCTTGCCTATGGCTAGCAAAGTCATGAAGGTCCTTGCCTATGGCTGATGTTGGCCCTCCCTAAGCTAGCGAGGATTGTTTAGCTGCCCACTGACCTAGGGTTAGGAAAAAAAAGAGGAAAGCGAAAAGGAAACAAGGAAAAAAATAATAAATGAAAAAAGTTACAAATTTTTTAAATTTTAAAAAATTGTCAATGTCAATAATAATCGTGCCATTTGGGATAGTTGGCACTAACTAAACTACACCATCAATAATTTTCCATCAAAATTGACCGAAATGACTAAATTGGCAAATAATCAAAAGTTTAGAATGAAAATGATACAAATACAATAAGTTCATGATTTTTTGGCAATTTTTCCATATCCATGCCACCATAAGATTATAATAGAGATTATGTAAATATTAACTATGCAAAACCTTGAATCATCAAAGTTTTTCTAACTCGGCTTGGCCCAGTCGCCCTATGCGATTGGCACAAAAATCCAGGTAATCGAGTACAGCCAATCCCATTGAGAAAGAACAATTACTTGTTCGATAAGATCAATCAAATGACACATTAGACAGCAACACATCATCCAAGATCACTCCATTGCTTGGTGAGACTTTCGTTCCCATGCAAATCGTTCATGATCTTTTCATTAAATTATAGCCAGGAGGATCATTAGTCTGTTTTGTGTAAACTAACTTGGGATTTCTTTTACTTTCTTTCTTATCACGTAATATAGATATGTAATTTCAAAGAACGCGTTTGTTCTTTCAAGGAATACAAAAATGAAATAACGGAAGAATTGGTTTGTCCTAAGTTGACCTTAGAATCGGACCAAATCTAATGGTCAGTCCAACAGTCGGTTCCTTGACTCAACAGAGTCGGTCCTTAGTCCCAAAAAATTGAGGATCAATACTGTTTGCATTGGTCCTTGGATGAGATGCTAGACCAGTCCAACCTAGACTATACTCGCCCTTATGTGCGTGACCATTGCAAGGTATACAGGTATTCTAAGGCATGCGTGTTGACATTGTATGACTATCTACTTTTTCTTGATGCAAGATCTTTATTATTTTATTAGTACTTATAGAAATGCTTCGAGTAGTTAGCCAAGGCAATGATGAGGGTTGACTTTTGAATCACTCAACATGTTTCTTCAATTGATATTTTGCTGTAGTCATCGGTCTTTTCTGGCCAAAGTGAAAATCTTCTGGGTCGAAGATCGTGGGTTTGGGTTTAGGAATGTCAACGGTTCGGTTCGGTTTGGTTTTTGAAAACCGAACCGAACCGAACCGAACCGTTAGAAAAATCTTCCGAACTAAACCAAAATCGGGCGGAACCGAATACGAACCGAACCGAAATTTCAACTCGGTTCGTATTCGGTTCGGTATTCGATTTTTAGCTTTTGGTTTTCGGTTTTTTTTTTTTTGGGAGGGGGGAGAGGGGGGTTGGGGAAGGCTTACCTTCTGTATATGCTCCTTAAAAAATTATTAGATTAAACAAGAGCTTTGTCTTCTCTCAAAGTCTGCGTACAATCACCAAGGAAATAGTTAGCTGTAGCTGAGCAAATGTCGCTGAAGCTCATCATTGCTACAATGTTAAACGAGGATGAACTACACTGAACATGAAAGAGGACCTAAAAATTCCCACCAAGAAAACCAGAAAACAACCCCTCTACATCGACCCAGAACTTCCATCAGAAATCCCACATACAACAACTGAATCGGCAAGTACTGACCTTTTCAGTTTCTATCAATCTCAGAAGGTGATTAAAACCAGAAACTCCACGTAGATTCATCACAATCCAATACAGAAATTAGGGGGAAACAATCAATAGCTGTAAACAGAGATACAGTCAATGATAACCCTTCGACATCAGCACCCATGTATGAGAAGCAAACACAAAAAGTAAAACCTCCTAATAAGAATGTTCAGCAGGCGTTTTAATCAACAATGGCCATCTAAAGGAGCCAAGAAAGTCAACAATGGAGCCGAGCATTTAACGAAATATTTCTTCATTTTCTCATCAATTTTGCATATCAGCCAAACAACATAGGACAGAAGTAGAAGCTTAAATCGACATTCCAGCTGCAACAACATCCCCCTCCTCCAATGTTCCAGCTTAAGCAACACGTAAATCACTTCACTTCCACAGATTGGCAAACTAAACAGACAATCATGCCTAAATAAAAACCTGAACTTTGTTGGAAACAAGAACTCAACCTGAAGATTGAACATCTGGCTAAATCTATTCTCAATATTTCCCCCAAAAAACTGATAAAGCATCCATCTTCATTGTGTACCACTCGGCACAACAACAAAATTAACACTCGTCACACCAATGGAAGCGAAACAACAATGAGGATCTCACCTAAATCCACAGAAAATCCTTCTGTACGGGAAAAAAGAAGAGACAAAGCAGAAAAACAAAAACCTGCAAAAAAGAAAATAGCAAAAATGGTAGACGGACAGAGTGTTCCTCGGAACCAACGCAGCAGCACAAATCAGAGTTCACGTCGCAACAGAAAAACAAAACCTTCGCCTCAACACCCACAAAGAAAACGTCTCAAAGAACAGAACAAATGGAGCAAAGCAAGAAAAAAGGAAAAAAACCCAGATACCCTCTGCATGCGACCCAGCGACAGCACTAAGAAAAAGAGCAAAAGAGATCTTTGCAGAGGAAGATGTAGGCAGAGCGATCAAAGGAGAATCTTATCGATTTGAACTAGCCTAGTTCACTGAGTAAGCAAGAGGCGTCGCAGATCTAAAGCCACTGGCGGCCCCTCAGTCCAGAGCAGAGCGCGCGCAAGACATGCTCGGCCCCTCAATCGCCGTTGCTGTCGCAGAAGGAAGAGGGACGAAGGAGAGATTTGCAGAAGAAAGGGGCCCTATCCCTCCATCGGTCGCCGTTGCCATCGCAGTCGCTGTTGCCGTCGCCGTTGAGAGAACTTGGACGGCAACCAATAAAAACCAAGACGAGACACGAGAGGACTCAGAGACGGGATTTGGGAGAGAACCGATAAAAAAAAATTTCGGTTTTCGGTTTGTGCCTTTGTGGTTCGGTTTTCGGTTCGGTTAACCGATAAAAACCGAACTGATAAAAAAAACTTTCGGTTTTCATTAAAAATCGAACCAAACCGAAAAAACCGATTTTTTCGATTCGGTTCGGATTTTGACACCCTAATTGGGTCACCAAGGGTCTAGGTCACCGAGAACCTTGGCATCACTTCACCCGTGCTAATGAAGGTTGCATGACCTTGGCATTACCTCCCCTAGGCCGTTTGAGGACGCACGACCTCGAGGTCACCTTGCCTAGCCCCTTTGACGGTTCAATCTTTGCTGGTGATAGATTTGCTTCGGCCAAGTTTGCTTCCACAGTGCGATATCTCCACTACCTACCTTTTGTTCTTACCCTTTTTTCAATTTCAAAGCTACTTTGGAAAAAAAAATTATCATAAACTATTAGAGATTAATTTAAAAAAAAACAAACAAAGAAGAAGAATAGTGCGTGTGTATGAGAGTGATATGAGACAAGTAGCCATTGAAGAAGTAGAATGTGCTAAGTTTTTCCATTAGAATCCTATCCACAACAAACATATCCTCAAGGAACTTGTTAAGCGAATGGATGCTAGTAGTTATCTAGACAAATTGAATTGGGTCATGCGATTCTCCTCCTTATTAAAATCAAGGACCAGGATTCAATTGACGAACCGCCTCTTCCCAATATTAAATGGGGGGGGAAAATTAAAGGGATGAATTAATTCTCGCAGATAAGTCGCATAATGTCATTCATGGCAAACTACGAAAAAGAAAGAGAGATCACCTCTGAGCATGAGAATCGATTCCCCACTCGTCCTTTCTCTAAATTAGTCGAGTCCAATGCTCGATCGTGTATCGTTCCCCACGTTCTTTATGCTTCCACGATCCAACGTTCTCATTACCCATTTCTGTCTTGCAGATAATCTCTTGATCTTGCGAAGGAATAGCACAAATATCGTCGCAAGATTTCCCGACATGCTAATCCACTCTCCATGAGAGCTTTTCACCAATTTTGGATTAGGTCACCGCTCTGCTAATCAAAATGGTGCTTGAAGATTACCCACGAATTAAGAGAATTTATACTAAACTTTGGAAAACAATCCTGAGCCAACTCCAACGCTAAAAAAGCAATCATGTTTTGCGTGAGATTTTCAGAACTGGGTCCACTCGAATTTGCTTGTATTTCCAGTCAGGTTTTCCCCGCACTTAAACTCGAAATGCATTTTTATAAGAATCATGATCCAAAATTTTAATATACGTTCGTAATTTCATCAAAATTTCACGAAAATATTTTCATAATAACATGACCATATCACTAGGGAAACAAACGATCAAATAGTAAAATACATAAAACAATAAAATAGATCGAACATCATACTTACGTGGTTTGGTTGGAGAAACATATGTCCATGAGAAAAGCAACAAATAATTTCATTATAGATTAAACTGATACAATGGAGATTACAAACATACTCAAGTCACTCAAATACTATATGTGCTTTCTAGTCTCCAATTACACCCAATAACACATAAAGTGTCTAAGCACGCAATTCCTCTCAAATTAATTTCTCAATCTCACAAAGGAATTTATAATTATTACCACAATATTTAGTAATTTCAACACTTTCGAATTGCTTCAGGGTGTAATTCACAAGAAGTCACCTCTTGAATGCTCTTCGCAAGAAGTCGCGCTTCTTATATATAGATAAGAATTGGATCCAAAATAGGAAAAAAATATTAGAAAACCATTCAATTGGGAAATGTATTCATAGTATGAAATCTACTTGAATTAAGAAAGGTTTTTCTCTTTTCCGAACTCAAACTTGTAACATATTTTCAACACATTCAATTTATATATAAAAAAAGTGGGATTTTTTTATGATTTTTTTCCCTATTAAGTAATATATTATCTTTTAAATATATATTGTTTGTCCGTTCTTTGATAGTTTAAACTTTTAGAGTAATCGATTTATCTATTAAGTATCATAGCACAAATCGTTCCAATCCCAAAACTATTGCTTAAATTTCTCGAAGTTATTATATTCATATACTACCCAACTGTTCCCCGGTTCGTCTTGACACTTCTTTCCCCTATTTTTGTGTATTTTCATTTGTATTTCGAGGTCGTAATTTTTGTACCAGTTTCGTAATTCACAAAATGATGGGACAACAAAAAGCATCAAACTGAGTTCTCCAAGAAGTTACAGGACAAAGTAAGTGAAACCAACCGTAACTCAATCGATTCCTCTGGACTGGATTTCTCACATTTCTTACTTTCGAATCCATCTCAACTAGGTTGTAACCATGGAAGACATCGCCATCATTTGTCCTCGTATAGTCAGTCATCACTATCACCAACAATAATGCAACATCGTTCATGACTAAATTGAGCTTGAGCTTTACGAGAGAGGAGACGTTGGTGTCAAAATAATTTTTCTGATCATATTATAGGGAGTCAACCATCTCACGTTTCAATCACCTATCATTTGAACTCGAAACAGGGTCAATATAACTAGCTGATAACTCAACTTCCAACACGGACATGTCAATGTCGTCCATTTATAAAGTACTCCATCCTCGTACTCTTCGTCAAAATGCAAAGCTAGCATGAAATATATTTGATTAAATTCCTTCTCTTTGTAAAATTGTCTTGCCTGATTTGGTTCTCTACTATATAATGAAGGGGTCTTCCGATCGGCTTCAATTTAAGGAAGATACGAATAGTTCAGCATTTTGGTCACATGGCTGGGCTCAGCAACAAGGTGACGATGCTCTTGAATCTCTTCTTGGTGCTCTTTCTTTTGCTCAGTGTTTCTACGGCTCATGAACTCAAAAGCAGCAGTAAGTCTTGAGCTCTTTCTCATATGCTAATCAATTGTGATGATTTATGCTCATCATTATCTTTTGGCTAAATACCTCGTTGCTTGAAAAGCGTCAACTCTTTCTCAGAAGGCACTTTCTTGTGAAGCATCATAATTACACCTAACACCAGGATCGTGGTTATAACTAGGGTTTATTATAGCTCATAAAAGGATAGTTTGTTTTGCCTTAACAACTTTCTTAGGACACGTGTATCTGCCATGATTGATGTACTTCGATCAAAATCTGGAAAGATGGATTTTTTTTTTTCATACTTACAATTAAGTTTTCATATTAAGAATAGTTAGATTTTTTTTGACCAAAAAGAATAGTTAGATTGAGACGTATGTTTTTCTCCAGACATTTCAAGTTCAGACCATCCTGACATGTGTTCTAATACAAAAGCTTAGAGCGGTCAAGTGGTATAAATACAATGATTATGCAATGGGATTTCATGGACCGTGTCATTGGTTGTTTACCTTAAATATGATGTTTGGTTTTGGGCATGTAACATATCATAGGCGAGGTCCTCGACGACCTACCGAAAGTGGGATTACGATGCTACTCGCCGTATGGAGTGAAGGGTCATGAATCGTGCGACGATGTGATGCACATGTTCAACCTAAGCAGCGCAGTCTTCCACTTTTTCAACGTCAACCTCGACTGTCGTCATCTCTATAATGGCCAGTGGCTTTGCGTTAATAATATGACATTATATTAAGCTGCCTTTGGCTTTTCATAAAGGCAAAAATGTGTGCTAATAATGAAGAGTACATGACACTATCTATAGGTTTTACACTATTGAATTGCCTCATAATACTTGACAACGAGTTTTATATACATCCCCTAGAAGTCAACTGAGTTTGGAGAAAATATCTTTCAAATGCTCGGATGGATGTGCCTTGGTGAAGACAATTGTAATTTGATCAACCGATGGAGTTGAGACAAAATGAACAATGCCATGAATCACATGATAGTCTATGAAATCACAACTTATTTCAACATGCCTAGTTTTGCTCATGCAAAACAATCATTATGTGCTATTTGGATAGCACTCAAGTTGTTGCAGTAAATGGCTATTCCACCGTTATGATGAACATCCATATCCTCTAATAACCATCACAACCATAGTAATTATGATATTGTATTAGTAAGAGCATGATATTCTACTTCTATGCTAAATCGAGCAACAGCAAATATTTTGGTCACCAGCATACTAGCGATATATTTAGGAGATTTGGCATATACATTCTCATTAAGATTGCCATTGAGGAATGTATTTTTAAACATCCATCTGGAACAAAAGCCATTGTTTAACGGAGGAAACAGAAAGAACACTTTGAACAAAATTAAAAAACGTGCAATTAGAGCAAAAGTCCCTCATATTCATAAGAAAATATTTTCCAAATCATTTTTTTTCGTGAAACAAACATAGTTTAATATCATAATATTTTGAACTGTTTCATAACTTACAAAATGAAGGGGCAATGAGAAAGCATCGAACTAAGTTCTATAAGAAGCTGCAGAACATAATATCATATGTAACACGATCTATTCCTCCCGAATAGATTTTTCCATTTTTCTTCCTCTAGAATCCATCTTAACCAGGTCATGGAAGACATCACCACCATTTGTCCTTGAAGAGTCAGTCCTTATTACAGCAAACAACGATGCAACATCGTTCATGACTAAATTGTGCTTCACGAGACAAAGACGTTGGTGTCGAATCTTGATCATATCGCATGGAATCAACCCTCTCGAGCCTCGATCACCACTATTCTTGTAAAATAACTTGCTACCTTATCTGCATTCTAAACATGAATGAAATACAATCGCCAGCGTCATGGACGAATAAAGTACTTGTTCCTCGTATTCAACGTCCGATTAACATGGCCCGGTCTCTACAATACGACGAAGGGGTCTTAAAATCAAGAGGAAACAAAGCTGCTATACTTCAGAAGAACTCTCGAATTCCGTTGAAGAACGATACAGATAATTAACCATTCTCGACGTGGCTAGACTCGGCAACAAGATGACAATGCTCTTCAATCTCCTCTTGGTGCTCTCTCCTTTGCTCAGCGTTTCTACAGCTCGTGAGCTCAGAAGCAGCAGTAAGTCTTGGGTTTCACTATCCAATTGCCAAGACTACCATTTTTTGCTATGTTTATTCCCTCTTCATCATTATCTTTCGCTTTATACTACGTCGCATGGAGAACGTCCACTCTTTGTCAACGAAAAGTCTGTGGAGCATCATAGTAACACATATACGAAAAGTCCACGGTTCATTAATCAACGTAATTATGGTTTTTCATAACTCATTTCTCATACTTAGTTTTCGCCCTTTGGACCAAAAGTGGGCGCACAATGCCATCCGGTGTATGAAGTGAAGGGCAACGAATCGTGCGACAACGTGATGCTGAAGTTCAAATTGAATTACGCGACCTTCCGCATTTTCAACATCAACCTCGACTGCGGTCATCTCTATAGTGGCCTGTGGCTTTGCATTAATAACATGACCTTATATTGAGCTGTTTCTGGCTTTTCAAAAGGAGAACAAGATATGCAGCTCATCGAAGTTTACTAATGGACAAGATCAAGTGATAACCTAGCGTACGCGTCTCATAATAAGCTTCTTGTGGAAAGAAAAACTTACACGGTCCCTTGTTAGAGAAATAATAACTTTGAGTGTTTTTCATTTGTTATCTCCAATTCTTACATCTACTCTCTCTCTCTCAAAAATACGAGAGTGGGTGTTAAATTGTTGATGTGAAATCATCTCAATTATGATGAATTTAAGATGTCAGTTAATCTCCTACTTGGAAAGAATACCGCTTCTTACACTTATGTTCATATCATTGACTTCCAATTCCTTACTTTCCAAGGCAATGAAATGTCTTTAACAAAAGATCACATCATTTTAGATTCATTAGAAACGACCACCAACTTCCTCACAAGTCCTTAGTGAACTGGCTCTAAATCCTCATTCCAATTGAGTTGTTCTAATCGATTGCCAAAATGGGTCACATTGAATCATTGATGAATCTGTGCAGGTCCATTAGCTATAGTGAGCCCATACACAATGTAGGCTTCTTGCAAGGAAAGGTCCAAACCCATCCTAGTACAAAGTCCAAAGCAAGTGCAATTTCACGGTCAGGAATATGTGTCAAGGTGTCGTCATAAATTTGCAAGATCTATAATTTTATTATGAATTCGCACGACATTGATTTAAGAATAGCAAATTAATTAACTTTCATAAAAAAATAAAAACATGAGTCCATATATGTTTCATAGCAGAATCTAAAGTGAGAACATAATTGTTTTAAGTGAAGATTATATCAATCCTAAATGCCTGAGAATTGTCTAATTTTAATTATCATCAAGAATTAACCAAGAATATATATTCTCATATAAAAATCACATTGACATTTATCCCCAATGATGCACACTCATTGATTTCTAAGTATCCAACGTAGTTAGATGGTTTATAACTTGTAACATCTATTATTCTTAATACTTCCTTCTCAAGCCTTTTTTGTTGCACTCCCTATGAAAATTATAGACATGCGAAAGGATTCAGTTACAAAACGAACTCCAAACACACGTCACTTATTCAACAAAAAATATTATTTTTTTTAATCATACTGATAGTGTATCTAACAATAATGTATACACATGTTGCGCATGCAGGACCACGCAAATCTCATTATATCATATGAAAAAAAAATGAAAAAGAAGCTTCCCCGTAACGCTACCAAACAAGTGTGTGGCATGGACCATAAAAGTGTCAGAAAATATAGACAAAGCGTCATATGATTCCCACGCTTCTCTCCCATCATAATCTCAAACTTTCAAGTGACCACAAAAAGGGAGTGTCTGTATGTGTGTGTGTGTGTGTGTTGTGATACGACACCAAGTAGCCATATGAGAAGTAGAATGTAACTAAGCTTTATCCATTAGAATCCTATCCACAAACATATCCACAAGGAACCTTGTCAAAGTAAAGAAGGGATGCTAAAAAGGCTCTCTCTACACAAATTCAATGGGGGTCATGTGATTTAATTCATGAACCGCCCTTTTCCAATTTCGAAAGGGGGGGAAACATTGAAGGCTTGAATTGGTTCTCACGTTCTCTCCCACCGAAAAGTCCTATATTGTCATTCATTGCAACCGAGGAAAAGGAGAGGAGAGATCCCCCTCCAAAGCATGTGAATCGATTCCCCACTTGTCCTAACTAAAGCACTCTCGAGCTGGATACGCAATCATCTACCTTTTTTTCCGCAGCTTCTCGGTGCTTCCACAATCATACATTTTTCATTGCCCAAATGATTGCGAGTTGCGTTTAGATAATGAATGAGTGGTGCATTTGGCTTATCGCGCTTATGCTTTTAGTTTGGTTAGCGGTACTCTCATGATTGTATTCGGGAAAAAGTACTAAAAAAGTTATATATTTATTACAATTAAGTTAATTCAATTATAACTCGTTCAATCATAATATTTTTACGAGTTGTCAATTGATCCTTTTGATCAATTTTAACCAAAAATTATTAATGTGAATATCGGACATCTTACATGATATAATCTAAGTTAATGTTAGACAATATTTTAATAAATTTTTGAATTTTTTACGGTTTTTTATTTTTTCTCTTTACTTTTTAATTATATTTTTCTTTTTTTCTTTTTTTCTCCTTTCATCCCATTGGGCAAGGCCAGCAAGCCCTCACTAGCCACTAGCAAGGGTCATGGCCCTCGTTTACAGCCAACGAGGCCATGATGGCCCTGTGTGAGGCCGTGATGCCACAATCGACGTGACCCTCTTCCACACTTGGGTGAGGCCTTCATAGCCGATGAGGGCTTGCTAGCCATTGCCTAGCGGGTGACAAAGGTCGAAAGAAAGAAAATAAAAAGAATAATTTTAAGTTAAAATGTTTTACGCACATCAGCATTGACAATGCCACAAAAAATAGTCAAAGTTCATGTTAGTAGATCTTGTCAAAATTAGCCAAAATGACTTAATTGGTAAATTGTGAAAAAAATTAGGATTCAATTTGTACAATTGAATAAGCAAAGCTGAATTGCCTCAGTTGTTTGCAACAGGTTTAAAACTCTTTTAGTATTTTTCCTAATTATAAGCACATCATATCTCGCCTCTTTTTCTGGTCGGCCGTTCGCATTACATCATGCAATGCTTTGGTCGACCAAGAAATCACATGCTCTTGTCGATATTACTACTGCTCCGTGGTTGGGAATTGTACCAAGGTTCACGTTTCTCTCGTCGCATTCTTTTTTAAGAACGTGTTTGCTCACATATTTGAATGAGTTGATCCAATGCTAAACAAATTGGCCAATTTGAAACGAAAAAAATGGCAACAAGGTATTACAGGGCACTGCTCATGGAAAGTGATTTGTCCATTTGATTCCTGTTTAGTTCAGCTTTGGAAATGGGCTTTGGGACTCTAAAGCCCCTTTGGCCAAATGCAAACGCGTTTGGTTCGATTTTTTGGGCAACTTTGACAAGATGTAATTACATCTCCAAAAGACCCTAAGGACCCTTAGTCCAAAGCAAGTCTGGAGGTTTTTTGGGAACTTGCATTTCCGAAATGCAAGTTCCGGTTACTGTTCACTTCGAGTTATTGTTCATGTATGAGGAAAATCATCGCACGGAGGCCGACGACTACTGGCCAAGGGGTTGTGCCTGCCGGCAACGTGTCGGCGACCGCTGCTTGAGGGTCGCCCAACCTCGGCAACCGTCGCCGAACCTCGGGCGACTAATGGCCTAAATCATGCGACCCAGACGGCCGCCGAAGGTTGGGTGACCTCAAGCGATGGTCCCTTTGGGGTCGCAACCCCGGGCGGCCATCGCCTGAGGTCGCGCGACGGCCACCTGGGGTCGCCCGACCCCGGCAACCGTCCAAGGGTCAGATCCGGTCCTCCGATCGCCAGATCCGACGGTCCGGTGGCCGGACTTCAAAATAAAAATACAAATATTTTTTTAAATTTAATAAAAGTCATTTACAAATGTAAATTTTACGAAACGATAATTGCATTTCGAAAACCCCCTTCACCCAAAGATATTTGCATTCTTGCAAATGCATTCCCCAAAAACTGAACCAAACAGACCCTATGAACGAAATGAAAACCTTGATAAGGCAAGAACAGAGGCAAAAGTTGCAGGGGTGGAATACTGAAACTCTTCATAACTTCAGGGAACTCATGGACTCAAACTTGGCAAGAAAAATTCGAGCACCTGGCGATTTGCTTCTCTGCGAGTCTGTTTACGTGGCGCGGCGACGTTTCCATTCGAGAGGAAGTGATGGAACACGCTGCCGAATGAGGATGACAGCAATCCGATATCACAACCAGACATGTTGAGTTGCTGTGCTGGTTCAGACAGTACAGCATCCGAGTCCAAAGTGACTTTCACCAACCGATACCACGAGAAGTTAGAGCAGAAACAGGCATGGCGACCAAAACCGATGACCCGACTCAGGATGATTGTCTTTTTATATTACCATCAGGCCTAGATTCGAGATTTCAGGTGAAACCAAGGTCGAAAGTCTCACATCGCTGCTTGAATCCGTCGAGCATACGCTCTGAATAATTACATTATTGACTACAGAGAACAGAGAGATTACTACATCAATCAAACAACAAAAGCATTAAGGAAAATGGCAAATCTCAAATTCATTAACTGAAATTTCACTAGTTTCACTCGATATACCGAACCGTTTAACGGTGGAAGCGATACAGAGGCAACAGAGACACACCTCGAACACATTTGAAACCCCCTATGATCAATTGAGCCAATGTCGGTACAATAATATGTACTTCTATCACAAAGAAGAAGCTAAAACAGTTATAGTTGGGACTTAAACAAGTATTTCCGACAATCAGCTTAGACTGCTTTCACTGCCTGGCCATTCTTCCCCATCTCGACACCGCCCCGGTACGGGAAGTCCTCGTCCGCGACGTACCTCGACCAGTACCAGTGCGACTTCCACACCTGGCTCATCTCCTCGATGGGAATGCCCTTCGTCTCGGGGATGAAGAAATACACAAACACCGACATCACGAGCACGAAGAAGGCGAAGAAGAGGAACAGGCCGAACTTCAGGTGGCAGAGCATCGTCAAGAACACTTGGGCTATCAGGAACGTGAAGATCATGTTGACCGACACATTGATACTCTGGGCAGCCGACCGGATCTCCAGCGGGAAGATCTCACTAGGCACGAGCCAGCCGAGCGGGCCCCAAGACCAGGCGAAGCCGGCAACGTAGATGCAGATGAAGAGCACGACGACAATCGCGTACCACTTGGGCAAATCCCCCGGCATCCCGTTCACTCCGAATTTAGCTCCGATGGCTGCCGTCACGACTGCCTGCATTCATTCGAAACAAAACTCAGGCTTTAGTATATAATGTAATGTATGATGCATCAGATAAAAAACTATCGGACAATTTCAGTAGATCAGCTGCATTACCTGGCAAATCAACATTTGAGCCCCTCCCTCAAGGAAGAGGAACCTCCTTCCCCACTTATCGACGCCATATATCGAGACCATCGTGGCGCCAACGTTGACGCAACCGGTGATCACGGCGGACATCAGAGACGCGTCGCTCTTGAACCCGATCGTCTCGAACAGGACGGGCGCGTAGAACATGATCACGTTGATGCCAGTGAGCTGCTGGAAGAAGGGGATCATGATGGCCATGGTCAGGTGCGGGCGGTACTTGCGCTGCAGTAGGTTCCTCCACGGGTTCTCGACCTTCTGGGACTCCTCGCTGGCGGCAACGAGGTCATTGAACTCCTCGTCGACGTCGTCGACGCCCCGGATTCTCCTGAGCTTCTCGCGGGCCTCATGGTTCTGGCCACGCTCGATCATCGAGTTCGGGGTGTCGGGGAGGACGAGCGAGCCGACGGTGATGATGAGGGCCGGGACCACGGCCCCGCCAAGGCTGAGCCGCCATCCCCAGCCGCCCTTGATCTTGGCGAAGAAGTAATTCAAGATGTTGGCCACCAAAATGCCAATGGTGATGGATAACTGGAACCCAATGTTCAGTGCTCCTCTGAACTTGTATGGGGCCATCTCAGAGAGGTACAACGGCACGGCCTGTAGTTAAATTACCAACCAAAAAAAAAACATATTATATAAATCTCCATCACTAAAGTTTTTTTACTGAATAAATGAAAAAAGTCAGGTCAAGAATAGCGGACAGGACGCTCATATTCAAATCAATAATTGGTTTAATAAGATGAAAATGGAGGCATCAAGATTCAATTATTCTATTCAACGCCGTTGAGCCCCGGGTAAACTCTTGGAAGAGGTGCGAGTGCAGGAAGAGACGACCCAAGAAAAAATACAAAGAAAAATTTGCCATCTATGACCTGGAAAAATTGATTAATTTATAATGACAAGCTGGCCGATGACTACGTAATCTATAAAAAATAAAATCGAAGATAAATACCAATAAATAAATTGAAGTTCTAAGAGCATATGTCGTTTTCGGTGTTTCGACTCTCTTTTTTTCTCTTCTGAGCGACCAAACAACCGACACTTTATGATTCGAAGAACTTCAAATTGCCAAATCCGAAAAATAGAAAAAGGTGAAGAACAAAAGATTTTTCAGGATCAGTGAGAACTTCTGAGATGTTGCAGAGTAAGTTGGATTTGATATCTCAATATCTGGGTCAGAAAAAAGAGAGCAGCTTTTATTCGTTTCTAAGAAAAGCCGTGCTCGTCTTCTTCCCAGCAGTTCCCAGATCTGTACCACTGGAAAGTTGAAATGACCTTACATGGCGGAGGGAAGACTCCAAGAGAGACAAACCCAGAAAAAGGAACGGATTGAACAGACAAAATGAATAGGAAAAGACTTCTCCTGATTGCAGGGAGAGAATATATATGTCTCGAAAGGAGAAGAGGGTTGGTGGGAATTTGAACCTGATTGGCGAACCCGATACCGAAACCGAGCAGCATGCGGCCGAGGATGAGCATCCAGACGGCCTTGGCGGCCCCGTTGATGATGGCGCCGGAGCAGAAGAGGAGGCCGCCGAACAGCATCGACAGCTTCCGGCCGAACTTGCGGGTCACGACGGAGGCCACGAGCGACGCCACGAGGGCGGCCAGGTACAGCGACGACGTGAACATGGTCAGCTTCTGGGAGTCGTACTGGCAGTACTGGTTCTTCGTCGCGTCCTCCTCCTTCTGCCGGTACACCGACGGGAAGAACTTCTTCAGGAACGACTCCATCGTCGTGACTCCACCTGCGAGCAATCAACCCAAGAGAAACCACAAAACAAACGAAAATTCAAATCGCGCGAACCGGTAAAAAACATCCAACTCCGGTCGGTCACGACGCAGGTCAAAGACCGACGAAATTTGATAGGGAGTTCCGTCCTAAAGCAGTGCAGTGATTTACCGGAGATTCCGATGTCGTAGCCGAAGATGAGGCCGCCCATGGCGGCGACGACGCAGGTCACCGTCACGAAGGGGGTGAGGTTCCCCGGGTACTCCTTCCCGCCAGTGGTGGCGATTCCTCCGACGGCCGGCATGTTTGCCTTGCGCTCTCCCCTGCTTCTTTCCTGTGTTTTTTCTTTGTATCTCAAATGGTGAAGACGAAGAGACAGGGAGTTGCCAGAGATTAGACTCAAGAAAGAGTGCAGATCAGATAGAGAGAGAGAGAGAGAGAGAGAGAGAGGAACGAGGGAGATGGAGCTTTTGGGCTGTGATGGGGAGTGCTTATATAGAACAAGATGGGAAATGGAGGACCGTTTGAGCTGTCAAGAACACAATATCTTATTTTTGAATCAAGGTTTTTTTTTTTTTTTTTTTTTTTGGCTTGATTATTCTAATTTTTTTCCCTTAATCCTCCCTTTTGAAAATAAGTTCGCCCATTCCTTTTTGATTCCCGATTAGCCATTTAGGGGAACCGTCGCGAGCCCTGTCAATCGGATAAGAAAGAAATTAACTATAGATCGTTTTTGTTTGGCTTTGTTAAATTGAGATGCATTGTATTATGTTAAATAGATAGGAAATTGATGACCCTGTCAATCGGATAAGAAAGAAAGTAACTATAGATCGTTTTTGTTTGGCTTTGTTAAATTGAGATGCATTGTATTATGTTAAATAGATAGGAAATTGATCTATTTCTAACTAAATGGATTAAATTAATGGATTAGCTACAGTTCACTTGGTCACTAGGTCTCTCTTCCCCCGGGCGTTGACGGTTGACTTTAGCCGACACCATCATCGGAGAGAAGGTCGCCGATTGAGGCATTTTCCATTTTTATAACTCAAAATTCAAATAATGCTTTTTATAGTCAAATTAGATTATAATAGCGATGCTGTCCAACGTAAATATATTGGATTGATGATGATGATGATGATGATGATGATGATGATGATGATGGGGTTTTAGTTTGAAAGCCCGGAAAGCAAACGTTGCTTCCTGTAAATTGAGACTATACTTTAGCAACCAAAAATAAAAAAATAAATTCTAGGGCGGGACCCACATAGTGAAAGAAATTAACGTAGCACGTTGAGAGTTGAGTTTCCCACAAAGAAAATTGGGGTGAAAAGAGGAGGCGAAACTAACAAGAGTTCTCTACATGGTTGACCGGCAATACTGGCTTGGTGTATGGCAAATGCTGCGGTGGGTAGAACCCTAAAAAGTATTCATACCAAATTACCCTTTCACGTATAATAGGACGCTTTCATGACAATTGATCATAACCTCACAAAATTTTACATTTTGACATAAGCATGAGATATTAAACCGCCTTCAAAATAAGCGGCCCTGGTCCCCACAATATATATATTAATTCGAGCCTTCTTTTATTTTATTTAAAAAAAAAAAAAAAAACCCAATCTCTAAATCATGGTTTGCTACTGACTTTTTGGATAGCAATTTCACAATCTTAAGATATACTCCACAGCCATGTTCTTGAGCACAATGGAGACTACTTCTTTTTCTTGCTTTCAAACGAGGCATGACGCGGGGCAATGACCCTTAAACTCACCCGGAGACAATTATAGTGCCGGCGATGAAGATGAGGTTGCTTTGGGAAAAACCAACTTAATTAATGTATTTTCTCCACTAAATTGCCTTCGATTTCAACAAGATCTTCCCCACTAATTAAGACAAGAATCGGAGATAAACATGGGGTCGGTTGAGTTTGGATAATCTCCCAAAAAGAGAAAAAATGACGCGTCAGATATTACTCACGAGTCAGGACCCGAAAGGGGGCACGCTGAAATCTGGGAAACAAGAACAAAGGCGTTCACATAACTCAATAAATTCAGATTGGATTGGATATACATGCTGTCCATGCAAGGGCTAAGTCAACCGGAATTTGTGGGGGTTTTTTTTTGGATAACGTTGGATTGCGTTGAATTTGATTTATTTTATTTTAGTCGATTCTTGCGGTGGATATGCGTGACTTGAAAAGAAGGGCTTTACAGCAAGAACATGGCGGTGAAACATGTGAATCCAAGATAGAGAGGTCACAAACCTTTCGGGAGGATTTAGGATCGAGATCGGCTCATGAGGGGGACGATACTCGGTTCGAGAGGATAGGCATTTTGGTGACGTCTCTTGTTTTGCGAGAAATGGGGGACAAATGTTACGTCATAATGTTGACTAAGATATGAAGTAGAACTTTCGGCACGCGAGAATTACGTGGATTTATTGAATGGCTATCTTGAATGGTTGCCTTGAAATCGTGGTCGGTAGAGTGATGCGGATGTTTTAATGCGGATGTTGTAATCGAGTCATTTTCGTGAGGTGTATTGAGTTGGAGTATAGTTGGAAACCCAACCATTAGGGAAATCCATAATTTGGTGGAAAGGTGGTGCAGAGAATCAAACCCCGAGGTGTAGCTTTAACTCCATAGTCATAGTCAAGTGTGAAATCCTCATTTTTCGTAAAAGTTTAAGCAGACAAATGATATTGTGCATTGTCTCATTAACATCTCGACATACGAGATTAAGCACCACAAAAAAAGGTTGATTGGGAATACCCAGATAAACGAAACATTGAATCCAATCGACTAGAACAAATTGATTTAAATATTGCTTTGGCGTTTATTTGCATACTCAAGATTTTGAGGGATTTTAATTTTTATATGGTCTATGGGAAGTATCTCACTAACCCCGTGAGTCATTTCACAGGGTGTATTGAGTTGAAGCATGGTTGAAACCATGACTCTTTAGGGAAATCTATAATTTGGTGGAAAGGTGGTGTAGAGAATTGAACCCTAGGCCTAGCTCTAACTCCATAATTGAGTGTGAAATCCTCATTTGCCATAAAAGGCTAAGTAGTCAGATGATGCTATGCATCGTACTATTAACATCTCGATATATGAGATTAGGACCACTACACCAACAAAAGGGTTGGCTCAAAATACCTGGATAAATGAAACATTGAATCCAATCAACCAGAGCAAACTGATTTGGATATTACTTTAGTGTTTATCTGTATGCTCAAAGTTTTGGGGGTCTTATTGTTTATGCCTATGTGAAACATCTCACTAACCTTGTGAGTCATTTCACAAAGTGTATTAAGTTGAACTATGGTTGAAACCACAATCATTTAGGGAAATCCATTATTTGGTGGAAAGGCGATATAGAGAATCAAATTCCTTGGCCTAGGTTTGGCTCCATAGTTGAGTGTGAAATCCTCATTTGCCGTAAAAATCTAAGCAATCAGATGATGATGTGCATCGTACTATTAACGTCTCGACATACAAGATTAGACACCACTACACCGACAAAAAAGTTGACTGGAATACCCAAATAAACAAAACATTGAATCCAATTGACCAAAGCAAACTAATTCTGATATTGCTTTAGTGTTTATCTACGTACTCAAAGTTTTCAAGGATTTTATTATTTACATGATCCATGTGAAAATTTCATTTCATACTAACTAATCTCAAAAGTATCACATATATTATGAAAAATATGTTGATAGATTTTGTTAATAAGAGCTACCAAGGCGCACGTTAACTATATATATATATTATCGACATACTGCATCTCTCGTTTTATATGCAATTAATATGTTGAAAATCCAAATAATTTTATATAAAATATGATTATCGAGTGTTTCAAGAATAATCATTAATAAAACCTCGTCTCCACAGGTAGAATCGATAAAAATATGCACAAAGTCCAAGTCTTGTTGCTTATCAGGGAGAAACATTTTCATAAAGTATACGTAAACATAATCCCAGGTCTTGGCTATCATGGTTAAAGATCATTTCATTGACACGGACAGACAACTAATCCCCCATCTCTCTTACATCATCGAATCTTCTTCCAATCGTAATCATTCCTATGGATACAAGTTTCTAATTTGAATTCTAAGCAACAAAACAAAAAAAAAAGGCTGGGCTAGTGTTTATGATTGAATTATATCTGGCAGAGTATCATAAGGACTAAAAGAATCAGAGCATAATTCTAGGTCTACCTCAAGCATTTATATATGCCAAGAGAAACTAATTCTGGCCCCAGAAAGAAGAAGACCCTAATGCAGTTTCCAAATTTATCGCCCACGAGCTAGCTGGGCAAGGCTGGCTTTCAATCATAGCCTACCAGTTTTGTTATCATTTTGTCTTTGAACTCAACGCGGGCACTTCATTAAAAGTACATCATCATTATCCTGTTAATTTTATCTGTTTAATCTGAAATAATCATTGGTTGGAAAAATCTTAATGTAAACACATAAAAGTGTATTTGGACGTAAATAAATCGATCGAAATATATTAAGATGCGCGGTAACTACAAAAATAACATGCTACAAACTATAATGGCTAATCAACGTCGTTTAAACGTAGGATGAATGCATCGGCGAAAGAGCTAACCTGCATACGGCAGATTTATTTTTCTTTATTATTAAAGTGAGTTGTTTATGATATGAAAACAAATTAAGATTAATACCTGAATAAGCTCGATTATGTGTCTTCGAGTTGACCAAAATGAATTAATATGTCGTGCGGACGAATGCTGCCGAAAATTGGACAGATGGTTACGTTAATCGAGGAAATATCCATCTCTTTGGAATGTCAACATCAGCTACAGCGATGACTGTATTCCATGTGATGACATGATGTCATGGAAATTTAATTGGGAATTCAGGAGCACCACATAATGCAAACATTTATCCCATCATGGATTAATTAAGTTTAAGAGTAACGGAGACGAATTGGAAGAAATTCTTATGATGGTTGTGAATCAAAGCATGATCTAGCTCTGCTAATCATCTTGCAATTTGACTCTAAGTACATAAGATCATACAACAACTAGCGTAGAAATGTGCACATTACTCTCCTTTTTCTATTAATTTGTCTTTCCGTGCACTGTAATACCGATCAAGTGCTCGATAAAACTACATGAAATTTTACATAAAAAAGAATGCCTCAAAACTCAATTTCTCCTAGGTCTACGTCTTGGATCCTCTCGCAAGTTCCTTACTACTTGCCAAGTGAACTAATCTCTATAATACTATGTTCTATTCAACCAACAAGCATCAAAAGTTAAATTCCACAAACCTGCCAAAGAGGAGCGTCACCTTTTGTTCTTTTACGAAAGTGAAAGAATCCTATTCGAGGACACTAAAGAAAGACAGGTAAAAGCGTGGGAGGAGCTTACTTTGGAAGATTGCAAAGAAGAGTGAAAATGACAAACTAGTGAACATAGCTTTCGAATGATACATATCATCATAAAACATCTTATTATGGTTTCATTTCATCATGTAACTTCTTCTAAATCAAATCTTTGAATTAAAAATTTGCTGTAGGCATTGGTTTTCTCAGGCCAAAGTAGAAACTGTGGTCCAAAAGCAACGATTTTCGCCCGCAATTAGGGGGAAAGGTAAGTGAGACTCAAAAAGTATTGACTAGACCACCAACGTCCGGGAGGAGGTTAACTTAAGAAAAGAAGAATGTGATGGAGAAGTTACAAGATATTAAAAATTCATCTATTTTCTAAACTCATTCCTTTACCTACTTCCCTCCCTTCATGTCCCATCTTTTGTCCCATCTTTTCCACACAAAGTCAGGAAAAACTAAAGATGAAAATCTGCTCTTTTCATTTTAAATACGTCTCTAGAACTTCTCCTATTGCTCCTTCCAACTTTTGATTAACAAAGAAGTGGAATCATATTAAACATGATCACGTAGGTATGGAAAATCCCACCTTTCTGCATCATAATATTCCATACCTACCTTTCTGCATCATAATTATAGTTATGCATGTGTTAGAAGGGACATTAGACCTACTAAAATGTAATGAATCTCACGTGAGACCTATGTAATTCAAAAACGAATGTACCGTAAATTTAATGAGCAATGTTACCTTTAATAAATCGTTTCATCTCTTAATTAGGTTGACATAGTTACAGACATCAGGGAATTCCCCACTTGGAAATCGCCCGTTATAAGCTCGCTGACCACATGCAAACCGTATCAAGCCGGAGTCGCCTCGTTGGCAAAAAATAGATTTTTGGTCTTCTCCGATTATTGTGGGTGTGGGATAATAATATCTCCTATCCCACGGGTTTGGACCATGCGCGACCCTTCGCGCTCGTCAGAGCCGTTGACCCGCAGCTCGATGAGCCTCGCAAACCGAGAATTTCTCTCCCGTATTGATGTCCCACCATGCCTCGGGCAGCTGTTTCTTCCAGTCATGACAGTAGAAGGGTGAACGTTCGACCAACCAAAAGAGAATACAAAGGGAGCACTTGCCCACTTGCGGTGTTGCACCCACTTGTCTTTGGTTGACTAGTAGTGAGAAACGAGCCCGTCGCCATTGACCACGACCACGAGGTAGGGCTTCGATTTCGGAACCACCGATTCCATTTCTTTTACTTTTCTCCTTAAAAGAAGTTATCCGATGTTGCGTGCTTTTGGGAAAGAAGAAAGAAATGGAGCACGACAGTCTTGTAAATTGTGTGGAGATGGAGTTGCACCTCTTTGTGTTCTTCGAATCTCACCGAAGGCACGCAATTCACAGAGGCTTAGAAACAAAGTTTGGGGCGATGCTTGTAGATTATCAGCTAGCCGTACAAATATGCAGATGTCATACCATCGAAAGAAATGTAACTGCATCATTATCTCGATTATCCTATTTGAATTTGTCCACTTACGTAGAGACTTTACATGTGCAATGGCAAGCCAATGACCTTAATGATAAAGTCCCGATAGCGACAATTCACCGCATTTATAGTGGACCTAATCTTGGTAAGAATGCTCATTTCTTTTCATACTCAAAAGATTAGTTTATTCAATTACCATCAATGTGTGACGTGTATCATATTTTCATTCAAATCGTAAAATATGAATCTTTACACAAGTGTACATACAGATACATAAAAAATGAGTCGTGATTTTCTCCGGACATGATCGGACGTCTCTGATTGGCGGGTAGCAAATGCGTGTGAATAATCGCTTTCAAATCAAAAGAGATTTGTTGAAGCATTAGACACCGATGAATGCGCTTTGCCTTGCACGTATGTTTTTTGTGTTGTACTGGGGGCGCTTGCTAATTTCAAACATGGCAGGCTCGATGGCCATGAAAAGTCAACCAATTAGAAAGGCAAAACAGGCCCACAGGCGGCCAACAGGAACGACCCTCCAGGTCACTATCCACCGTGGTTTTACCGGGTCCCCCCCCGAGATCGGGGCGGGTCCCACGTGCCGGGACCGTTTGTCCTCGCTTTCACACCTTCCCTTCCCATTACGCTTTGTATTTTGTCATGACACATACGTATCCATCCGCCGTATTTAGGGGGAGAAAAAGGTTGGCATGTACTTCATATATAGTATTTGATCCTAGCCGAAAGGTTGCGGACGGTAAAAATTGACGTGGCGACTTCTTAATTAGATTCCGTGTAGGCTTTCAAAAGTATCGACGTCATGCACTCGAAATGATCTAAATTAAGTATGAGATATTCGGCGGATATAGATATAGAGCTCGATCCACATGTCACGTGATATGCCACATATATATATCGTCATTTCTTGAACGGTAGCCTTGTTGAAATCACTTTAAGGGCAGGATCTTATCGAGGGTTAATAAGAACTTAACCCACCAAAGCAGTTTGGCATAGTTTATAATAATAAATTGAAATGTGGTTTTGCTTGCCACCAGTGAGTGAAACCTTATGTAATTAATGTATGTGCATGGGATGTTCGGGAAAAGAACGAACTTATCAAGTTCGTGAAATCACTAATAAAATTCTCAGCATTATTAATACATTAAATTGTGCTTAGCTTTAAATTGGTGGTTGCTACTTGCTAACATGTCAAACCCACACCCACGTGCGATCGTTTCTATTCAATTAAGGTTGCCAGAATTTTTGATGACATAAATTGTTATATTGATCTCCAGCTAAGTCTGGCCAAAATTTGTTCATTCAAATAGTACTCCATGAAGAAAAATAAAGAATAGAACAAATTGCACCACCGGAGGCCATGTGACATTTCCTTATTAAAGCCATTGCCATCAAAGCTAGCAAAGTAGATTTATTTATCCATTCCACTTGCACTCCCCAACTCTTTATGACATTGGGAAAGGTCAAATGCAATAAATAAATCATTGAAAAAAAAACTCCACAATTTCTAAAAAACGGGTCATGTCAAAAAAACACTACAATATTGAAAATACTAATTACAAATAACACGAAAACCGTCGGTACACTTGAATCTTTTGTACATGGTTAGTGAACAATT
This sequence comes from Eucalyptus decipiens, assembly GCA_014182575.1. Classification (NCBI taxonomy): domain Eukaryota; kingdom Viridiplantae; phylum Streptophyta; class Magnoliopsida; order Myrtales; family Myrtaceae; genus Eucalyptus; species Eucalyptus decipiens. The sequence goes on along the minus strand of CM024612.1, from coordinate 9,368,893 downwards.
CCCCAATAAATACAAGTTAGCAAATTAACCTTGCCAAAATTTACAAAAAAAAAAAATCAATAAAAGAGCCTAAAAATAACTCTTACGAGCATGTTATATGATTGCCTTGGGGTTGCGTGTTTGCCTCCCAAAAGAAAACCACCTCAACAACATTAAATGCCGATTCCGATAGCGCGTCAAACGATAACAATCAGAGTGCCATAAAGAGCAGGTTTTATCTCCAACTCGACAGAAACACAAGCTATGAACATAATTTCTTATAAAAAAGAGAAAACATGGGAGGAAGAAAAAAAGAAAAAACAAAGAATGGGAAAGTCAACCGTTTTGATGAGATCGAGTTGATCGTTACCCCGTATTGCTGCGACCGGAGATGTAGATGTCCATGGGAAAATGAAGGTTGTAAGATCATGGGCTCGTGCATGGGACCGATGAAAATAATGGGTTTTTAGGATTGACTCTCCAGCAGAGAGAATACATATATATTCTGAATTCACGTAGAAAAGTCATATATTACGCCTGCGAAAGGTGGGGCTCCGGCGATAACACGAAATCCTCCGGAAGATTTTTTGGCCAAAGAAATCAATTGATATAATCGGTTCGCACGTATCTTTCTGCCGGAACTCTGTCAAGAGTTTGAGCTTTTGAAGGAAAGTCAATCCAATTTGATTCGCAAATTTAAATTGGTTTTCTAGTTGAGTTGATAACTATCGAGTTAGAAGTGAACAATTGACTGGAGCAGGAACCGCCCGAATCAATCGATTATGGGTGGTTTCCGTGGAATTCGGTCCAGTTCTCGGTTTCAGTGTGAACACCCACCACAATAGTCAATCTATATATATATAACATATGTTATAGTTTAAATGCTTATGTTTCAAAACCCTAATTGGAGTACCCTGTAGGCCTTCCCAAATTCACTTCACCGCCCCCGCAAACATCCAGCAATTCCACCTCATTCAAGTGAGTCCTCACTTTCTCCATCAAGCTTCCAAGTTGGCCAGCAAATTCCAAGTAATGTCCGGTAGTTCTAGAAATGATCCCGCAGTCCTCAATGCCTCCACACCAACACTACCACGCCGCCACTTCACTCGAGCTCTTTTTTGCAGGTTTTTCGATGAATTCCAGTAAGTACCAGTGCCCAAACTTCTTTGCCAAGTTTCAACACGCATCCAAGCATCATCACCATAAACATCAGCCCTTGAGCAGCAATTCTAGCAAGATCCAGACAAATTCCTTGCACGTTTCAATGCTCCGCAGTGCTTTAACAGATCCCTGTGGTGGTCTTGATCTTTGCTGTGACGCACCATTACCCTCTTGTTTCATAGAGGCTTTACCTTCAAAACTGTTTAGCCCACACGCCACCACTTTTCATTGGAGTTACGAATCACTATATTTACCATTTTTGCCAATCCATAATGCAGAGCAAGAGTACTCACGATCAATTCCTAGACCCACCTATAAACTACCGTAACCGATAGGCTAGTTCCAAGGTGGGTCCAAGAACCAGTGGGATGTTCCTAGTTCTAGACTGAGAACTAGCCCACTTTAGAACCGATCATCCCTAAGTTAAAATAGGGTTTCTAAAAGAGAATTCCTACATTGATCCAACTCTTGTTTATATATGAGAAGTTTCTTCATTATAAAGAGCATCCAAGAGGCGACTTCTTCATGAATTACACCTTGAAGCAACCAAAGAGTGTTGAAGCCAATAAATCTTGTGATAACATGTGTAATTCCTTTCATTAATTCATGAGGAAATGTGAGGGCTAACGCTGTGTGGATTGTTTGGTGTAATTTGGACCTGAAAAATATTGAAAGTGTTTGAGTAATGCAAATATGATTGTAATCTCTATTTATCACTTGATCTATAGTGGAATATTGGGCAGCTTTCCCTATAGATGTAGGTTACATCCGCTGAGCCACATAAGTTTGGTATCCAATTTATTTTTATCACTTGTTTTTCACAATAATTAGTACCGGAGTGAGGTTTGGGTGAGTTGAAGTGAATTGATAGCGACTGCAGAAGTTGAAAATTGACAGACTTGATGGAAAGGATTTTGGTTTTTGGAAGATTCATATTAAGGATCATTTGTACAAGAGGAATCTGCACTTACTCCTATCGAGAAAGAAGCCAAAGCCGATGAAGCAAGCTGATTAAGAATCACAAAATAAACAAGTGTTGGGTGTTATATGGCTAACGTTGGCTCCTAATGTCGCGTTTATCATCTTGAAAGCAAAGACTACTACAGGACTAATGAATGCCCTATTGAATTTATATGATAAGCCATCTACAATCAATAAGATCTACTTGATATAACGTCTATTTCACTTACGATGGATGAAGGTGTGCCGATTGCTAAATATATCAACGAATGCGGTTGTCAATCAATTAAATTCAATTGAGATTGATTTTGATGATGAGATATGCTTGCCAAATAGTTGGAATGTTACTATTACTACTATTAGTAAATTCCTCTAAGTCAAGAAGTTTGATTTTTATTGAGGTTTGCAATTTGATCACGGTGAGGACATTTGTAGGAGAACCAATACTCATGTTAACAAGAGTAGTGCAAACCTAAATAGATGAATTTAGTCTAAGACTAGTGGTATTGTTTGTTGGAATTGTGGGAAGAATAGATATATAAGAAGGATTCATTAAGCTAAAGAATGAAAAGGTAAAGGAATTAGAGTTGAGTCTTCAATTGATATTGCTGTAGATGCCGATGGTTTCTTGGATGGTGATAATTGAGTCTTCCGTTGATATAACTAGAATTCATTGTTTGATGGATGGGTTATGAATTTTGGTTATTCGTTTCGTGTTACATTAAACAATAGCCAATTTACCATTTGTCAATGTATGGATAGTTGTAAAGTGCAACCGAAAAACAATGCTCGGTGCAATATTGCGGTATTGACAATGTTAGAATTAGAATATATGATGGTATTGTATGGACATTGACTTAAGTGAAGCATATTTTAAAATTGAAAAAAGAACTTAATTTCCTTAAGTGCCCAAGATTTAGCTAAATGACGATTTATTTTAGAAGTTAAAGTTTTGAATGTCATTTGAGGTGTCTCGTTAACAATGAGAAGAAGCAAGCATAGTGGCCTATATGAGCTTGAAGATCACTGAAGAGACATTGGATGCATTTGTCCGAAGGTTTGAATTGTGGCACATGCATGAGCAAAAGGAATCTGCCATGTGGTTGTGTGACTAGGGAACTAAACGTGTGTGGGTGCTATGACTTAGGCAAACAATGGAAAGTGCAGTTCACTAAATTATTAAATAAATCGTAGAAATTATAGAGTTGATTCACTAGATGTACACATGCCATCATATAAGTTTGATGCTATTATCAAAATCAAACAGTTGAGAGCTTTGGTTGAAAAGAAGGCCGTAAGCATATGCAAACCGACAAAGATCATAAAATTTTATTGATAGTGAGACACCACATTAATGGCAGTGAACCACAAGAAGTTTAGAGTTGATGAGGAAAATATTATTAGAGACGGTCCCATAAAATGCTCTCTAATGCCAGTATAGTTAGGAAATTCCTTGTGGATGTACTTAGTACGACAAGCTACATAGTGAATAAATCTTCATTAATTGTGATTAGATATCAGACTCCTACAAAAGTGTGGTCAAGTAATGTTGTTGGTTATCTATTGGTCGCTCATATTATATTTGACTGAGTGTGATAAACTCAATTGGAAAGCAAAAAGTACATGTTTTCGTGTTATGCATAAGGTGAGCATAGTATCAGTTGTAGTGCTTAGGATTAAATTCACATGTTGCCAACAGAAATGTTACATTTGATAAGTCTACAATACTTGTGGAAATGAGTGATTGTACCAATGTTTATTTGGATTTGAACAGTGTTCCGCTCAACATTGATGGTATGGAGTGGCTAAAGGTGCATGAGGAGTTGGTATTCATATGATTTCTATAGTTATGTCGAAGTCCAAGCGTGGCCTAGACTTGGAAGAAGTCTATGGTGGTTGAGCCAATAAAGAGCTATGAGAGAGTAGCAATGAAAGTCAAGTTCAATGAAGCAATGATGACTTGGCTCCAATGTCGAGCCAAATTAGATAATGTTAAAACTTTGTCTCAAGTTTGAGCTCACGAAAAAAGCCAATCCAAATTGTCTCCTAGTTGAGTTGTTTACTATTGGAATAGGATTCTTAAATAGGATTTCTTATTTTGGATCCAACTCTTGTCTACATATAAAAAGTGTCTTCATCACAAAGAGCATCTAAGAGGCAACACCTTGAAGCAACCCGAGAGTATTAAGGTCAATAAATCTTGTGGTAAGATTTGTTTTTTCTGAGATTGAGAGATTATTTCATAAGAATTATGATGACTAAACGCTGTGTGAATTAGTGGATGTAGTTGGGGGTTAAAAAACACTGAGAATATTTAAGTAACTTGTGTGTGATTATAATCTTCGTTTTATTACTTGGTTTATAGTGAAATCCTGTGTAGCATTCCCATGAATATAGGTCACACTAACCAAATCATGTAAATTTGATACCCAATTTATTACCTCATTTTATTTATTATAATATTCAATCGCTTGCTTTTTGCAACATTTTAAAATTGTTGTAGGGTCTTTAACAAATGTTTGATGACCGTATAACTCTTGACTATAATAAGTCATAGCAATTTTCAAAAATTGCCCTTGAACTTTTACTTTAAAAATTGTCATGGGCATTGAAAAATTGAAACTTATTTTTGTATGATATTTTAAAAGCGACCACTCTTGATTTTATTTGAGATGAGAGCTTGGTTTTGCATTAGAAATCAAAGATTAGAGGGATAAGGACAACATTAATGTTGTAATAATTATGTTATGCACACTTTAGTGTCAAAAATTTTCAAACAATCGTTTAAGTATTATAATTTAAAAAGTGTGTACTCAAATGCAACACGACAATGGAAAATTGACGTGACTCATCAGAGTGACTTAAATATAACTCATAAGATGGGCTGTTTGTCTTCTCAAATGTTGATACCTCCAACACTCAATCTTTTAGGATGGTACTATGCGCTTAAGAGCGGATAATATATTTTCTTTTTTTTCACTTGCTCGTTTTTATACGATAATTTCTTTTGAATTTTGTTAAGATTACGAAAACTTAGATGACTTCAAATGCTAATGTCTATCATCTCCCCAAGATTAGAAAGAACTTAAGATCAAACTACGTGTCATTCCAAACCCTTCAAAAGATAGCGTTCGCCACATCGCATCGGTCTCGCAATCTTCATCTTCTTGGCCTGGCCTTTTTATTTTATTATTGATTCTCAATTCTACATTCATGTCTTTTATCTACATTCACACCTCTCCACATGAAGACACAGCGAACCTTAAAAACCCTGATGTTTATAACGTTGCATTCTCGTCGTCATTGAAAAGACTGGTGATGACGATGTCTTCGACGAATAATAATTGTTGATCGCACTTCAAATTGGAAACCATTCTCTTGTTTTAGGGTAAAGAACAACGATTATCATCAACGTTCGATTTTTTATTGTTTCCTCACAATCAAGTTGGTGATTGATTACGCTAGTATTTAATTTGTGCACCAAAAATGATATGAGATTCATTGTGTACATTGCTTCGTGAATTTTAGTGAATCTGTACACATCTAAAACTCCAAATTAGATGAACATTCTCAATTCTTGATTGGGACCATATAAATGACTTGTGTCCCCGAGACGATTTTGAGAACAAAACGACACTCTAATATAGATAATGGCAGCGATGTAGTGACCAAAACTACTGATCTCATGGGCTAGAGAAAACATGAGTTGAGAATGAAATTGAATAATAGTTTAAATCTGGGCATTTATCGGGTTAAAGTGTTGCCAAAATACATCGAAAGTCGATGGACAAGTTATCTTTTTGTTTTGGAAGACCAATTTTTCATGATTTAAAGGGAAAAAGTACAAGGAAAAAGGAGCAGAAGCAAAGGGCCCGTAATATAGCGAAAATATGGACCATGTCAATTCGTCCACACATAAAATCCAATGAAGTTTCCATCCACGTGCTTCAGAAAAAAAAAAAACCTGAAATTGGTCTTCTAATTTAATGCATTTCCCACTCCCAATTGTCTGGTGCTTCTGATGTAACTAGTCATAGTAGTGCTCAACTATCTTTTGCCCCAATCAAAACGAGTCTTTATTTATTTATTTATTGAGAGAAAGAGCATAAGAATAATAATAAAGAAAAGAGAAAAAGACACGGTTGGTGTGATAATGATTTATATTTCTAGTGCACCAATTGAGATGACTCGCTGTTCAACTTGAAGTCACTCAAGTTGCAGCTAAAAACAATCTTAGTAATACTCCACAGACTGAAGTTTTTCCAGGGTGAACAAGTAGGTCAATCGATGTGACTTTGACTCATAGTGAATGTCGCCATGTTTAATCAAGATTAAAGTACTAAAATTATTAGTTTATACTTAAATTATTAGAGAATTGGGATTCCTTACCCACGGAGAAGAAATGTGAAGCTCATCTCATATTTTATTCTCATATCTTCGAGTGCTGTCTCACTTTGTTTTTTATTCTTATGGTTTGTGAGCATGGTTTTTGCATTTCATAATATTCAGATGTCTTCTCAAAATGCTTTCTCTTTATCATGTATATGCTAATACAAAAAGAAACATACTTTGTGTTGTTTTCAAGTAACTTAAACTTTTAGAGTCGCGTTCTCAATTTTTGATATCATAACAAAGAAGATATTTTGAATTTGGTTTCTTAAGCTCCTCTTTCACCCTTCTTTTTCTGCTCTAAAAGAGACAGGAGAAATGTGACCATCAGAACTATCATTTTTGAATGTCATCATAAAAAAATCATTATGAGCTACAGCTACGCTGATCATATGTGACCTAACAGTCAAACAAAGGTTACAAGAGCCCGGCGCATCATATTGAAGTCGGCAACTTTTGTAAAACAAAACGAAAAGGCCAAGAAGTTCTACACTGAGGTGGGGATCCCTGCAAGTCTGACTAGCTCCCTTGACATACTTCTTTGAGACAGATCAAAGCCAATGTCGGTAGCAACATGTCGGGAAACTCTCCACAAGCCCTATACATAATGTACAAAATGTAATTTAATCCTAAAACTTTAATTTGGTTCAATCAAGCCCTAAAATTTTACTAGAAAGTGCAATCGTGTCATAAACCTTTCAATTACTTCAAATAAGTCATAAATCTTTTTTTTTTTTTTTGAAAAATGCAATTAAGCCCCAAACTTATATTAAAAAGTGCAATTTGAGGATCAAATGTGTAGGTGAAAACGGGACTAAAGGCCCATATAATCATGGGAATCAGCTTTATTCAAAAGGCCCAATTTGTAAATTATCAATGCAGAAACACATGGGCCCAAATTTGATGCAGTCAAGATGGAAATTTTGAAACGAATGGCCCCAAAAATATTGAAATGAAAGGCCATCCTTTGACTCATGCAATTTCTGCTTGCTGGTCCAAATCCATTATCATCGTCCTAATATCCATTCAATAGATCAAAGAAATTCACACCATGTTACATAAGAGCTGTATTTAAATATTAGACTAATCGATTAGCTGAAGCACATTCAATTGCATAATTAATCAGGTTCAGTGGATCCAACCCTTCGCTGTTTAATTGTGAGCATTAACTATGACTTTCATCCATCGAACATGTCCACAAAATTTCGTTAAATAACTTTCCTTGATCATGTCCCTCACGCATCTTCAATCAAAAGTCAAACATAGTAATCTAAAAAGTGGCCCACTAACCTTACGAGATTGTCCGAATCAATGTGATTAGCTGGGGTGCTGTCAATTGAATGCTGTCAACGATCCATGCGGTGTTCTGCATTATCCCCCTTATTCTTGACAGATAATGGCCGTGGGAGTTGGTTCTTAGCTAAATATCTGACAAAAAAAGTGATTTGATGAGTGAAACAGGGACTTTGATTGAGCATTGGATGAAGGGGCCTGAAAGGATCGAAGCTGATGCATGCACGAACATGTGAAACTGAGGAGAGAGAATTATGGTGTTGGCCAACCAATGGACAAACTGGAGATGGGATAACCATAATATCAATAATAAAAGCTTCCCTCACATCATGAGTGGACAATACACCAAAGCAGCACATAGACCCACCTCATTTATGAATGCAATTCTGGGGGAAAGGCTTCGCAACTGCATCGACCCATGTTGCAGATTTAATGGTATCTTTCCTTTGCAAGAACTTTCGATTTTCTGTCTGGTACCTGGTGCCAGGATCATTGCACCAGATGTTCAACACAGCCCGGTACACAGGAGGCACAGCATGAAGAGTTCAGTCGATCCTGTAATACCGGCATGACTTCCTAGCATCGATAGGAGGGACGATTTGGTCGAATCTTGCGATCGGTGAAAGTACCTAGCAAAGCATCCTATCTCGATTGTTAATCATAGAAGGCGCCAGGTCTAAATGCGAAGGGTCTCATCTCATCTGCATTGCGCCCCCATGCGTCAAAAATAGGAGCATTCATGGTCCACTCTACTTTGTATCAGTGAGTTGGCTAGTCCCTCGTTGTGTCCACACAACCCTACCACCGTTAGGACCACTGCGTTCGCGTTCAGTTTCCGCTATCCCTCGAAATCCCATCTTCAATGGTGCAAAATCTCATGTCTTCACAATGCAACAACGACTTATTAGAAGGTTGCGCAAAAGCATAGAAGACAATCGAGACAGCTATTGGCGTTGCTTTCCGAATAATACAGTTTCCCAAATGGACAGTCTCGATGTCGAAATGGATGGTCGAGACCCGAGCCTCCTCAAAAAATCCACGAAAAATATTATACAAATTTACAGGTAAAGAGCAATACAACTTCCGAAATGATAACACCATCATTGCTAGCCTTAGCAAGCAAGGAGACATGGGCGAGACGCAAAAGACAAGCCTTGTACAAGAGGAACCTTCACGAGTCGCCGTCCTTCTCGGTTTATATCATATTGGTAGAAAGACAAAAACCTTGATGCCCACCTTTCACATGCCTGTCCGGAGTTTCATGGCTTTCCATGTGCTCTTCTCTACATGCCCACAAAACAAGCTCTCTGAACCTTTCTTCTCAGTCGCCTTTAATTAATTGCCGTGCCACTATTTAATGCATTCTTGTTCTTCTTCGCTCAAAAGAGGAGCAGAGGAAAAGGACAAATTGGAATAGAATCCAACAATGCAACGCCGGCTGCTATGTTGGAAGCAATATTCAATATAGCAGCTTTATTACTGGGCATGTACTATCGATTGATTACAATCTAAACCAACAAAAAAGGCTATTCTAAAATCTCTTTCTGCAAAATGGGAAAAGGGAAAAAGAAGAGACATTGTTGCAAAACAAGTTAAAGAAGACCTGCCTGGGAAACACTTTAGATGTACATGTACAGTAAATTTGATTTAAAAATAGAAGGGCACTTTTTTAAGAATGCCAAATTCCACTCAGCATACTGCGGAATCTGTTAGTGGATAGCTTCCTGACGAGCCGTTTGGCATCCGAAACTTCGGCTTCCGCGAGCTTTTCCAAGGTTTTCAGATGCCCAGAATTCACAATCTTTTTCCTCCCGCCGTGGCAACTCGTTATCGCCATCAATGTGGAAAGCAAGAACTTCTTGTAAGTGGAATTTACCTCCTCTGGCTCGAGGAGACGCATCAGTAATCCAACGTTGCGGTCCTCCTGCAGGAACCTCTTCTGGTTTTTCGGGACTAGAACCATTGCCGAGAGTGCTTCCGCCGCCGTCTCGCGAACTTCAAATGATTTTGCATCGAGAAATCTAACAAACTCAGGCAAGAACCCTGCATCCCCCAGTGCCCTTTTTCGCCTCCTCTGAAGTGGAACATAGCTTGGCTGCCACTTTCAGAGCTAATTCTTGGACTGAAACCTCACCATTGCGAAGGAAATTAAGCAAAAGCTCAATGAATCCATAACTCCCCAACATGTTGATACAACTTGGCAAGGAGAAGCATAACTTCTCGATGGCATGAAGAGATAACTCTCTGGTTTTGGATGATATCCGCAATGTAGGATCCAAAATGCGTACTAGCACACGAATTCCTCCTTCCCTTATGACCATTTGCCTGATCAAATCATCTTCAGACGCTATGCTCTGAAGGAACTCAATCGAACTAATCTGCACATTGTCAACCTTCGATTGGGAAAGCTTGATGAATGTCAAAACCGCACCTTCTTCAACCATGAACCTCTTAATTTCCTCGACAGGAACAAGATTTCTCAACACCCCACAAGCAAGACAAATCAACTCTGCTTTCGAATTGCCATTAACACAAACTTTGAGCAGAGCCGTGACTCCGCCATGAGCGCACACGGACCACGCGTTATCCGCATTTTCCGTCAATTTCATTAAACATCTCGCCGACCCTTCCTTGCCCATTTCGCTCCCACACTCCATAACCCTAATCAGCGGCCAAATTATCCCTGCACCAACCAACACCCCCTTACACCAATCGAACCTGAGGATCGCCGACACCGCCTTCACGGCCTCTTCTTGAATCTCCGCCACCTCCGAGAAATCAAGAAAACCCACCAGAGCATTCACAACGCCGCCAACCTCCACAACGATCCTCACATACTTGTCATCCTCATTCACCACCTCATACAAACTGGCCAAAGCCTGCTTCTTCATCACGGTGTCGCCAATTTTCATTCTTGTCAACAAATCCCTAACGTAAAACCTCATGTCCTCCTTACTAGCACCAACACCAGGCCTAGACACAACAAGGGCGTTCACGGGAGTCAAAATACCTGTCGAATATATCTCCGAAAGGTTCTTGACGTAACGATCGAACTTGGCCAAGACTATGTCCAAATCGCTCTGCATCAGGAGCTTCCCGCTGTACGAAAGATCGACGCACCTCTTGGCAAGATCCCCGCTTTCGGCCAGCGTGGCCATCAGCGCGCGCACCAGGCCCGAGACCGCCGGGTTCCGCGCCGACCCGGCGCCCTCGATGGAGGCCAGCCCGGAACTCAGTTCCTCGAGCCTGCTCCTGATGAGCTGCCATTTCACGGCGAACACCTTGACGGAGTGGGACAGGGAGATCAGCGAGGAGAGGCGCTCGACGGCGCGCCTGAGGCTGCTCTGCCGCGGTTTCGCCTCGTGGGTCGCCTCTTCTTCCACCATCTTGGGCATGAATTTCAGTGCCACGGAGCGCAAGAACCATTTTTGATCTTCTGGGTTCTCGTCCTAGGCGGAGACGAAGCGACTGGTATATTCAAGGCCGTAACTTGCGAGGTATCCAAGAGACGGAGAGACTATCTTATCACGGGAGAGAGAGAGGGAGAAAGAGAGAGGGAGAGAGGGAGTGAACAGGGGACTGGCTAGGAGAGAACTGGCTATCATCTGCTGGAAGAAGATTGGAGCTTATGGGGTGTGAATTCCCACGAATGACCCTCTTGGGAGCTTGAGGTGGTGAAGGGTCGAGAGAGGATGGTGAGGGGCGTTTCTGGAAACGGATGGTGAGGGCGTGGCCTTGGCGGACTTGGTCAGTTAGGGAGGTGGAGCAGATACAGGGAAGGAGGTGGTTGAGTCATGAATTCACGGAGAGAGAGAGAGAGAGAAAGAGAGCATTTTGTATCTCATGCTTTATACAGTGAACCAATGTTTCTTTAATTAAAAGATTGATCTGCCGATCATCTGGAGGTGCTGCTCAGTAGCTAACTGGAATGAAATCGTCTGGTCATGTTCGAGGCATTGATTGGTACTTCCTTCAATCGAATCCAATCTATTTTTATGAATGCTTAATAATTGTGCTCGATATAGTATTCTTCTTATCATTCCCCTCTGATTAATCAAGTATTAAAGATTTGGCGATGATATCATGCCTGATGTCTGAGATGCACAAGATCAAAAATATATGAGGTGCATCGCATCTCGTGATCAGAAGTATTCAGATGAAAATTGGAGCAATGTATTCGGTACATCTGATAAGCACTAAGCAGTATGAGGTAAAAATGCAAGGATTGTTGAGTTAATAATAATCATTAATTTTATATGGCGTAATCTAAGGAAAAACACTAAAAAAAACATGCTTGAGTTTTTATTTAGTAACCAAAAAACACATCTTTTTTCAAAACTACAAGTTATATACTTAATTTAGCAAAACTAGGCATTTATTTAAAAGATTACCATCTCACTTTCCAAAATACACTTCATATTTTCTAACACCTAACCACATCCAAACCCTAATCAACACTGCTAAGAATCTAAACTTGCTCAGCCATCGCCATTTCCTATGTCTCCGACTAGTAGATCGGCCCCCTCCAACGCTGCCGCAAAGCTACTAGACCCTAGTATCCCTTGTTCTCAATTGTCCTATGTGATTCCCTCTCCATCGCCCTAGAGACCTTGATCCGTGGTTATCGATGGCATCGCAACCTCTAGTCGACGCATTTGGTTTGAAAAAATATGTATGCTTTTTGTGAGAATTCAGGCATGTTTTTGGTAATTTCTCTTAATCTTTCGGTTGCAAGAGGGGAAACAAGAGGGAAGATTTATTGTATTTCTCATTCAAAAATGATGCTGGAAAATTTTGGTTGCATCGGTCAACTCTATAAGTGTGGCATAAAAAAAGATGATGGCGCAGCAGTGCAGGTCGGCAGCTTTCACTTATGTCACACATGATGACATGAAGTCTTCAACTAGTGCAATTCAAGAATAGGGAAAGCACTAAGTTAATGCTATACCTAGGAAAGTGTTAGTTCCATGTAACTTTACTAGGTGCTATACATCATTACGCTCCAGGAGCTCAATGGTAGGAGCTCAATGGTGACAGCCCTATTTCACAACAAACTTTAGGAAATGAAATCGAATAGTCGATTGCTTTTTGAGTCCTTCACAAACTTATCCTAAATTAGCATATTAGTGAACCTAACGTGTATATATCTTCACTTCTTTTCACATCTTCCTTATTATGGAGCTGGCTTTCCAAATCATGTAAGTAATCCGTAAAGGATCAAGGCATGTACAGTTTATATGATAAGTTCATTGTATCTTTTAGGTTAGGATGAGTGATAGCTTACCTTAGAGTTTGACAAAGGAATGGGTTGAAAATGGAGTATCAAAGGACATAGGGTATAATTTTATATTATTTGGATGATGCGATGACAATCAACTTTTTAATAACCCCGGGAAAACTCCAAAGTAAGTGGACCTTTCGTTTTGGCTTTTTATTGCTCCGATTGTTACTCTTATTTAAGCGTTTTATGGGAAAGTAAAAGGGATATGTACTTTCGTGCAAGACAGCATTAGACTTGAAGACTAAAGAGTCGCTTTTGTGATTAAAGTAGGGCATGAATTTCTAACCTAGCTATGCATCACCTTAGAGAAAGTGCGCTTTTTCGTAGGGTTCACGGTGAAGAGAGATAATACATTTTCCCTAAATGTCCCACTTCATTATATTGCTTTTCTTTGTTCTTTTCAAAGTTGAGGAAATGGGGGAAGGCCTAAGACCCTTTATTAAAAGCGCACATGAAGTTTTACTCCAAAAGGGACTTGTCTTGCTGTCGCTAAACTTAGCTAGTGAGACAAAGAAAGAGACAAGCTAATGGAATTAAGACATCAATGCCCTAGAGAAGAGAGAGAAGAAAAGGTCCCTTCATGGACCATCCCCTAATAAAGACACCGCTTCAATTAGGTGAAAAGGAGGAAAAGGGTATCTTCTTTTTATTATCCTTAAGCCTTAGAGATGACACATCCTTCTACTCCAAACATGTGAAGCCCCCCTACCTGGAGATGCCTTGAGATGGAGTTCACCGTTTTTCGAATAGTGAGTAACTAAATGGGAAGTGTTCTTAAGACAATTTGTTGATAAAAGATGTGGAGGAAAGTGATCCCTTTTCATTGTTTTCTTGTGAAGTTTCTAGTAGTGACAATGGCCGGCCAAAAAGACCCCCCAATAAAGCTTATGCCCATCAAGAACAATGCTAAAGGCAAAACTAAGCATAAAAAAAGAGCATCCACCAATCCATACACTTGAATTGTAAGGGAAGCCTTTGACGAAGTAAAGGGTAGGTGGCTCGAGGAAAAAGGGAAGAAATAAAAAGAATCTTGCTCATTCAATTAAAGGGCAAAAAAGGAGGAAAAAAGAAAAAAAGCTAAAGAGATGAGAAATGACTTTATTTGAAGAAAATGACACAAAATGAAATGATTAGATCTAACTTTGTTGTAATTCTGCCTTTCACATGATTAAATATCACATTTACTCGTCTCATTACAATTTTAGCATTTTTGACTCAATGTAGAACATGTTGTAAAGTTATATACTCTTAGAAAGCAAGGTTCTCGAAGAATACATTTGCTCTTTTATTGCCAAATGCTAATCTCCAATTTAGTTTATTACCCTAATCTCTCTAAGTGGAAAGTCGGCCATAATCCATTTTAATTGTCTCATTTATCACGGATTGTCCCTAGTGCTTACACATGTGCTGGTGATGAGACTCCATCGGTCACGAACAAGTGAAATGGTCTCTCTCTCTCTCTCTCTCTCTCTCTCTCTCTCTCTCTCCCCTTTCAAATCATTGTATGATTCGAGGCACATGGCCCTCGATCTTCTAGTATCCACTATTTCACTACGTCTTTTCTTGAATACATGCATATTTTTGCCAACTATGGTACTGCACATATTGTATTATTGATGCCTTTTTCTTTAGTTCTATTTTTCTTTAAAAAAAATTCAAGGTGATAATTAGGAGACACATCTAATTAATAAAACGATTATTGAAGAAACTATAATAAGACGATTATGGAAGAAACTATGTTATATCTTCACAATATATCTAAAACCCAATTCACTCAAGCGATTTGGATGATTATGTGAATGTATGGATATGACTTTTGAAACTATTTACTTCATCCATGCCAAAGGATTCATCTCACTTGTGAAATATATTCACTAATTATACTAGATATCCATATTCATAAAATGATTTTGAGACGGACTTTTAAGCATTACCAAAGAAGACCGATGCTTATATGAGAATTTTGGACTCCATTTTGCTTTCTGTAATTGCTGTTAGATTGTAAATATGTCAATGGATAGATCATTGATGGCAAATGAAACAATGTTACCTTCATTAAACATGGCGTCAACCAGAAGCAATAGTACTGGGCTGGGTCACCTAAAGGATGTCCTTTTGCATGTAATCCAACAACCATCACAGGAACCATCACATGTAACAACATTGTCATCTTCACCGTTCATGTTGCTAAAGAATTCAGCGATGACCATACGATATTCTACGATTTCAATGCTTATGTTCCCCTTTTTTATAGTTTGGTTCTTGGATGTAACAGATGATACGGTCATTTAGCGCCCAAATATCTGCTTATTTTGGGCCAGTCATAACTGTTAATCATATAATCCTCAATAGATTCAACGTTAATGATTGAAAATAGTCTACGGTCCATGCTCCAAAGCCACGTGGTTGCCACTTTTTGTCGAACAGAAAACGCACGAAAGTGGCCATTGGTTCAGAAGAATCTTGAGTACAAAACAAGGCTAAAAAACCGATGGCTCCAAAACAAACCCTAGTTTTGAAGAGAAAGGTGCATGCAACAGCTGTCTCCTTCATCTACTATACATACACACGTGCGATGCATATAGCATACTTGATGGAAATTGAGCTTGCTTCACAAATACATTTTAAAATTGGTGCTTGTTCATGTTAAATTATAAATCCACAGAAAGTACCCAAAAAAGGGGTTTCGAACCCAGAAAACATGGATTCGTACCCATGAGTCTTGGTCTGACGTACCAAACGCTTGAATTAATATCACTTGAATTTAGTTGTCGAGACCGATGGGCACTTCATCACTTGTGCACTCGCTTGACCCGCCATCATTTGACTGAACTTAGGGAGGTTGTTTTCTGTACTTTTGTTGCTTATCTCCAGTCGAGTCGCTTGTTTAGCTGATCAATTAAATCGGTTTATAAACGTGATCTTCTTTTTCGTTTGATTTTATCGTAGTTTCAGTGATTTTTGCATAGCATGCTGCAGAGACAGGTATGAACCGTTTCATTAACATGAATCAAAAGAGAATGATGGAGTCAAATCTGTGGTGACCAAGCTTAGGGCCTGCACGCACGTGAAAGGGTAAATGACCAATCGTGAAGTGGAATGAGACAGCTTACCAAAACCATAGGTTAGACTCTTTTTCTCGATAGGTAAACCTAGCTTAGATTAGACACACTCATTTTTTTTTCTTTATAAACTCTACAGGAAGTTATGTTAGGATGCACGTACAAATTATTTCGGAAAAAAAAAATCTCATATCGAAAAATAAATGTGATTTGAAACATAGCTCATTGGCTTGAGGTCCAAGTGAATATATTAACGTACTCAAAATTAGACTCCTATTATTGCTTTTATTGTACACTCCTAACAATGATATCAGAGCCGATGGCATTACTTATTTTGGTGTTCGGTGAATATCTCAACGAAGGAATCTCGTTTTCTAGTAGAAGTTTTGAGGACCCACTAGATATGTTTCTATTGGCTATTTAGCTAGCGAGTGTATTGCTGTACTATCTTCTCTTAACAAGTTACATCGGATAGGACCTGGTGAAAAAGTAGAGAGCCACACGACAAAGATATTTTTAGGTTACTATGCAGATCGAATAAAACCAAAAAAAAAAAACAAAATTGACCACTCACCAAATCTTCACTTTTTACCAATGCGTTCAACGTGGTGACAAAAGGGGGAAAGAAATTAATTGGATACTATTTCGATGTCAAAAGGTGATGATGACGTAAACACAATGCAGATTGTACCAATTGCACGTCAACTATGAAGACAAAAACAATATTAGACACCGGACCACCCGTGGTGGTGGCGTACGTGATTGAGCAAGGGAACTTTTAACGAGAGATCCCGAGTTCGATCTACTTAAGGCCGCGTCGTTTCTTCAATCGGCTTCCAGCCGCCTTACCCGGGGGCACGCGTGGGTGGTAGTTCCTGACGCGTGCCTCCCTGCGGGTTTCTACCGCGGCGGCAGATCGGAGTTCAGGTGGCCATCAAAAAAAACAATATTAGATACCGGTTTATTTCTCCAAAAATATTTTCTTAAAAATCATCGTCCTTATAAAATGTTTTTCATTCACTCTTTCTTGAAAACGATACAAACAATCATTTTTTGAAATATATTATTTAGATCATCCATTTTCTATAAAACAAATAGTGTCATACCCTAAAATCATTAAGAATAAGGAATGACACGGAGTCCTTCTACCCGAATGACACAACCTCAAACCTCCAAAATCCACCTCCCAAAAGTCCCATCATCAATATTGCTTTCATGCTGCCCGTCACTAGTTAAAGAGTCTGAAAAAAGATTGGAGGGAACGGGTCGACAACCAAAGCTCAATGAGTAATGCATCTCTAATAAGCGGATTAAATATGCACAATACACCTTTACAAAACACAATATCATCATTCATTAATCCCAAAGCTAGAGTACTATATACATAAAATATCAAGAGTAGATAGTACCTTTAGAACAAACCTTTTTACAGATAAGATCAATAATAGTATCAATTCACAAAAATAAATCAACCATCAATGGTCTAGTCCATTAATTAACCTTATATAACCACATGTCGATAGTTCATTCCATCAATAAATATCAAATCACATGTCAATGGTTCACTCCATTAATCAAACTCAGATCAAATGTTAATGGTCTGCTCCATTGACCAAACTTGTGCTCAATTATCTAACCATAATCACGCATAATGCTCCATGACAAGGTGACTAAAATTCCTCCCTTAGCTAGGTCTCCACCTATATTGTCAGTGACTCGGCCCACAAAGATATCATAAATTAATATACATATACCCACAACAATATTGAGCACTAAACTCACATCCTCCACTACTAGGAATCAAATCCAAAATCAATATCACCAATTGATTTTACAAAACAAAACACATGAATTTTCTCAAGTCCATTTATCAACCATAATACATGTCTCAATGCATTTCTCAAATCATTTCAAAATCTATTTCATAAACCAATTCACAAATCGGTATATCACTTTTCGCAAGGCATTTCTTAAAACAATTGTTAAACCATTCATAAAAATTAAATCGAAGTAAACACCCGATTTTTATTTTATACAACAAGCATGCTTATTGATAACTTCTAATATATTAAATCATTTTCGCTTTAAAGACATAAGTTTATAAATTCTTAGAAGAGATAACAATACACACTTGGAAAAGTTGAAAACTAGCCTATGGTGGTTACTCGAGCCAACATACTCATCTTCCTAATAATTAACAAAAAAACAATATCAAAATCCAAGTAAAACATTACTTCAATGAACAACTCGACTAAATCATGCTCAATCGTCAATGAATCGACTCGTAAGTGCTAATGATAGCGTATGTTCATCGTTTTCCTTTCGTGTATAATCTATTACACTTAACTTGCACACAACTCTTTCAAATTTCATTCCAAACAAACCGTTCTTCAAAATTGATTTTTGTCAAACCCCACCGCTACATAGTGCCCTAGATTACCATTTTCACAAAAACCACAACTCAAAAACTCCTCATTCAAACCTCATAGTTCAAGATCTATATAACTCCAAATTTGTGCCATTGCTTCCAAAATTACTCCAATTGGACAAATATCGGCTTGAATACCTATCAGGCGTTATAATTTGATTCAGCTAGTCAAGGTGTCCCGATCAACTACGCGTAATAATTTGGCTTCTTTTCCTCATTCCCTCCTCGTTTTCTGCTTCACCTTCTTCTTTTCCTTTTTGTGCACTTCAAATGCACGAGCTCAAATAAGAAGAGAGAAAAGGAGGGTTGGGCTTGGGCTTGGCCTTTAAGAGACATGGGCTGACTGGGTTTTTATTAGACCTATTATTACAAACAGAACCTACGATTGATATGTCGCATGGAGAATTCTCGCAGGACCACAGCGACGGCACTAGGCATTCACCAGCTCCTAGTCGTTAAATATGACATATGAGAGTCATCAATAGAGAGTTGGAGGCAAATGAGACATAGCGACAGATTCTGCCCCTTAAACTAAAATACCAAATAATTGATCGTATGTACATCAATATGGTAGCAGATATGGAGCGCTTGCCAACTTTTTTGTCAAAGGAAGATCGTCCCAAGTCAGCTGTCTTCCGCACATTACTTTCTTTTTAGTTTATCAACAAGACGGTGCAATTCTACTTCCTCTCTCATCAGCTCTCAGTCCTAGGATCCAGTCCTCCTCCCCGATTCGAATGAGCGTCTTTATGCGTCGTGCTCGAGTGCTGCTGCTTCTGCTTCGAATGTGCATGTCGAAGTGGATATTGCATGTCCAAGGATCATCCAAGCATTTTTAAGAGGACTGCATCTGAGTTTAGCTCCATGATTCATGAGGAAAAGATGTTTGCTTGTGAATTGATACGATTGACTGCACGATCACACGCTCTCTTTAAGGGTCGGATCCTTTTTGAGTGGGGATTTGGGCACCGCACTTAACATGACTACTGTGATTAGACATGGTGCACATTAGCAAATTTATACTAGCATTGTTGGGAAAATATGGCTTCGAATTGGGTTGAACAATGAAGTCGGATCAAGTAATCAAGTCGGACTTTGAGGCATGATATCACTTTCTTTAAGGATTTATTTACCCCACAATATTGCTAATGATCACTGGCAAAAATCCTCCATGATACAACAAAGTCTCATATGAGGATACTAGATAGCAATTCTAGTATTTTTCCAAGGTCTCTCATACGAAACAATTGGAAACAATGACTGTATAATCTTACGAAAGAAGACGAAAATGGAAGAAGATTAACGTACTTATATCTCTTTCGAATAGAGGCAATTCTTCAGAAGATTGCAAAAGAACAAATGCAACATTTCGTGAACAAGTACATATCAAAGGTTACGTTGAAAAGATATAAAAATTCGAAATTAAATAAATAATAAAAAATAAAATAACCGTAACTTTTCATGAACAATTGCACTGTTTCAACAAGACTTTATAGTTAACTTTTTTTTTTATAAATAAATCCGAATTTTTAATAAATAAAAATAATGATGGTCGATTAGTGCCAAATTTTGTCCACATGCGCACTCACATCTTTTCGATGTGGGACAAGGCACCTCTTCATTTGTTTTATAAACAAATTACCAACAATCTCCCCCACTTTTGTTTGTAAAACAAAACAAAACATAAAACGTCAAAAATATACAACCAAAATTTCCATAAGATTAATATACAAACACATAAACGTCTCTTTCAAGTTAAACATTTACTTAGTGCAAGTATCTCAAAACTCTATCAAAGTGACAAGTAACTTGGCTTTAAACTTATATTTTTATGTAATAAAACCGGACATACCGCATATACACTAACCTCTTGTCTCAGCGAGAAGTTCTATATTACTTCGCACTATTATGGCTTTGTGCTTGATCCTGTTTCATCAGCTCTCTAGAAACGACACCACTTCTAAGCTCATATAGGTAAAGTATCTACCATGTGTTTTCCATTACTATCAACACATTACAAATTTGTACTGTGCTTCATTAAGAATTCAATTCAACCTACGAAACGTAACAAACGATACCGACTTCTCATATCAAGGCTACGTTAGTATCAAACAATCATATTCGGTAACTTGTTTTTACCCATTAAACCTTGTAACTAGTGATGTTCTAGAAAAATGTCGGGTTACCATTACTGGTAATTTTAATTAAAGGGTTTCAGCCTCGTTTCTTATGAGGTCATTATTACTATGTCTCTTGGTAAAGCCTTTGTCAAAGGATTGATTAGATTATTACTTGACCTCATGCAGACAACTGTTATAGTACCATCTTTAATCAATTGTCTCACATATTTATGTCTTAGACTAATATGTCTAGACTTACAATTATAAGTGCTACTATAGGCTCTTACTAAAGTAGTCTGACTATCACAGTGGATAGAAATAGAAGGCATAGGACTAGGCAATAATTTGATATTCAACAACAAATTCATAGTCCATCTAGCATCTTTCCCAAATTTTGCTAAAGCAACAATTCAAATTTCAAAGCTGAGTGAGTTATGCACATTTGTTTCTTGCTCGCCCAAGAAAACACATTCACATAATATTTATGAAAATCCATCCAGAAGTTTCATCTCCCATACTTGTAATCCAACTAGTATCAGTGTATCTTTGTAATACAACCAAATAATTATTATAGAACAATCACAAATTTTAAGTTCTCTTAAAATAACCAAAAAATTCTAATAATGGCATTCAATATTCTATATTTGGATTACTAGTATATTTACTCAACTTGCACTTATAAAATGTAATATCAGGTATAGTATAATGTATCACATACATTAAAGACCCATAGCACTCACATTAAAAACTCCCCACCAATAATCAAATGGAGTACTTATATATTTGAAAACAAGATGTTTAAATCTATACAACATCTTCTCCATGTAATCACTTTAGCTCAAAGAATAACCCCCACTATGTTTTTAACTTTAAAGCCTAAGATAGTATCTACTTCACTCAAATCTCTCATTTTAATAATGAAAGTTAGATACTTCTTAATCTCAATTATTCCAGTTATATTAATTTCAAAATAAGTTAATCAATAAGAGAACTACTAACCTTCCCCCCAAGGCTCTACACTTCTTCCTCAATCAAGAAGTGCTTTCATTCACTTGGAGACATCTGGCTTCGAAAAGCTACGAGTAATTACCCAAGCGACAGGAAGTGCATGCTGTCTAGAGTCAAAGATGAATAACGTGCACAACCGGTGCTTCAATCTCTTTACTCAATACAGAGCAAATCCAACGCTGCGGCCAGTATAGATCGAATCGATACGGCCAACGACACACACAACACAAGACACCCATCCGAATACCTAAAGAGAACCACAACTCGCGTCTCAGAACAAACAACCACACATGCAAAAGCTTCTTCGGGTTCCAGTCAGGGTCAACTACAATCACCCTATTAGCCTCAGATTTGTCCTTGAACCACCAACGTTTGTCATTAGAATGAATATGAACACGTCATCCGAATTGTTGAACTCATCTATCAAAGCCATTCTTTGTATTACAGGAGTGAGACCATCCAGTCTTCGGTACTTGTATTCACTAGAAACCAAGAAATTCTCAAGAATATCAAGCATTTGTTGAGTGTGGACAAAAGGAGAACACGATCTGCCTTAAGATATTAGCTTCTCCGCCCACTTCTCGACTATTTTAAGAGGCATCCAATATCACAACGTACGTTTCATCATCATATCCAATTAATAATAGACCAAGTATAGAAATCCATTCAAGGATGGGAAATAAGTAAAATTAAATAGATAAATTCTAGCAATTTATACACCACCCCTAAAAATCAAAAGCACGTGAGGACAGAAGCATACAGCAAATAATTTTCCAATAGCTTCACCAAGACAAACCGACGGTAGAACAAAAGATTGCCCCATCATTACGATGGTTCATCATTTCAATAAGATCTTTCGATTGTGTGTATCCAAATTCGTCAACAGCAAAACCAAAAGAAATGTTTACGAATTTTAGATCACTGAGAGGACAGTCAATCGAATTCTCCAATTTCTCATTCTCAGAAAGATCAAACAATAGTTAAAAAAGGAAAAATAAAAATTGCCATAATGGGTCAACAACACCAATGGACGGATGCATTTCTCAATCAAATAATTTCCTCGCTCAAACTAGAAACCTAGATAGAGAATCACCAACCAACTTGCAGAGACCACGATAGAGATGAACGACATGGCCGACCAGACATGCATCGGGTTCTTGTCCTCAGGAAGTACTCACTTAGAGCTCCCATCTCGTAAACGTCCTTACGCACGGCCCCTGGAGCCTGCCCATGACGTACGAGTCCCTCCCGATTACTTGGGGAGGAAGGAGTTCTCGTTGCCAAGAGTTTGCCACACGATGTCCCCACAACCCTTGGCCAACTTCACGCTCATCTCTGCCGTTCCTTTCGCGAATTCCTTCGCATGGTCCACCGCATTCCTGATCTCTCCGACACTGCCGTCTCCAAATTCAATCATTTTTTTTTTTAAAACTAAAATAATATCCCCATGAGTTCACATATTTCGCACCCATTTAGACAGATCTAGAATGTGACTCCTCGAGGCGGTAAAAATAAAAACAAATCAAAATTGGCCCATACCTGCGAGAAAGTACCTCCCATCTTTGTGAGGAACGTGGATCAAATTTCCTCCACAGCAAACTGCTTCTTTACGACCTTGAAATTGACGACAATCATGGGCTTGTTGCCGGGACTAGCAATAACCTTGAACGACCAGTCCACCTATCACTCTGGAGTGAAGGGCCAGTGAATCTCCTCTTGATCAATTGCTTTGCATCAAAGACGGTGTTGGCGGGAGTCATCACGACTCGATTCTTGGCGACCACACCGATCAGCCTCTCTCATTTTCAGCCATCGATTCCTTCTCTTTGACACCGGCTCCACTGTTGCGAAAATAAATCCTTAAAATTGTTGGGAAAATATGATTTTGAATTGGGTTGAATAATGAAGTCAGATCAAGAATAATCAGTCGGGCTTGGGCGTGATATCACTTTCTTTACGATTTATTCGCCCCATAACATTCTTGTGGTCACACCGGCAAAAATCCTCCAGGATACAAAAAGTCTCGATGAGAATACTAGATAAAGAATTTAATATTTCTCCAGGATCTCTCATGGGAAACAATTGGAAACAACGTTTGTATAATCTTACCAAAGAAGATGAAAATAGAAGAAGATTATTGTTTGATCTCAAAACAAACGTACTTATATCTCTTTCGAATAAAGGCAACTCTTCAAAAGATTGCAAAAGAACAAAGGCAACCTTTCGTGAACAAGTACATCTCAAAGGTTATATTGAAAAGATTAAAAAAATTCAAAATTAAATAAATAATAAATAATAAAATAACCGTAACTTTTCGTGAACAATCGCACTGTTTTAACAAGACTTTATAGTTAATTTTTTATATATAAATAAATCCGAATTTTTAATAAATAAAAATAATGATCGGTTAGTGTCAAATTTCGTCCACGTGCGCACTCACATCTTTTCGATGTGAAACAAGGCACCTCTTCATTTGTTTTATAAACAAATTACCAACAACCATGAGATCTTAAATTTGTTGAAAATTGCATCAAGGTTTCCGCCAGTACAATGTCAGACCTACTTGTCCCCAAGATTCGGTGATACCTCATGCCAGTTTAAATATATACAGAAGGGAAGGAGCTTAGAGCTTACCCGTGGGAAGCCGAAGCCTGTCAACCCCGCACTTGCCTGAAGTAGGGGTATGCTTTGAAAACCCGTACAGATGTGCATAATGAGCTTAGCGGAGCATCGAAGGGGGTTCATTCATGTATATACATATGTATGTTCAGCTAACCATCTGTTTATGTATGTACGTGGAAGCAATAGTTCGGCGGCTTCAGCCCTATTTTAGTTTACTTACCCCTCCTAAAGTAGCTATTTGTTTGGCCTTTCACATTCATCACAGCCACTGGCATATGCATTGATTTGGTAGTTCACTATTTCTGTGAAGAGATCTCTGTAGCAAATGGAATACGAAAAGAGTGACGAACTTCAACACTTGAACAAAGTATCGTTAAGTTTTTGACCTGGAGGCAACCCTCAGAAGACCGCCTAAAGGCAGTAAGGAACAGTTGATATTCGCATCTTGTGGTTACTTTGCCAGCGACAGGATAAATTCTGAGCGTCGAATCCCAAACTTTGGAGCATGCAGTGGGTTCGGTGCGTAGGAACATCTTATATACAGTCCCTTTTGCAAGGAATTAGTAAGGTCATTGGCGTGGCTATTATATGCTCGCTTGCTCTCAGCAGGATTCTAATGCTTCTTTCATTGTAGGTCAATATCTGTAGACAGCTGCTCATTACTACTGTCTAAACTTAAGTAAACACCTTGTAAGTTTATCTAGCATTCAACCAGGATGGATGTAAACATGATCTTGTCTGGTCTAAACAGTTCTACGGATAGAACCAGAAGCAACAAGGAAAGTAGGAGCATACATCCATGGAATACCTGCCTAAAAGCCTTCTAAAATCTCCCATAACTTCACACCTGTAGTTGCCGGAGCTAAAGCAGCCTACTTTTTGGCCTAAAAGGAAAGGGACAAATTGTATATGTGACTGTTTGAGAAAGGAAAGGAAAAGAAAAGGAAATGCCTCAGACATGTCTAAGCACCAACTCGCCTGCAATTCAACTTATTGGTCCGTTTGCTTTTCGATGATAGTTTAGATAGATTGGATTTTGCTTACGACTTTCTACATGCTTGACAAGATTTTCTGGACGGGGTCAGTGTGTCGCAAAGCCTGCAAAGGATATTAAATATAACGAGCTAAGGGGAGAGTGAAAGTGAGTTCAATTAGCAGTTGGCTAATTAATTATACTCTTTTAGCTTTCTTGTACTTCAAACAGTTCATTGATTATACAAGAGATTGTATGGAAATATACAGGGGAAACAGATGCTATGACATCTATCGTTCCGTCCAATACACTCAAAATCACGACATTCTTTTATCGACTCATTTTACCACCGCTTGCATTATGTAACTTAGAGCCTCAATCAAAGTGTAGGAGTTCATGCATTTTTTGTACATCTAATGAGCATGCAAATATTCACATGATTCGGGGAAAGTAATGGTTCGTTGGGTTTATATCATTCATCATTTGAGATAAGGCCTTGCTAGCCTGCAATCACATGCATGTAAGAGTAACAAAAAATGGAATGCCAGGTGGAGAAGCAGCAGCGAGCATGAATGGGGAGGATGCCATTGCAATCACCGGAGAGTTCCGACTTTGGCTCTCAACCGTATAGGCCCCTCGAGCCCCGATATTCGATTGTCGGCATCTCTGCTCAAACAGGTCTTCCATTCTCTCTAGTTTTTTCTGCTATGTCGATTCAATTCCCGTTACTGAAACCAAGAAAACTGAGGGTTTGATTTGTGATAATGCTGACGCTGATGCTGATGGGGGTATCCAATCCATTGGCCTGAGGCATGCTCGGATTCTGGCTTTTTCTACACGATCATTCATGAAATCAGCCAGCAATTAATGAAGGAGGTCTTCACTCAGGGCAGGCGGTTCTTCAGTTTTTTTTTGAGCTAGAAGATGAAGCTGTTGAGGAACACGAAGAACAGAGGCTACAGTCCTCTGTTCGATCAGGTCCTGGATACTGCAAATCAGATAAACGGTTTGTGTCTGATGATTTATGGAGACCTACTTGCCATAGGAACCATTCAATCTAATCAATCCTTCTTCACTCCCACCTCCATAAACTGATACAAAAGGGAAGGAGCTGAGAATTTGCCAGTGAGAAGCGTAGGTCCATTGACCCGATCTCTGCCCAAAGTAAATTTATATTGCATATTTATCTACTCCGGGGGCAGTATGGGTCAACAGGCTTCCGCTTCTCACAGGCAAATTCTAAGCACCTTCTCATTTACATCAGCAAGATCAAGAATATTGCAGCACCTCTAGGAGGTCTGACATAAGATGGGAGGAAACCAGCACGTGATGCAATTTTGAACAAATTTAGGATCTGCTGCCAGTATCAATTTGCTAAGGTGCACCGTGTCTAATAACTATTGGAGAAGCTTAACAAATACAGCGCCCAAATCCCAAAGGAAAAGGTTCCAACCCAGTAAAGAGAGCGTGCGCCCATGCGGTTGACACCAATGCCTCACGAGTAAAATGGAGTTAAAAACTCAGATGCAGTCCTCTTAACACAAACAAATGTTCAAGCATATGCATTTCAATGATCCTTGAACATGTACAATCCAATTCGACACACACGTTCAAAGCTGAGTATGGCACTTGAACACAAGCATAAAGACGTCATTCGAATCAGGGAGGAAAGAACTAAATCTTAAAACCGAGAACTGACAAAAGAGGAAGTAAAATAGCAGGGTCTTGTCGATACATAGAAAAGGATCTGTTCAACATAGATATCAGGAAAAAAAAAGTCATTGAGAATGGAGAAGATGATGAGTGAAAAGATGCTAACTAGGGAAGTAAAAAAATTTGGCTTCTTTTGTAGAAATCAATGTTGGATCATCCCTAAAGATAATCTCGAGTTGAGAGGAATTTCGTAAGAGTTTGATCACGAGTCCTACTGAATTGCCACAACAACGCAATATAAAACCTAGGACCATTTTCTGAATCAGCTTACTACTATCCAAGATTGGCTTCAAATTAGCACGATATCTACGCATTACTCTTGAGATATAACTGGATACACAAGTCAACTGATTTTGAGTTGGAAACCCTATGCGATGAAAGCTGTTGACTGTAAGATCAACCCCACTGTATGCAATTAGACACTTGAGTTCAGGCTCTTGGGCAATGTGATTAATAGTAAATCTCCACTGCTAAAACTCTGTTATTCAAATTGCGGCACAATAGCTTCGGAATATAAAATTGTGTAATCAGCGGTTACAAATGACTAGAAGAGATTTACACTTTGGCCAACGTAGGTGAGAGCCCAAGAGAGCATCTGCAGTTCAGAAGTCGAGGCAATTTAACTGCCCCTGGGGCACTTTGACAGTTGAAATAACTGGGCACTATCTGATGCATTTCGTTGGTCCTCAGCGAAACAGAGGATCTCTGTACAACATAAATTAAGGTGTTCAGCTCTATATCATCCATGAAAAAAACTCACCATGCCAATATTTAGTGAAAATACGACACTGAAACCAAAATAAGTGGTCATGATCAGCAACAATTTAAGTTGGACAGAGATTATATTAAGCAACCGGTTACCCTCAGGAGGCCAGAGGTTCGGTCCAAAATGAGGCTTCTGCGCATTGGGATCATTCTCTGGTACTTCCATTCCTAAGAAGCAAAACATCAATGGAATCAGCACTACTCGAATGGTCTTCAGAAGATGATAACCAGATAGATAATAACAAGTTTCAGTTAAATCATTGTCCTAGAGCTACTGGTTTTGTGTTAGTACTTCAAAGTTCAAACAACTAGCTTCTATTTCTGCGACGGTTCTGGTGAAGAGTCCTCACTTCCTTTTCTAAGTGCTGCAATCCAACCACCAGCTGATTACAGGGAGCTATCAAAATCAACAGGTATTCATCTAAATCCGCTTTAAGTAGCATAGACTGGAGTAAGCTGACGCCCAAAAGAAACAGATAAGATCATAGGACAAACCGTTTATCTGATTTGCAGGATTGAGAACCTGATCAAACAGAGAACCGTAGCCTTTGTTCTTCTCGTTCCTCAAGAGCTTCATCTCTCACTCAAAGGCAAACCGAAGAACCGCCTGCTCTGAGTGAAGACCTCCTCCAGATTCCATGATTGCTCTGAGCGAGTCCTACCTCTCTTTGCTCGAGTGGGACAACGTGGCGGCCTCCTTTCTGCAGGCTACCAGAAAATTGAACTCCTGGACCCCACTGAGATGGCAACTCGTGACGCTAAACCAAGGGCACGTCGAATGCATCCACTCGCACTTCCTGAGGCTGCTGCTGATCCTCGGGAGATGGCCCGACCACGGGCTCCCTGAGGGACCGATAAAGGGGACCTCCGTGGACGGGCTGAAGGGGGAACTCCAGGAGTGTCGTCCTGCAGAGGCCGCAATCGTCGGACTACGTGCTCTGCTCTGCTCTGCTTCCTGGCCGAGAGCCTGAAGCGAACGACGACGGTAACAGAAGCTTTAGCCATCAATCCAGTTGCCAATCTATCAATAAGTGGATGGAGTATTTCAGTTGATGATTGATAATGTCCTCCTTTGAGGGTAGCGTAAATTGGAATTCGAGAAGCGTACAAGTCCACTTGCCACGGGTAGCGTAAATTTGAGGGTGTCGATAGCCATGATGAGAATCAATAAGTGGATGGATCCGGCTTAGCCGATGGTAATCATGCCTACTACCATCGTCAATCACATATCTTACGGTTGCCGAAAGCTTAGCAGCAACCCACCTTTGTGCTTATGCTTCTGTTCGTAACATGGTGAAGGTTAATAGGTCGTTTTTACTCTTAGTCAGTGCCCAATTTTTGGGCAGCTTTAAGTAATTTATTGCCGAGTGCAGAAGAAGAAAACTATGCTATCTGTGCTTCTTGAAATGTTGTGGTGCCTTCTTTGTTGCGAAGAGACGTGCAAAGAGGACGATGTCTCTAGGAAGGGACCCTCTAAATATACCACATCAATTCGTTATGTATGGATGATCAGATTCCATTTATACAAAGCCAATTCCAATAGACTCAGGAGTCTCCCTTGTCCGCCATTGTTCCAGTTGCATTTGACCAAAGCGTACTGACAGTGGGTCTTGAGAAGGATGACATGAGAGCTTTCAGAAATTTTATATCATGAAGAAACGAGGTATGGCCCTGATTACACGTTTTAGAAGGTTTCGGCTTATACGATGTTGTTGATTCCGCGCCTAGAATTGCCGATGTCTTCTTTGTGCCCCTCTCAATTCCAGTTTATGCCCTTTTGATACCTCGATGCTCGATTCGCTAGCGTTTACTAGATTGTTAGAGAATGCTGTTACATGCATGGGCTGATATGTAGTGCTCTATTTACGGAAGCGATCCGGAGATACCGAATGGGTTTTCAGGTTTCCCTTATTTGGTTTTGATGTGTTCCATTTGCTGTCCTTGTTCCTCATAGATCTGATTCTATGATAGATAGCATAAACGAGCTGAGAGAGTAGGAGTGCATTGGTTTTCTATTTTTGGTATATGCATTTCATTGAGCATGAGTTTGATGATGCATAGTGACCTGGGCCACCGTGGGGTGGTTGGGTTTGTTGAGTTTTCTCAACTTTGCTTGAGTTCTTTTGCCCTGCGTTAGTTCATGGTACGAAGTCATGGGAACCCTCCACAGCAGAGGTCTCATTTGTGAGGTTCATTGCGAGCACAGTTATGAGCAACAATACTTCTCGTGTCATAGGTGGTTCGTTCCCAATGAGAAAGGCGGAGTCATTTAGAGTTCTCGATTCCTTGGATAAGGGATTAGGCCATTCGTTTTTGGATAGAGGGTGATTTTATGTCTAGGCCGATCGAGAGAGGGGAAATGGTTGGTCCTGTGGATGCTACAGATGTATCCAACTTCTTGGCACCTTTTGGACAATGGCATCGAAGACATGGTCTCCAAAGTCTCATGAGGAGTCTTAGTGAGGCCATGAAAAGTACCATCACTCGAACCTCTTCTAAACATTACATGTGTCTTACTGGATCAAAGGTGTTTCTTGCACCAACAAAATAGTCTTGAAGTGGGTATATGAAGGAGACAAACAATATAGAACTAAGAAGTATCTAACTTCTATATTTAAAGTGTTGGATGAAGTAGATACCATATTAAGCATCAAAGTTTAAAAACAAGTGGGGGTTATCCTTTGAGTCAATGTGATTACATTGTAAGACTGTTAAATAAATTTTAACATTTTGGTTTCAAGGAAATGAGTACTCCATTTGATTTCAATATTCAATTAAATCGTAATACAAGTAGTGTAGTAGCACGATTTGAATATACGAGTGCTAAAGAGTGTTTAAAGTTTGCTATGCATTATGTTAGACTAGATATTGTTTATTCTATGCGCAAGTTGAGTAGGTACTAGTATAAAATATTGGAAAGCTATTACCATAATTTTTTGTTTTCTAAAAAGAAAAAAAAAAATAGGATTGTTCTGTAATAATTATCCAGTTGTATTAGAATTATACACCAATGCTAGTTGGATTACAAGTGTGAGCGATAAACATTTCACTTTCGGATAAATTTTCACACTAGGTTGAGGTGTTGTATCTTAGGCAAGTAAGAAACAGGCATGTATGTGGTTACCAAATTCGTTGCTTTAGCAGCAATTGGAAAAGAGACTGAATGGATTAGGAATTTATTGTTGGATATCAAATTATGACCTAGTCCTCTACCTCCTATTTCAATTCATTGTGATAATCAAGTTACTTTGACAAGAGTTTATAATAGCACTTAAGATGGTAAGTCTAGACATATCAGTCTAAAACATGAGTACATGAGATGATTGATTTAAGATAATACCATAATAATTGGTTATGTGAGGTCAAACAAGAATATAGCTAATCCCTTGACAAAAGCTTTACCAAGAGGCATGATAAATATGACCTTAAAAAAATGGGGTTGAAAATCTTTAGTTAAAATAACCAATAATGGTAATTCAACCATTTTCTAAAATATCACTAGTTATAAGATTTAATTAGTAAAATCAAGTTACTGAAAGTGATTGTTTGATACTAACATTAGCCCTGACATGAGAAGTTAGTATTGCCTATTACGTTTTGTAGGTTAAATTAAATTATTAATGAAGTATAGTACAAATTAGTAATGTGTTACTAGTAACAGAAACACGTGGTAGATACTTTACTTATGTGAGCATAGAAGTTGTGTTCTTTTTTACGAAAGTTAGAGTTGCTTTCTAGAGAGCTCATGAAACAAGTACAAATACAATGCCATAATAGTACTGAGTAAATTAGAACTTTAAGAGGTTAGTATATATGCGATATTATCCGATTCTATTATTTAAAATACAAGTTTAAAGCTAAGTTACTTGTCTCTTTTATAAAGTTTTGAGGTGCTTGCACTAAATAAATGTTTAACTCGAAGAATACATTTATGTATGTATATTAATCTCATGATAATTTTGACTGTATATTTTTAACGTTTTCCTTTGTATTTTTGTTTCACTAACAAAGTGGGCAATTGTTGGTAAAAGAAACTAAAAGGTGCCTTGTCTCACATCAAAAAAATGTGAATGCACACATGGATGAGATTTGACACTAATCAACGATCACTATTTTTTATTTTTATTTTTAATAATTTGGATATATAGTTTAAAATAATAACCATAGTGCCATTTTGAAACAGTACAACTATTCACAAAAAGAGTTATGGTTATTTTTTGTTTATTATTTATTTAATTTTGAATTTTTGATATGTCTTTTCAACTCGTAACCTTTGAAAACATACTTGTTCATTTTGCAATCTTTTCCGAAAGGTTGTCTCTATTTAAAAGGGATCATTCTTGATGAAATATTTTTAATTTTCTTTACAAAATTATAGCCATCATTTTCAATTGTTTCCCTTGAGAAATCTTGAAGAAATATTAAAATTGTTATCTAGCATTCTCGATCAAATTTTGTTGTATCATGGAGGAAATTTGCCGGTGACCATTAGCAATGTTATGAGGTAAATGAATTCCTTAAAAAAGTTATATCGCACCTCAAAATATGATTTCATTGTTCTACCAAATTCGAAGCTATTTTCCCAACAACCTGCACCTATTGAGTCAACAATTAACCACTTGCGTGCAACAAACCGAACATCTGGTTCACTCTTCCGCATGTGATGTTTTCCCACTCGCATTCCTATTTCTGTTTGTATGGTCTATAGTGCTCGATTCGAATAACATAATACTCAAGTTCAACTCTTATTTGAATACGAAGCTCAATGATCTCATCAAACTATATTGAAACCTAGACTCCATATGATCTCTGAGTTCGTATAGCTTACATAGCTTGACTTAGGTATGCTTGACACTCTCCACTTAATTTCTCAATCTTAATAATCAGGTGCAAATACCTTTTCTTGGGTTCTGCCTTATAAACCATGTCTACATCCAAGATTAAGAGGGACTGGTTTTTCATTTTATTGGAGTTCAATACATTAAGGTTTGAATCTGAAAACATAGGAGCCTTGAATCATACGTAAATGTACGAGATAAGGTCAGGTGCTCACTTTTATTCCCTCAGCTTAGATGAGGAAGAACATAAAAAGGATTGGAGGGAAGAAAAAGGTGTTATTGGAGGGACTGGTTTCGTGGCTTCTTTGCTGATCAAGCTTTTGCTTGAGAAGGGCTATGCAGTGTATACCGCTGTTAGGGACCCGGGTTGATCTTTCTTTTTCTTCTTAAAAATCGATTATTGTCACCATCTGCTTCATCTGTTGGTACACGTAAATGCTTTGTTTTGACGGCATATTCCTTCATTCGTTAATGCCCCCAAGAAGAGAGAGAGGAAGAGAGAGAGGAAGAGATAAGAAAAGGTCTTTGATGGTCCATCCCTTAAGGACACCAAATTAATTTGGTGAAAAGGAGAAAAAGTATTTTTTTTCATTATCCTGCGGCCTTAAAGATAAGACATTTCTCCACTCCAAACATGTGAAACTCCTTACAAGGAGATACCTGAGCTCACCATTTTCGAATATTGAGTAGCTACTGGGAAGAGTTTTTAAGAAGAGTTGCTGAGAGTAGTTTGGGGAAATTGATCCCTTCTCACTGTCTTCTTGTGAAGTTTTAGTAGTGACAATGGCCAGTCAAGAAGGCCCCCAAGAAAGCTATACCCATTAAGAACAATGCTAACAGGAAAAGTAGGCATAAAAAGAGAGCAGCCCACCAATCCATGCATTTGAATTGTAAGGGAAGCTTTTGAAGAACTAAAGAATAGGTTGCTTGTGGAAAAGGGAAGGAAACAAATTACAGAGAATCTCACTCATTTAATTAAAAAGCCAATAAAAAAAAAAGAAAAAGCTAGATAGGTGACAAATGACTTTATAAGAAGATAATAACACAAATGAAATTATTAGGTTCCATTGTCTTGTAATTTTGTCTTTCACATAATTTAATGACACATTCGATCGTGCTCATTATGGTTGAGCGTTTTGACTTAATATATAGAAGACATAAGGGTTGTACGCTTTATGTGACATAGAGCATGTCATTAAGTTAAGAACCGTTAGAGCAAGGTTCTTAAAGTACAAATTTGCTCTCTTATTGCTGAATGCTAATCTCTAATTTAGTTTTATTTTTTCAATCTATTCCAAGGGGGGAAGTCCGCCATATTCCACTTCAGTTGTCTCATTGATCACACAATGTCCTTAGTGCTTATACTTGTTATGCTTGTGTAGAGACCCGATCAGTTACAAGTGTTTGTTGTGTCAAACAAATAAGAATGGCCCATCCCTCTAATTGGAGGCACATGGCCCTCAATCTTCTATTATCCACTATTTCACTCCATGTCTTTTTCGAATACATGCATATTTTTCGTCAATCATAGCACCTGTCTCTTGCACACGTTGTATTATTGGTGCCTTTTCAACTTTTATTCTATTTTTCCTTTTTCTTTTCAAAATAATAAATACAAGACACGTCTAATTAACAAGACAATATTAAAATCTAGCTTTCAACATAGTTTAATAAAATCATCGAGCTTCATATTCAAAAAAGAGGAAAACTTGAGTATTAGGTTATTTGAATCGAGCACTGTGAACCATACAAAAAATATAAATAGGAATTGAGAAGGGAAAACAAGCTGATAATAGCATTCACCATTTTAGCTTGTTTTCCCCCACTCAATTTCTATTTTCGTTTGTATGGTCTATAATGCTCAATTCGAATAACCCAACACTCAAGAAGTTCATCTCTTTTTTTAAAAGATAGACTCCAATATTATCTTGTTAATTAGACGTGTCTTGTAAACATTACTTTGAAAAGACAAAAGACAAAAGGAGAGAACTAGAGTTTAAAAGGCACCAACGATACAACGTGTGCAAGAGACAGAAGTACCTATGGTTGGTGAAAAATATGCATTTACTTGAAAAAGACATGTAGTGAAATAGTGGAAAATAGAAGATTGAGGGCCATGTGCCGCCAACTATACAATGCCTTAATAGCAGGAGAGAGTGGGGGATTATTCTCGTTTGTTTGACGCAGCATACACTTGTAGCTGATAGGGTTCATCCACAAGCACATGTGCAAGCACTAATGAGACGACTAAAGAAGATTATGGCTGGCTTTCCCACTTGGGAGATATTTTAAAAATAAAACTAAATTAAATATTAGCATCTGGAGATAAAAGAGCAAATCTGTACTTCAAGAACCTTGGTATAAGAGTTCTTAACTTTATGACATGCTCTATTTCAAAAAGCTCAATCGTGATGAGGCAATTGAATGTGTTATTTAATTATGTGAAAGACAAAATTACAAAATAGACTTAATAATTTCATTTGTGTCATTATCTTTTATAAAGCCATTTGTCATCTCTCTAGCTTTTTTTTTCTTTCCTTTTTGCTTTTTAATTTAATGAGCGAGATTCTCTTAAAGTCTTTCCTTCCCTTTTCCTTGACCAACCTAGTCTATACTTCCTCAAAAGCTTCCCTTACAATTCAAGTGTTAGGATTGGTGGGATGCTCTCTTTTTATGCCTAGTTTTGCCATTAGCATTGTTCTTAATGGGTATAGCTTTCTTGGGGCCTTTTTCGCCGGCCATTGTCACTACTAACACTTCGCAAGGAAGGCATCTCCTTGTAAGGAGCTTCAATGTTTATCTTTAAGGGTTAGGGCTTTAAGAGTTAGGAATCATGAAAAGATACTTTTCTCCTTTTCACCTAATCGAATTGGTGTCCTTTTTGAAGGGATGGACCATCAGGGACCTTTTCTTCTCTCTTCCTCTCTCTCTTCTAGGGGGCATTAATCAATGAAGGAATATGCCGTCAAAACAGAGCATTTACGTGCACCACCAGACCAAGCAGATGATGAAAATAATTGATTTTTTGAGAAGAAAAAATCAAAGAGAGATCAACCTGGGTCCCTAACTGAGGTATACAAAGCATATCCCTTCTCAAGCAAAAGCTTTGATCAGCAAAGAAGCCAGGAAAGCAGTCCCTCCAATAACACATTCCTTCTTCTTCCCTCTGTGTGTGGACTTTCCGATGCCGTCGAAGGCAAAACAAACAGCAGCAGCAGAAGAAGACGAAAAATTTAATGGTGGGTATGTGCAAGAAATCTCGGGGTGGGGGTGGGTTTGGTTTTCAGAGATAGGTGTTATTGTTCCCCATCTGACCTGAGGGAAGAAAAGGTGAGCACGTGATCTTATCTTGTACAGTTACCTACAATTCAAGGCTCCTATGTTTTCAGATTCAAACCTTAATGTATTGAACTCCAATAAAATGAAAAGTCAGTCCCTCTTAATCTTAGATGTAGAAATGGTTTACATCCAAGTGGCGTCACAATTTAATTTTTGATTAGACTGCAACGAGCTTATAAGACGGAACCCAAGAAAAGGTATTTGCACCTAATTAATAAGGTTGGGAAATTAAGTGAATATTGTCAAGCATACCTTAGTCAAGCTATGTAAGCTGTACGAACTCAGAGATCATATGGAGTCCAGCTTTCAATATAGTTTGATGAGATCATCGAGCTTCGTATTCAAAAAAGAGATGAAGTCAAAGTATTATGTTATTCTAATCGAGCACTATAGACCACACAAACAGAAACAGGAATGCAAGTGGGGAAAACATGGCATGCGAAAGAGTGAACCAGAAGGGATCAATTTCCCCACACCTACTCTCAGCAAATTATCTTAAAATCCCTTCCCATTTCGTTCTCACTATTCGAAAATAGTGAACTCTATCTAAAGGCATCTCCTAATAAGGAGGCGGCCATCCAGGTTTTTACCTTGGCACCATCATTTCCCTAAACCACGCCCACGGATTGGTTACCTAGGGAAGGCTTCACAAGGGATCAAGTATGCCGACCGTTTCCCTAAAAGAGAAGTGTGGCCGGTTTAGCAGTGGGGTTAGAATCTTTTTCAAGGCATAATCCTGCCTTTACGAAAGATAGACACAAAGGGACTCTCACCCCAGGGCGGGTCCCTCCACCTGTTTCTTTCCTTAAGCAGTTTAAAGACCTGCTCAGGTCTGAACCGGCCCACAAGGAGCCTCACATGTATGGAGTGAAAAAATGTGTTATCTCTAAGGCTTAAATGGACATCCAGGGGACCTTCTCTTCTATCTCTCTCTGGACCTCCAAAGGACCTTTTCTTCTCCTCACCCCCCTCCCCCTTTTTTTCCCACTTCTCCCCCCTCCCCAACTTTTCGAGGCATTGTACAATTGAAGACCCATGGCCCTCAACTTTCTTGGAGTACATGCATATGTTTTGCCTACAATAGTACTCCTGTCATTTGCCAATGTTGTGTCATTGGTGTGTTTGTACTCTAGATCTAGTTTTCTCTCCTTTCAAAGTCATGTTTACTAGACACATTCAATTAACAAGACAATCGTTGAAGAAACTTATATTATATCTTCACCATCTGTTTAACAACTAATTCGAACAAGTGATTTGGATGATTACGTGGATGTATGCATATAATTTATCTTGCCCAGTGAAATTTGTCCATTGACTACTCCGGGTTCCTAAATCCAGAAAACGATATTAACACGAACTCTTGAATGTTTGAAAAGAAAAGACGTGCGGATAGGAGAATTTCGGACTCCCTTATCTTTACTTCATTGGTGCTATTCAATGGTGTCAATACGTCGATGGATAAAGAATAGACAGTAAACAAAACGAAGTTTTCTTCATCAAACCCGTTGGTAAAGATTCTAACAATGCTCGTACGATATTCTGTGATTTCAAAGGCGCTGTTCCTTTTGTTTCTTGAACATTGGAACAGATGATATGGTTACGCATATTCTACGGTCCATGCTCCGGACTCGCGCGGCTCCCATTTTTCGTCGTTCAGAATTTGCAACGAAGTGGCCATTGGTCCACAAAAACCTCTAATAAAAACAAGGTTGATGGCTACAAAGATAAACCCTAGTTTTGAAGAGAAAGGTGAATGCAACAGTTTTCTCCTTCATCTACTATGTACACCCACTTTTAAAGCAAATCGCGTACTTGATGTTAACAGATATTGCTCGATAAAGACATTTTAAGATTGGTGGTCGTTCATGTTAAGTTATATATCCACCAAAACAAAAGGGTTTTATGCACAGAAAAAAGGGATTCGTACCCATGATTCTTGGTTTGACGTACCAAAAGCTTGAATTAACATCACTTCAATTTAGTCCGCACTTCTTCTTCTTTTTTTTTTTTTTTTGAACAAGAGTCGGCACTTCTTGACCCACCATCATTTGACTGAACTTGGTGAGGCTGTTCGCTGCACTTTGTTGGCTATTTTCAACGTCGCTTGTTTAGCAGATCCATGAAATCGATCAATAAACTCGATCTTCTTTTTCTCTTTCCATCTTGTCGTAATTTCGGCGATGCTTTAGATCGCATGTTGCAGAGACAGGCATGGACCATTTCGATAGCATGAATCAAAAGAAAATGATGGAGTCAAATCTGTTGGGATCGAGCTTAGGGGCCTGCATGCACATGATAGTGTCAATGACTAACCCTAAAGTGGAATGAGACAGCTTACCAAAACCCCAAGCTTAGATTTTCCTTTTTCTCGATAGTTAAACCTAGCTCAAGTTACAGGTAAAACCGTAACAAAAGCCACATTATGGTAAAGATTAATAACGAGATATTATACGGACCCATGAAAGCCAAACCAAAAAAAGAAAAGAGAGAAAAATGGACCGCTCACCAAATCTCCACTTTCTGCCGAGGCGTGCAAGGTCGTGACAAAAGGGAGAAAGAGATCATGTACGATTAATAGGACACTAACCTTGATTTGAAAGGTTATGATGATGCAAATATGATGCAAATAATACCAATGTCACGTCAACTATGAGTCCCAAAAACAGTTTTAGGTTTGGTACCTCGTACGGAGAATTGTAGCGGGACCATTGCGACAGGCATTAAGCATTCATTAGTTCCCAGTCCTTGAAAATTGACATATGGATAGTCATCAACAGGGACTTGGGGACAAATGAGACATATCGACAAAGCCTGCTCCCTAATTCACCTAATTAAATTACCAAATAATTAATTGTATTTAATTAATATGGTAGCAGGAAGGTCATAACCCAAAACGGTTCGTGATCGAGGCCAGATTAGGATAGACATGTTACTTACATTGAGATGAGTCAAGCACGAGGCACGTTAACGTTACGCATGCTTGAACCCTAATTTTATTATCTTTTTTTTATCGAGTTGACGTCGATAGATACAAAGAGACTTAATTGTATGCACCTATCTCATGACCCAAAACTCTAACCTCTTTGCTTCTTGTTGATTCAAAGCATGTCAAGTGCATGTTTTGAGCGCGATTAATTTGGTCAAGTTGAAAACAAGCTAGGAACATGACGTCTCTTGAAAGACAAAAGCTCTAAACACCTTAGCAAATCAATTAGGTGGATACATTCGGATGGGCTTAGGGCATGATTGTTCACCCATCAATTACAATTAAATTCATAATTGATTATACCATTTCAGTAAAGTGGATAAAGTATCCATCTTTTTTTTTCACAAATCTCATAAGTCAGTGTAAGCCCGGATGAGTGGCTTGAAGATTACATTGTTCGTACATGTCATAATCGAGAATTGGGTATGCGTCATGTCGTACGTCTAATTCGAACTCACAAATTCATTTACTCAACACTAATCCAACCTCAGGTTCAAGGAATCTAGCTATCCACATCATGAGTGAGAATTTGTTCTCTATAGTAATTTTGTCACGTGATGATAATATGTGGAATTTAGAAGCCAGCTTTTCATACATTCAAAGGTAGAAATTATTGAGATGCATATTATTAGGTACTGTCAAATTAAGATTTACTGGTATTCTGGAACCGCACTACTATCTGGGTCTTTGGAAATCGAAAACTGCATTCTTTTCAGTGCCTATCGACACTCAAGCTGGAGTGAATCCTTATGAACTGGAATGACAGTATTCACAGTCCCAATTATTGAGCTTGACATTGAATGCATTTCATGAAAATCGTCTCCTGCTTCTCGTATGGATCATATCAGAAAAACATATACGTATGCATCATCGTATGATTACCATTAATTTCCTTGCCATCCCATCTAGAGAAGCATTTTTGGCTTCTTTTTCCAGGTAAACCGCAAATATAGCACCCGAATCTCAATTTACCTCTGTCGAATACTTAACTTCACAGAGTTGTATCGGTTTAGTACCCCAAGCTAGTCTCCCTCCAGCCTTTGCCCTGTCAGCTAATCGGAGGTACCTTTTAACTCGACCATCTCGAGCTGAAGTCACAACAGCCAGCGGCTTACAGCCTGAATGTTGCTCTTTCGAATTCCTTTCTAGGGACCGTCCACAACTATCAAGTTCCAGAACAACTGAGATTTCGCATACTGTTAGTGACGAAACATGACAAATCTTGCCAAACACACTCGCCAGAACATTAATTTTCAACTGAAGTCACACTGCAAGGGCATCAAGTAAGAGAGCTGAGGAGATCAAAAGTAAAAGAAATCTGAAACATTTGCCACCGGCATTTGACAACGAGGAAGGTAAGCGCCCTGGGTTGCAAATGAAAAAGGCATGGGCTCTTTCGTGACTTTCAGACCACGTTCTGTAGGCTGAATTCTTGTGTACTCAGACAATTGCCAATGTTCCATTCAGATCTGTCATCAATATACAGAGCAATACATCTACCTAGAACCTTCAAGCATATTTGAGGCTCGTTTTCAATTTGCTTTCATTGCAATCTTACCCTATTTGTTTGCCTTCAGAATTTTCTGATCCATACTAGGCAGGCAGTAGAAAGTGCAATCTCTCCACCCTTAAGCTCTCCTGTCCATCTCCATATAGCCGTACATAGTCTAATGATTTTAAGCTGCGACTTTTTTGGTAAGAGGAAGAAACAATTTCATTACTAAAGAGTAGAGTTTACATCAACAAGAGTTAAAAAACACTCAGAAGAAAATATGACAAAGGAAGGAAATTTCACGAGTCTACAAGAAGTTAAATTTCAAGGCGCCTTGCTACAACAAATTGAGCACCACAGGTGGAGGCCTTGTAAAACAGTTGAGGTAACAGGAACATGAGTTCTGTTCTGCTCCCCGGGCTCCAGCATTAGCACAAGTGCTGACTTCGAAGAACACAGGCTGCCCTTGAAAGTTCTGGAATCCTGGCACCAGCTCCCTGCAATCACATACACATATGAGTCGACATGATATTATGAGTAGTTACAAGATATGACATTGCACCATGCTCAACTGGTCATTCAATTGACCTCAATAAATAAAAGGAACATGATAGACCTACATATGCCCACAGTCAATTATACCTGTAAAAAACAATTCTCCAAGAGGGTCTGTCCACAGTTTATGTTGCACAGACACAGTATCCTAGCTAGTAATTTCCTCAATGTGTTAGTAATTTTCTCAACATGAATTTGTAACTTAAAGCTAGTAAGTTTATTATCAGAGATGGAAACTTTCCAAGCAAACCAGTTAGTAACTTCCTTGGTCACCAGTCCGTAATAGAATTCATGCACAGCCAGTCAACATAAAGGCCTGCCAAGTGAATCGAATCTGGCTCAGGTGGCAAAGGGCGATCTAAAAGAGTCCAAACTCCTTAAGTTAATGGTCTCGTTTTCTGTATCTTTAGACAGAGGATAGACTATGGCAACATCAATTCCCCTATTCATGAAGTAGAACTTCCTGGGGGCCTTTAAATGAAGGCAAAGCAACAAGATGAAGATTAAAGCATGCCGTGGTGCTAGTTCCAGATCTGCTCCCACTCAGCTTTCTTGTGAAAGGGCTAAGATATGCAGTGAGCTTGCAAAAAGAGTGTTCTTCCATTGGATGATAGATCTAGGCTCTTAGATCAAGGTCCTCTCCTCTATGGATTTCCACAGCAATGGCCAAAACGAGATCCAGAAGCTTACAAGTGACTCAATAATTACATAAGCTACTTAAGTACACTAGTTTTGAATGTAATGGTGCCCAAAAAGAAGAGAGAAGAAAACAGACCATATATTACAGCAAAACAAGCCAACAAACTACCCAGTTCTCCCCAGCTCTTAGGGACCGATAGGTTTTCTACTTTGAATGTTGATTGATCATTGTCTTATAATGAAATGGGAATCTTGACCATGAAGAGCACATTTTTACAATGAAAAAATAGTGCACTACATGGCAAGTTCTAAGGGTAATATTAAGACAGAAGGGCCCAGAACCATCTCGTAGAGGTTAAGTTCTAGTAGAATCTGCACGTGACTTTCCACATAACTGTGAGAAGGATATAAATTCAGGAGCCTAGATACTTCTTTTTGCTCAACAGATATAAGGTATCTGTTCAACACAGATACATAGATATATTCTTTTTTGCTCATCAGAAATGCATTGCATTCTTAAACTAAACCATGTCTAGAAAGTACATATATAGATAAATTTAGCATGACATCACTTACAATCTCTTCGAATGCACCACTTTTAATCATTTTTCTCCCTAACTGTGATGAAGAAAATTGCTTGTTTATGACTTTAACTACAAGGAAATTGTAATACTCCATCATCTTCTGCATTTGCACATGCACAGAGACAGAGAGAGAGAGAGAGAGAGTAATTACCTCTAATTATCAACTTCAAAGAGTATTGACAAAAGATGGAGCATCTGTCCTTGGTCCAGCTACAGTACGGTAAACATAAACCTTATAAGACTGGCCATCATCGATCTCCTCATCCTTCATTACCTCGACATTCAACCGTGGCCTTTGCGTAGCCAACATCTTACAACCATTTAGCGTCACTTTGCAAGCAGACATCCACAAAGATCTCATTGACTCATATTTCTCCAAGCCCGAAAGAAGAGCTCCATTACCAAATGGACAATCCCTTATTTCAAGTTTCCTCAACTTCGGGCAACCATCCAGTATACACTGCATCCCGCGATCGCTGCCCCCAGCAAAAGCCACCGAAAGCGTTTCCAAGTTCTTAGCATATCTTCCAATATACTCGAACGTTAAGTCAGTCAAAAGACCAGAA
The DNA here is from genome assembly GCA_014182575.1 of Eucalyptus decipiens. Taxonomy (NCBI): domain Eukaryota; kingdom Viridiplantae; phylum Streptophyta; class Magnoliopsida; order Myrtales; family Myrtaceae; genus Eucalyptus; species Eucalyptus decipiens. The sequence goes on along the minus strand of CM024612.1, from coordinate 9,326,140 downwards.
ACGCCGAGCCTTCGGAGATTTGTGCAAGTCTTCACAACTGCACCAAAACCCTCATCCATAGGTTCATTTGTTAGGTAATCAGGTTGCCCCGGCTTCATTATGCAAAGACGAAAGTGGGTAAAACCAGGGCAGTTCTGCACAATTCTGGCTACAGCAGCATTTGTCATCTGACGGCAAAAGTAGAGGACATAGTGGAGCTTGCGGCAGCCGAGCGACACAGCGAGAAACCCCGATTCAGTCACACCACGATTAATGTCCTGGTCATAAGGATCAGCTGGGAAGACTCGAAGCTCCTCTAAAAGGGGACAATTCGAGGCAACAGCCTCAAGTCCTATGTCTTCAACAGTGTCAAGTACCTGCAATGGGAACTTGAATCAGATATGAACTTCCCTTGTAACCACTTTGCAAGCACTACAACTTTAAAGATTTTCTCCAGTCACTTATTATGAACAGACTCCTGTCATAATCAAAAAAGCAATGCTAAAGATCTGTGAAACTACTGGTGCATTTTCTGTGTTTGCCAATAAGGTCTATTTGCTAGCAGTAACACCAACAAATAACTAAGACAAAGAAGTGTAATTGTAGCTGAAAATAAAAGATAACATATATGGGCTTGTCCTCAGTTACCTTACTGGAACCAAAAGCAAAAATATGGATCTCTAAGTAGAACAGGCCATAACTAGTTAACACAAACATGGCCCCTCCCTCAGAGCTTGTCCTCAGTCACCTTACTGGAACTAAAAGCAAAAATATGGATCTCTAAGTAGAGAAGGCCATAACTAGTTAACACAAACATAGCCCCTCCCTCCATCCCTCAATAAAAGATAACACATATACCTGTGGAGAGCTTGTCCTCAGTCACCTTACTTGAACTAAAAAAATGTATGGATATTTAAGTAGAGAAGGCCATAACTAGTTAACACAAACAGTCCTCAGTCACCTTACTTGAACTAAAAGCAAAAATATATTTCTCTAAGTAGAGAAGGCTATAACTAGTTAACACAAACATGACCCCTACCTCCCTCGAGAGTTTGTCCTCAGTCACCTTACTTGAACTAAAAAAATGTATGGATCTCTGAGTAGAGAAGACCATAACCAGTTAACACAAACAGCCCTCCGTCACCTTACTTGAACTAAAAGCAAAGATATATTTCTCTTAGTAGAGAAAGCCATAACTAGTTAACACAAACATGACCCCTCCCTCCCTCAAGAGCTTGTCCTCGGCACCCTATTTGAACTAAAAGCAAAAATATGAATCTCTAAGTTAGAGAAGGCCATAACTAGTTAACACAAACAGGACCCCTCCCTCCCTCTCCCTACCTCTCCTAGGAAAGAGGGTAGATATAAGTGGTGCTATTGTTGAGAATGGATCCAAGTCGAAGCTGATCTCATGCAGGGTTTACATAAAATTTAGAAGGATTACACATAGAAAATGAGGACCCATTTCTTCTTTTTTGGCTTGCATGAACTCAGATTGGTTAATGAACAGAACCTCTAAATTGTCTACAACAGAAACCAGTGAATGTCTGCAATGATGTTAGCACTACAAGCACAAACATTGTGAAGTGTGGTGTAGATAGACAGTTGAGTCTAGTACACAGTACCCACTTACTTCACATGAACACTAAAGACTCATAGCAGAGATCTTCTCCACTGAAGAGTAATTTTTCCCGTACAAAATGCAAAGCTTATCTCTCAAGATTCAAGCATAAAATTGAAGGAGAAAAGCATACCCAGAGACGCTGAAGACGTGGACAGTGGACAACAAGCTTAGCAAGCTCTTCACTTTGCAAAGCAGCATAACTTAAATTCAGAAAAGTCAAATTTGTACAGGCTGGGTAAAGAACTGGTAGATATAGTGTCGTAGCTTCCCACAAGCCGGAGAGTGCATGCAGATACTTGCAACCAATGAAAGCTCTTTCAAGCTCCTCGTACTGGTGAGCAGTAAGCTCTTGTAAAAACGAACCAGTACCAAGCTCGGTCAATTGAGGAGCACGGACAAGCAGCCTCTGTAATTGTTCTAGCGTAATACTTTTATTAACCTTCAAAATCTTCAGTGACTTGCACTGACTTACAAGCCTCTCAAGAGCATCAAAATTCACGTCACTACTTAGACTTGCAAAGTTCAGCACCTCCATAGATGTGAAGTTTTCAGGAAGCAACTCAACCAGTTGCCACTGATATCATCAATGCCATTCTCTTGTATATCCAGCTCAGTCAAATGTCTGTTCAGCAAAAACAATTTGAAAATGAGAAGCGTATTACATACCACCCATCAAGAACTTAATGATGGATTGAATTCAGAATTTAGAATAATCAATTATCTAGAATCATGGTTTACAGTAATTGTTTCGTTTTAGCAAGTAATGATCACTAAGTAAACACAGACCACAGAATGTAAAACGAACAATATGCCCTTGCACCAGAAGCAAAGGACCATTTGATTGACATGAAGAGGTACATTTAGTTATTAGGAACTTCATTATTTGGAAACAGAACGTTGAATTATTTCACATCTTCAACTATTGAAGGACTTCTACTAAAGAGATGATTACTGCATTACGAGTCCGATATTTGAACATATTGATGCTGAATCTAATATCTTAATTGACAGAGAGAAGTAACACCTTCCTAGAAACCAAATGACCAGTTACTTGGCAATAAAATATATGTGCATGAAGTGCATTCTTTTCGCTTGAATATAAGAGTCATATGCTAATACAGTCAAAGGCTGGCATTACTCCGTGTAACCATTGATCAGACAGCATTGTGCCAGTCAAGAGTGTACTGGGGAGAGCCACTAATGAACTGAGCCTGAGTCCCCCCCCACATTTCTTCCTCCTCCTAGTGACTTGCTTTTTTAAGTTATACAACATGGAAAGATGTTGATTGGCTGATTTTTCTATCTTTTATAACAGCTAAAAAAATTACATTGAGGTGCACCAATGGTAAGTCAACCCTTACGCAAATACTTTTTTAAGTTATACAACATGGAAAGATGTAGACTGGCTGATTTTTCTATCTTTTATAACAGCTAAAAAAATTACATTGAGGTGCACCAATGGTAAGTCAACCCTTACGCAAATACTTTTTTAAGTTATACAACATGGAAAGATGTAGACTGGCTGATTTTCTATCTTTTATAACAGCTAAAAAAATTACATCGAGGTGCATCAATAGTAAGTCAACCCTTACACAAATACAATTCTAAGAAGAAGTATCTAGAACATATCAAGTATCTAGCCCTTCCTATCTCATGTTTGAAGGAAGAAAAAGATGAAACCTTTATTGCAAAATCAATCTCTTCTCTCAACAAATTAAAACTCTTCTACTCCTCCCCAGCACCCTAGCCAAAGAGTTGCAGGAGAAAGAGATCATTCATAGGCTTCAAAATTCGCAGTGCCATCTAGTGCCATCTAAAAGCCAAGTTCTGCCGATTCCAATCAAAATGCGAAACCTTTTCTTCACTTACATTTAGCGTTAGCCCCTGTACCACAAAGAACCCCTTACTCCAGACCTTCTTAGAAAAGATCAATTGCTCACCCACCATGTCCTTGCAACATGTGAGCCGGTGCCACTGGACCAAATCCTACTCTGAGTACAGAATCACAGTCCGTTCAACTCGAATCCTCCATGATGTCGCAAATACAGAACAAACCCTAGTCTTCTGCTAAAACAGAGTTTCTACTGGTGCCAAATATGGACAAAATAGTCTCAAAAGTCTCCCGAAGATCTCTGACACAGATATTAAGTATCTTAGTCGTTTCTATTTACAGGTACTTTGCAAAAGACGATGGCGGCGGAAAATTCTCTCCAATAATTCACCTCGCACAGCTAACATTATCATACCTTTTGCCCCCATAAATAGACATATAGATGACTCTGCGTGCGATGACCTCAATTAATAGAGGCCACCCATTAAATGCTCAATTAACAGGTCAAACGTCACATCAAGAAAGGAACACCAAAAAGATGAGGAAAAGAAAGGGCCAAAAAAGAAAAGCAGGAAGCACTTCCCTCCCAACTTTCCCAAAATTCAACAAAGGAACGCAAACCCCCCATTCCTCCTCCCAATCCCTCACCAATAAACAACAACATGATCAGATTAATCCCCTCATTCTACACATGTTCATTTGCAAATTAAGAAGAATCGGCTCTAAAATTACTATGAATGGCAATCTTTCCCCATCGCTTAAGCAAAGCTATAATGTTTTAACTGGACTGAGAACTGGGAAACCAAATTAAGCGTGCACGACGGATACGGTAAATTCGCACCTGCAGTCGGTTGCGATTGCCTCGAGACCATCGGTGCTGAACCCATCGCAGCTCAGGAGCGAGAGCGCCCTGAAATTCTGGAACTTGCGAGCCAAGAACTTCAAGCTCTCGTCCGTCACGGTCATCCGCTTGAGCCTCAGCTCCTCGAGCTGCGGGTACTGATCCGCGAAGACCGCGAGCCATCCGTGCACGTCGGCACCCCAGTTGGGCGGCACCAGGTTGAAGTCCGAGAACCGGGGCTTCCCTTGAGCATGACGCTGCGGATGTTGGGGAACCGGCGGGCCACGATCTGCGGCGACACCGCGTAGCAGTTGCCGATGAAGACGTGCCGCCGCGTCCACCGCTCCGCGTTGTACCACGCCTTGGAGACGAGGGAGACGGCGTTCCGGTCCCGGTGCGAGTCTATGAGGGACAGAATCCGCTCCAGCACGTCGTTCGGGAACTGTATCACGCGGGTCGACTCGACCGAGTCGCGCGATTTGCTCGGATCCATGACCGACCCACCTCCCGGGGAATCACCAAGACCCCACCAAGCTCATGACTTTGCGCTCCGGATCGGTCCCGGACGGCGGACGGCGGTCGGCTCCGGGCTCAATGCGGCCGGTCGCGGCGGGCCTCGGCTGCAGAACCCCGGCCGCTCCGGCGGCGGAGGCGGGGGACGTGGGGGGAGGGAGATAGAGGGCGACCCAGAAGAGGATTCGAAGATGGGTAGTCAAAGATTCGACCGGGGATTGGGAATTGAGAGCAAAGATTCAGATTTGATACATGGGTCCGGGAGATTGAGATTGGGAGTGAGTGATGCCGAACGAACTGGAGGTTGGGGGGAAAAAGGGGGGAGGAGAGCAGGAGAGAGAAACTGGAAGGACGGAGGCGAAATGGGTAATATAGAGAGAGAAAGCGGAGGAGATGGATGGAGAGAGAGAGATGGAGAAGAGTCGATGTCAAGATGACAATAATGAAGGAGATTATTGTGATCTCTGTTTAACTCCACCCAAAGGGCGAAGCTGACACACTTCAGAAATGGCAATTTGGGCAGGGACACAGTAGAGAGAGAAAGTGAAGAGAGAGAAAGAGTGTAGAGAGAGAGAGAGAGAGAGAGTGTGTAGAGAGAGAGTGAAGAGAGAGAGAGAAGGGGGTGGGGAGGAGGAATCGTCAGGGTCGTAGCCCACCATACCTAATCTTGGGCTTCATGTGCGTCCGGGGGGGGCGGCCTACGGGAGGCCGCCACGTGGAAGGGCCTTGTCGGGGGACTGGACAGGAGCCTCTTTATCTCCGAAAATCCATTTTTTTCTTGCTGGACAGAAGCTGGGATTGACTTTGGTGTGACCTTTGCAAAGATGCAAATTTTCCTGAGTTTCGAGCATAATTTGTGAAGAGAGCGAATTTGGGAAACCAAATTAACACCCTTCTTGCCCTTTTTATCAATGCAGTCTCGTTGACGAGTGTCTTGATGGTAGTTGTCGATCATACTTCAAAAAAAGATTCGATTTTTGGATCATCGATGGATGAAATATTGGGAAATTTCGTTATTTGGATACTTAAGAAGCACCCACCGAACAATAATCTAGGCAACACAGTACTCCATCGATCTTTGCTAAGAAAACTCCCCTGACCCACCCATGCTTTTGAGAGTAACCCCCGAGGCGATGTACAAGTAACCCTACCAAGAAATGTCCGAGCATCATATAAGAGAGATAAGCTCGCATGACGTTTTAATAGTTTCTCGAAATGAGGTGCTTATTTAGGAATAAGGAAAAAGAAAATGTTCGTTCTCTTCAAATGATTACGAAAAGTTACATGTGAATGCATGTGCCGATATTTATGGGTGGTCTATAGTGAAGGTTTCAAATATTCTAAAATTGAACTAAAAAGGAGAAAATTCGATTTATAGCCATTTGCGTGGACACACTACAAGAGGTAATGGAATTAGCCCCATCTGATTTGATTTTTTATTTTTCTCCCCAAAAAATGTGTGTTCTGATAATTGCATCGCCTGTGCATGTTGAAAGACAGGGATGGCGTTGGTGGGTAAGTACATTCAATGGGGGGCCCCACTCACATTCTCAAAGTTTGCTTTTACATATATGTATTACTTTTCTTATTTCGTATATCAATATGAATCATTGATTTTGCAGCTTTGATCCCACTAAATTTTTGTTAGCATCGCCTGTCCCTTTATAAGAAAGAAAAGGATATTTGAGGAAACCCTAATTGTAAATTTGTACAAATGGTCAATATGTTCAATAATTCACATTTTCTTTTTTTTTTAGGGAAATCACATCGCTTGAACCCAGTGAAGTACAAATGAAATTTAAAAAAAAAAAAACAAATTATTACTAGAGCATTGCTCATATCCAACATAAAGTCAAAAGATTCATTTTCGTTTATGGTAGTTTATAGAATTTCAAGTGGTTCCAACTCGTATGGATCAACGACCTTCTACCATGTATTGAGTGCATTCGAATTAATCTCAATCTATTTCGCATGTTTGTGTGCACGAAAGCTTATGAATTTTCAAAATGTGTTAGAAAAAAAACAATTGTGATGAGCTTATATGCATTAATGAGCTTTCGTGCATAATCTGATGAGAGGATGTTAACTAGATTTACATATACTAAATATAACACGTAGAGTATCATTTCAATGATTGTAGTAGTAATTTGTTGCGAATTTCTTCGAGGAAAATGCAATGCGACTCGCATCCGATCATGTCAAGATGCTTCATGAAGAATGTTCTTCAGTAGTCATTCCCGTTCCACTTGGGAAGTCAACCGAATGTGTGAACTCATCATCTGGACATACTTTGAAATTTCAAGTAGTGCAGTCTCTTCTTTTGACCTAAGTGGTAGCGTCTTCTTTTAGAATCCATTTTAGCGTAAGCTAACTGGATAGTTTTACATGCTTTCCTTGAACGACAATACCAAAACAACCCAAGAAATGCATAAGGCAGCCAATAACTGTAGGCTGCTAGATGAAAATTGAAAACTTCCATTTTTTTTTTTTAGTAAAAAAATCAAACTTGACACGTGAATGATTGCGTAATCACTTGTGGTTGCTTCCGGCTGCAAATGTCATACAATTCAGTTGACAATTTAGCCAAAAAAAAAGAACAGTTGACAGTCTCGATCTCGATACAGACATTATCTGAATCACCAAAACTTCCAAATCGTGGAAATGTCTTTGTCGTCCGCATAAATGGAAAAGGTCTCACACAGATGTAGAATCCAGCGATTTGAATAGATAATTGAGAAGAAACATATTAGACGCCACCGCCAGCGCCTCGGAGCCCGACCCTTGTTCTTTCATATTCCATTAAAACTGCACCAGCAGGCAGCAGTTATCTTCACTCAAGTTTAAGTATAACTTCGCGATCATACATTGCAAGCAAGAGATCCATAAAGAGTTCCTTGCAATTGCTGTGGATGGAAGTCACCGGGGAAAGATGAGTCAAAACATCAGGAAAATCATCTTTTCTCCCAGCTGTTGATGATGTCTTGCAATTGATGAAGAATGTCACAGAGATTGATGCGCTTGCAAGGGGAAAATTTCATGGGTTCAAGTCCCCGAGCTGTCGGCCGATGCTCCGAGACATTTGGCAGATCTCTGGTGTTTCTTTTGAACTCCATCTCACCAACTGCATCATTCGCTTTCCAGCACCTTCAAGCAAATGGAGGCAGACACTACACGTTGTTTTTCCCACCAGATGATCCATTTTGTGTGCCTTCACAATCTGGAATTAGCTGAACCGCAGAAACAGAGGTAACAGAATGTTCGAGCTTTCTGTGAATTCCACACCCTCAGACTCTCTGCACCAGTACTCCCCACTTCAATCAGACAAATTCACATAGCAACAAATGCCTGTAGAGATAAAGGCAGCACAAAGATCGAGTTCTTTTGAGATATCTGCTCACTTGAACTCATGGGTCACCAGAACTCTCCACTTCAGTCAGACAGATGCAGATGGCACACATTCTGTACATGTCTCTGAAAATAATGAAAGCATATCATAACGACAAATGTGCAACACAAAGCATGAATGCACATAGCTATCAAGCAAAGTAAATCTCCAGCAGTACATGCACCATTGATCTGCCTTCTGCTAGAAGTTGCTTGAGGCCAGAAAACAGAGAAGGATGCATGAGCATACAGTTTGTACGCAAAGGAAGATGCACGAACACTGCAGTTGCAGTGAATCAAGCTGAGCATGTGTGAGCAGAATTAAGCACGACGCCTACTTCAAATCATTCTGATAGAGAAAAATGCTAGCATTTTTATACCAAAAAGAGTACCTTGAAATAATCACTTCAGAGAGTAAGAACAAAAGGTGGGGCATCTCTCCTTGGTCCAGCAACGGTGCGGTAAACGTAAACTTTATATGCCTGACCATCACTGCTCTCCTCATCCTTCATTACTTCAACATTCAATCTAGGCCTCTCCCTAGCCAATACCTCACACCCATTCATTGTCACTTTGCAGGCCGACATCCACAACGACCTCATAGACTCATACTTCTCCAATCCCGAGAGAAGAGCTGCATTACCAAATGGACAATCCCTGATTTCAAGTTTTCTCAACTTTGGACAACCCCCCAGCACACACTGCATCCCCAAGTCACTGCTTCCAGCAAAAGCTACAGAAAGCGTTTCCAGATTCTTAGCATATGTCCCAATATACTCAAATGTCTGGTCAGTTAGGAGACCTGAAACAGCAAGCCTCTGGAGTTTCGTACACCTCTTCACAACTGCACCAAAAGCCTCGTCCATAGGTTCATTTGTCAGATAATCAGGTTGCCCTGGGTTCATTATGCAAAGACGGAAGTGGGTAAAATCAGGGCAGTTCTGCACAATTGTGGCTACAGCTGCATTTGTCATCTGACGGCAGAAGTAGAGTACATAGTGAAGTCTCCGGCAGCCATATGAAATGGCAAGAAACCCTGATTCGGAAACACCATGATTAACTTCCTCGTCAAAAGGGTTGGCCGGGAAGACCCGAAGCTCCTCTAGGAGTGGACAACTCCGCGCAACAGCTCCCAGCCCTTCATCTCCCACAGTGTCAAGTACCTGTAGTGGGCCACTTGATTAGTGCACAAGTTCCTGAGATACTAATCCATGAAGACTAGAGCTCAGAAGGTTCTCCCCTGGCTACTGACGATATAGCTCAAATTATTATTGAAAAATTAACCTCACAATTTTGTGATGCTACAGATGCATTCATACATTTGCCAATAAGTTGTATTTAGCTTTAGGAAAAGCACCTGCAGTTCACTGACAAAATGCAGAACCATTCTAGCTGAAAATTAATGAGAATACAATAAACCCAAAAGAAGTCATCATTTTGTCTTCTCACTCAAGCAACAAGCAAAACACGATATCATGCAAATAGAATCAAAGTGAATGCTTGATCATAAAGACAATCTTTCCCTTCATTTGGAGTTTTGTCAATCAAAGTTGAAGCAAACACACTTCATTCCATGCAGTTGAAGTTAGGCCAAAATACATCGCAGTCAATATGATAGAATCAAAGTTGAAGAAAAAGCACTTCATTCCATGCTATTGAAATTAAGAAGAAATCCACTTTAGTCGCTATACACTGACTTTAACTGCCTTTCACATAACCAATTTATGTAAGAGAGAGAATGATCAGAAATATAAATTGGGGACGTTTCTGCTTCTGGCTAAAGAACAGACCAACCAATGAGTTTATTAAACAGTGTTGGCTCTGCCACCAACACCATTGCGCACCTCTTTTTCCGATAGAGAGTTCTTTCTCTCCACACCAAGACAGACTTGCAAATGAGTGAAAGCCTCTAGTAAGGAAGTCTATATCAGAGATCAGCTTTTCCTCAAAGAAAAGCAGAACAGAAGAGAATGTATTTTTACTCTAGCACAAACTGTAGAGATTATTTTCAAAGATGTAAATGAAAGTGGAAACCATACCCAGAGGCGCTGAAGACGTGGACAGTGAACAACAAGCTTGGCAAGTTCTTCATTTTGCAAAGCAGCATCATTTAAATTCAGGAAAGTCAAATTTGCACAGGCCAGGTATAGAACTGGGAGATACGGTGCCATAGCTTCATATAATCCAGAGAGCGTGTGTAGAGTCTTGCAGCCACCAAAAGCTCGTTCAAGCTCTGAGTACTGGTGAGCATTAAGCTCTTGCAAAAACGAGCCAGTACCGAGCTCAGTTAACCGAGGAGCACGGACAAGCAGCCTCTGTAACTGATCTAGTGAAATAGTTCTATTAACCTTAAGGACCTTCAGTGAATTGCACCGACTTACAAGCCGCTCAAGAGCATCAAAATCGACATCGCTATTTAGACTTGCGAAGTTCAGCACTTCCAAAGATGTGAAGTTCTCAGGGAAGCAACTCAACCAGTCACCACTAATATCATCAATGCCATTCTCTTGTATATCCAGCTCAGTCAAATTCCTGCTTACCAAAAGTAAAATGTAAAATCAGAAGAAATGGGATGAAGACATATCAAATATTCCACTCAAAATTTAACTATGGGATTCCAATCAATTTTAAGAAGAATTGGCTCTACACAGAAATGTCAAATACAGCACTGGCTTCCCTTGAGCAACCGTAGACCAAGAACTGAGTTACCATATAGCTTACTAAAGATAGACTGATAAAAAATCATAATGAGTCACGGATTGCACAAAAAACAGATTCAACCACTCAGAGTTTGATAAAAGGAGCACACCTTAATGCATACTATGTAATTTTTTTTGCACAGGGACCTTTACTTAAAAGATCATATCCCCCATATACATGTTGATGTTGAAAACCAAAGGCAGTGAGACAGCATCTTTACATGTCTTGGAACCATTGACCATTTCCAAAGGAGGTGAGTTTATGTAGATGCAGCTTATGCTTTTGCTTTCAGTCATAGTCATCTTTTACAATCAAATGACCACGCACAAATCTCCCATAATTAGTGTACCCATCAACCACCCAGTATCACACACGTTAAACTTGAGAAGAGCTACTCACGCTTGATTTGCTACTTTATTTCTTACTCTTTCGAATAACAAAGCACAAATCATTAAGATTCACAACAAGATCAAACAGTTTCCACTTAAGTGAATCAGTTTAATCTTTTTACTATTGCAATTCATTTAGGACCTCTTTTGGGTCAACAATTTGTTTACTCGTTAGTACCACATCATAGGTCTATCCGGTCTTTAAAGGGTTCATGAAGGAACCAAAACTTATTGTCCTTGATCTTTATGGTGGTTAAGTATACACACACTAAACAGCCTGTATCTTGTATATTTGTAATGTATTGAGACAGCTTCTCTCAGTAATTCTCTTAATTGTCCAGAAGAATATAATAGGTTTATCAGGGGTTCCTACAAATTAATCCTGTCATAAAGGGAGTAATGAAGACATCTAGGGGTAAAGGACAATCACATGGTGAGATAGAAAGCAAAGTCCTTCCAAATTCATGGCATTACTTTTCCCTTCTAAAAATGTGAATTCTCAAGAATTACAATATGCTCTAGCAGTCATGTGGATTTTCCCCAAAAGTCACACAGTAGGCCTTAATCCCAATTCACGAGAGTTGAGATCCAACCCAATCACACCCTTCTGATGCATTACCAGTCACCACTGTGCAAATACCAATCACAAATGAAGACCTAATCAGCTTTGATTCATCCTTTAAGTTTGGGAAATAGAAGAAATGGGAAGAATGAAAATCTAAGTGAAAAATTTTGAAATTTTGACATGAAAATTCTTGTGAGGAGGGAGAGGGGGGAATTTATAATATGGGCATTCTCTTTCCATTTTTCTCCCTCATAATGCTCCCAAACAGAGCATTTGTTCTTGACATGAAGATCAACATCTAACTCTGCTTAGACAGAAATATTTCGTGTATACCTTCCCAGGGAAATAAAGATCTGGTTAAAGTTTGATCTATAAGAGACCACGGTGCAAAGATCTCTAAATAATTGGTCTTGCGTGACCAATAGCAAAAGCTTTTCCCCATAAACCACATCTCCTAAAGATGACCTCAGTTAATAGGCCACCCATTAAATGCCAAACTGATAGGTCAAACGTCACCTCAGTTTAGGAAATGGGAAAAAAGAATAAAAAAAAGCAGAAGCACTTAAGGTGAACTTTCTCAAATTCAATCGCCAGAAAAAGAAGTGCAAACCGCCCATCCCCAGATCCCATCCAGGCAAACAGCACAACGAATCAATCTTCTGATTCAACTAACATATTCAACCCAATGGAAAACAAAAAGAGAAGAATGGCTGCCCTACACTTGCTGTCCCGAAACTTTCAAATTCACTTTGTTCCCTCGACAAGTGGTGCCTTAATTGGATTTCACGAACCAAAGGTGGATATACCTATCACTAGGTCCAGTCCACAGCAAGATATTCATTCAAGCTTGGACAAGGATTTCCCCGGGAAAAAATCCAATCGCATTAGGTCGAGTCAGGATCATGAGGCAATGCAACTATCTATTGCAGTTCGCGATCGCTCTACCTCTTATCAACTACAAATCTAGCTAATTTTAACAGAATAAAATCCAAACTATACTGAAGACCGAACAATTCGAGCGAAATAGATACGATAAACGATGACCACACCTGCAGCGAGCCGCAATGGCCGCAAGACCACTGGTACTGAACCCATCACAGCTCATGAGCGAGAGAGCCCTGAAGTTCGGAAATTTCAGGGCCAGAAACTTCAAGCTCTCGTCCGTCACGGTCATCCTCTTGAGCCGCAGCTCCTCGAGGAAGGGGTACCGCTCCGCGAACACCGTGAGCCACGACCGGATGTCGGCCCCCCAGTTCTGCGGCACCAGGTTGAAGTCCGAGAACCTGGGCTTCCCCTTGAGCGTGACGCTGCGGATCTTCGGGAACCGGCCGGCGACGATCTCGGGCGTCACCGAGTAACAGTTCCCGATGAAGACCCGCGTCCGGGACCACCGCTCGGCGTTGTACCAGGCCTTGGACACGAGGGACGCGGCGCTCCTGTCCTTGTGCGAGGCCAGCAGCGCCAGCACCCGCTCCAGCACCTCGTCCGGGAACTCCGCCGCCGCCGCCGCCGACACCGTCGACGAGGACGACTCCCGCGGCTTCTTCGTCGGATCCATGCGGGCAGCGCAACCGGGGAGGAGCGGCCCACGTCAGCCGCAGAGCATCACCGGCCGATCAAAAAGACCCAGCCTTTGCCTTTGCCTTTGTCTTTGCCTGGCCGCCGGCGAGGGGGCGAGGGCGAGATCTGGGAGGCGGGAGGCGGAAAAAGGGAGCCGACCCAGTTCGAAAAAGGCGAAAAGCTCGCTGCCCACCTCCCCGTCTCGCTCGCGCGGGGTTCAAAGGAGCGAGCTTTGGAGCGCACGGAGGGCCAAAAGGAAGAGGGCTAGGGAGCAATGCGTCTTATAGAGAGAGAAAGAGAACCCCACGATAATGAATGGCGGAATGATGCGGAGCGAAGAAGGAGAAGATGTGAGAGAGTGGAATAAAGAAAAACAGTGGGGATCTATAATTGCGGGATCTCCTGTTGAGCTCCGCGCAAAGCTGTAGCTGACGCAGGAAGATGGCAAATTGCACAGTCGCAGAAGAGAGAGAAAGAAGAGAGAGGAAAGGGGGGGGGAGAAGAAGAGGAGGGGAGGGATCGCGTGCCCACCATACCTAACCTCCGCCCATGTGCGCCCGGAGGCTCGGCCAATCGCGTCCCGCCACGTGGGATGCTGATCCTCTTGCACGGCCCGAGGAGCGCATCGAGCCGTGCGGTACAGGCTGTGCCCGATGACGTGGCGCGCGGCGGACCGTCCGATCGGGCTTCGGCGATTGGGGCGTGGGGTCGGGGGAGATCTCTCCGGTTGATGATGTGAGGAGACAACTGATGAGAAAGATGGAGGTATATCATGAGGTTTTTAAGATCAGTTTTCTTTTTTAAAATAAAAAAAAAATATACAATATATATATATATATATATATATATATATATATATTAAACTTTTTCTTTTTGAACCAACCAGATAAGTTGAAAAGGGATAAGTGATGCTTCCGGGACTATCATCTTTTAGAGAGAATTTTCCTAGGCCAACCATTTTAGAGATTCAAACGCGTTATTCGAATGCTCATCGTTTGTTTGTCAATTCAATTTATATATATGAAAATAATAAATCTATTCTCCCTTTTCTTTTTCCTGATAATTCAAATTAGTAGATATGAAAATCTCGCTATCTGAAAACCTACGAAACATTCAACTCTCTAAACCAACTAAGTCCGGACTTTTGAGTGTGTACGGGCCATCTTGATCCAAGAATAATTTGTGTACAGTCCTTGGAATCTGATCGAAAGTGATCACCAACTCCTAGGCTGGAAATTTTCCCAGCACCTAGATCAGCTACATCAAGTCAATATATTCTTATTTAGCGTGCTTGTTGTATGAATATATTCCCATTTTCATGACCACTGTATATATTTTCCTCCATTTTGATGTCACCACCAGCTACAAGACATTTGTTTGTATGATTTAGCGATGTAGATAAAATCGAGGCTCATCTAAAACCAATTATTGAAAAGATCGATAATTTACATTTAGCAGACAATTGTTTAATGGTTGTGAATTAGAAGCTTAGCGGCAAAAAGAAGTAAATAGGACTCGAGTTTAGGGCCATTAGGCATCATTTTTTACCCATAAACTTCGCATGTTTTACGAAAAATGATTGATTTTAAAAATATTTTCATAACTATGATTGCTTATGTTGCTTCAAATAATTAGGCCGATGAAAATGTTCTTATTATTGAAAATAATTTAAGTCTAAATATTTTTGTAAACAATAAAAAAAATTGATTAATTCACTTTTATAAAAGATCGGTTTTAGGAAAATATTTTTCAAATTATTTATTTTTCGCGAAAAAAAATAGAACCTTAGTTCTTATCTATAAATCACGCATGACAACATATTAACTGTATTCATGAGATCATATTTAGGAAAATACAAAATTATAAAACCCGTATTGACAACATATTAACTATATCCACGAGGTCATATTTGGGAAAATATAAAATTATAAAACCCATTCAATGAAAGAGGAAAGTAAACGTGGGATATTAAAAAATGCCTTGTCAATATTTTGCGTCAGTTGAATTGGATGGAGTTAATAGAAATTCTTAATTATATCAATTTGACAAGTTTAAAAATTTGATGAGATTATAAACCTAATTAATAAAGAAGGGGCTTAATCGAAGCAAGCCCCTAGGGACCGAGACATAGCGCATGACTATATCGCTAGAATCCCATCATTTACATTTCGTTGAATATGAAAATATTTTCCGTAAATTTATTTTCCTAAACGATGTGAATGTCGAAAATGAAGGAAAATATTTTTTGATCCTATAGTTTTTTTCACGAAACACGTGGAGGAGTAAAAGCAAGCTGGCAAATGCCCGCAATCCACGTGCAAACTTCACGTGATGGCCTCCGAGCACGAAGCAATCTCATTAAAGTAAAAGATTAATGCTAAGCCAGTCTTACTCATTAAAATTTTTAATATTTCCTCAATCTCCATAATTTAATATTATAATAATTAAAATCATTAAGATTCGCTTTGAAAATCCCCCCAATAACGCACTCCCGGAAAAAAATTTGAGGATAAAATAAACAAATGGGAGCGATCAATAAGGCAAGCCTCGTGCTTGGGACAACTGGCAATCCGTCTTTAGGAGGGCCCCAAAAATAGAAAATAATAAATAAAAGCTACACCATATTCTCTCCCAATTGGCCAAACATGTTTGATAACCGGTCAATTCTTGATAATTTCTATTTTTTTTTTTTTTAGAATAAATTAAAAATAAAAATCTATTTGATAATATTAACTAATTTTTTTATTATTAATAATGGATTTAAAAAAGAATGAAGAAGTGGAAAAAAAGTTACTTCATTATTCTCGAGAATAATTCTAAAATCAAACTATTTTCTTCTTTTTTTCTCCTCTAGCTAGTCGCGTGAGCTCAGCAATGGCAAGTGATTGGCTAGAGATGAGATTTAGCTTGGAGCCTTGTCGGTGGTTAGGCAAGACTCCCCCGAGATGAGTGAGTTTGTTGGCTCTTGTTTCTAATTGGTCACCAACTATTGCCGAGACTTGGCGACTAGCTAAAGGAGGAAGAAGAAGATAAGAAAAAAAAGAAGAGGAAAAAACTCATGAAATTATATAAAAATTAAAATAAATTCTTAATCATAAAAGAATTTGAGAGTCGTACTAAAATGTATTTCCATTCGTTTTCAATTATGAAAATAGGAATTTTGTGCAATTATCAAACATATTCGATGCTCAAAAACTCATGTGGGGAATATAATCAGAAAAATGTTATTAATGAGCAAAAATTGTTATTGGAAACAAAATGGTTACCAACCATGCTCTAATTCTTTTTAAATCTTTTGGTAATCCTAAAACATCACCAATTCTCTAATTTTTTTCAAAAAACCTAACCACAGGTCAAAGACAGGCTACAATCGATCGATTTTATCGTTTAAAAAAAAAAGAATTCGGGAAAATAAAATCGGATCGAGATGCGCTTGACCACGACGTTTGTATCGCCTTCTCCTGAGTTCACGCGCACGTCTCGTAGCGGATCATCGACCGGTCCCGTTTTGAAAAAGAAAAGGAAAAGAAAAAATATCAGCATCTAAAATATTCCTAACAATGTCAAATCGTTAACAAACCCCGATCTAATTGGTGCAGCCCTCTCTAATCATGCCCAATGGTGGGTGACGTACGCCATCCCTCCTTTCCCAACACCCCAAAAAGGGTCCAAATTTTATTTTTTTTTTTGCTTATAACTAGCAAAAATTGCATATTCAGCAAGCCCATACTCCCAATGATGATGATGATATTAAAAATATATTATTATTTTAATGTTTTGTACGAATATTATTATCATATTGCTAATTATTTACAATTATCTCCATGGTGCATGTGGGTATTTCTTAACTAGGACAGGACGAAGATGCCACGTCGATTTCAGAATAAATTATTGGGGCACGCAGCAGGGACAATAAATGAGGGATGATATTATAAAAATATCTCAAATCGATATCATTCGTAATTTGATTATGGTGTTGGAAAGAATTATAAATTGATACACCTCTCGATAAATTTGTCATTTATTATCTTTCGCCAAATATCCAAGTTAAATTATCGATGCAAAAATACACGTAGTAAGCGACTCGGACATGAATATGATGTAGTAAAAATCACCATAAACGACTCACAAAAAATCTTTTTATAGATATTTGTATCACAAGTGTATCGATTTTAAGTTATCGATTGCACGAAAGTTAATTTTGCATACACGCATCGCGTATTGATTGATTTGAGACTTTTTACAATATGCAAATAAATTCGGGTTGAATTTGTCATATGATTATATTGATTTGGGATTTTCAATATATAGAAATTCCTTAGTGTGGATTCTAAACATCACGAGATAGTCCACCCAATTAATCACCGAATACCGAGAATCATGAGCTTTCTCGTGTGTCCGAAGAAAAAAACGTTGCGCGAAATCTAATTGTGCGTGCAATTGATCAGGTGGACGGTCGCGCGATGTTCCGATAGACCTTACACATGTAATGTCATATGTACTGTGAATTCATGTGAGGAAGGAAGGTGGTGGGGATCGCAAATTTCGGGTAAATGTGGGGGCCAAATTTGAATTATTTTTGCGATTGTGGGTGGGTGTAGGGGATTCAACGGTGCCAAAAAAGGTTAGGTGTGACAGGGAGCACGTGCCCACTTCATGTCCATTTCGCAAATGGGAACGATATGGTCTTTTTCTCTCTCTCTTTTTCTTTTTCTTTTTTTAATATTAAATTATTTTATTATTATTATTATTATTTTTAATTGAATTTTTGGCCCTCTTTTTCTCTCTCTCTTTTTCATTCGCTGGACTTCCACGGCAGTTCCATTAATTGGGGTGGTGGTCCAGTCCCCTTTTTGGTTTCAGGCCCTAATGCTCAATTAACATCACCATCGTGTTGAAAAAGAGATAAAAAAAAAAAAACATATATTTATGCTGTTAAAATAGTGGGGTGATTTAGAAAAAAATATTAATATCGTGAAGAAATCTAAATTAATATATTTATGATAAATTTATCTCGAACTAATGTTTTGTCTACCAAAAACTCAAAATTAATATATCTTTATGGCAAATTTATCATGTTAGTTTTTATTAAATTTGATTGACACCATAAAAAGTCACAAGTTGAATTGTGACAAACTGAAAGGTAAAATCTCAAACTAATACACTCATCCAACTCAATAACTCCACCGCAAAATGTAAGGAAAACTAATTGAAGATGAAATTGTCACATGTATATCAAATCACCAGATTTGGATTTTTGAAGGTCAAAAAATTAGTTCCAAATAAATTTATCATAAATGTATTTATTTGATTTAAAAAAAAAATCATCATAAACTTTGGGTTCTTTGCGGTGCATGGGAGTCAAACAATACACATAAAAAGATGTGGAGTCCTTTCTATGAGAAGGGCGACCACTAAAATAACCTAAATTATATTAAAAAGTTCTCATGACTTATATTTAAAGTTAGAGATATTTTTCGATTTCATAATCTATTTATGGGAAACAAAAGTTACTTGATAAAAGCCATAACTAACAAACCTAGATCATGGACATTAAGATTTCCGCCCTCTGCATAGGTTAGTTCCTCCAATTTCATGCTTGAGAAAACTAACTATATCCACGGCGAATATAAGATTTGGTGGAGCCATTGCCAACTACTTTAAAAATTTAAACGATTAAATAAATGCGTGATTTAATATTTATGTATTCTGACACTTCTCCTCACACTTAATCTGATCTTTTTGCCTAGTATTTGAGCGTGAAAATATTTAATTTGGAAATTAAATAGGGTCTCAAAAGATTTTAATAGAATAATCAGCCCAATTCGATCTCAATGCGCATCAGTCCTTGAGCTTGTGCACATAGGTAGTAAACAATCGGATTTTCATTATAATCACGTGCGTGATAAAGAAGTAGAAACATCATTCAACAATGAAAATCACGATCAAAGCGAGCGTATCAAGAACACGTCGTGGTAGGATTGATCGATTCTCGGTCCAGTCCGATTCTTAGATTCCGAGGCCGGGAATTGGATTGACCGATATGGTGAAACCGGTGAATTTGCTGTTTTGGACCAAAAATAAAATGAAAAATGAGAGAAATTAGGAGAAATTATAGTTTTGTTTCTTAATAAATTTTATAAAATATATTTATATAAAATTAACTGGTCAAGTCCGATGGGTCCGATTCCTACATTGGAATCATAAACTGGATCGACTGGTCATTGGTTCCAAAAATGAGAATTAGGAATCGGATTGTCCTTTTTGGGAACCACTTACACACCCTACGTCGTGTGATCATTTTGGGACATCCTTTTTCTCAGCGTCGAGGAACATGAGCTGGGGTGTATGTGCGACTTGTTCATATCACCATTGGTAGAAAAAAAAAAGGGGGAAAGAAATTTCCACGAAATTGCAAAGAAAATGTAGATATTGTCATGTTTCCCATGAGTAGAAAGGGAGCTGTCTTTTTTTTTTGTCAGAAGAGAGATCTCTTCTTTTTTTTGTTGGTCTGATGAGAGATCTCTTCTTTGACAAACCCTTCTTTTCAGTGCTTTGTCCCGGAGAACAAGATAAGGGGGGAAAGGCAAGACTTCATATCACTTCGGCGATATGAAAAGAGGGTGGAGGGTGGGGGCGGGCCCCACCGCCCCCTTATCCAAGCGACGTCGGCTTGTCGGGTAGCGAGAGAGCGTCCGACGCCGCGAGACCCGGCCCACGAGCCCGGGTCGACCTCCGGCCTCCACGTGTCGACGACCCAGTTGAGACCATTGCGAGGACAGCCCAGGACGCGATCCTTGCGGACACAAACAGCTTCCTTTTGTCTAATGGGCGACACTGTTTTTGGTTGGGGGAAGGGTTGAAGAAAGAGGGGGGTGGGGCGACATCTCGTCGACCTCCTTGTCGCCTGCATTATCGATTGTTGGGTTTTCTCACGGCTCCTTGTCTCCACCCCTGGCACGTCCGCCGAGAGCGACGGCACGAGCCGAGAGCGACCGAGTGGACAGCATGAGCCACCCGAACCCGAACCCGTGATATCGGGAAATACGATTTGAACGCGCAATCACTGAGTCAACGGTGCTTGTTGATTTGCTATTGAAGTCGGTTATCGACCATGAGACCTTTTCCTAGAAAGTGTGTAGTTCATTATTTTCGGCATCATTTGAAATGATAGAATCTCATTATCCGTTGAGATATCTCGCAGGATGTTGTCTTTAACATTCTTATTCTTGACGGCACCCAGAAAAGGGACAAAAAAGGCCAAGCAAGAGCCCGCTAAAAAGCCCAGCCATCTCATCTTCTAGCAAGGCATGGGTCGGCCCGGCCCAGCAAACTAGTTCGTTCCATCTTATCTATAAGGCCCCGACAGCGTTGACTTGGCCGTGCTATTTGCGTGCAATCTCGAGCCTAACTTAAACAATTTCCTATCAGAGCGCAGGACTGCTCAAAGACGAGTGCTACGTTGTTATCTCGATCATATGTTTTCCAATTGAATCATAATGCTAATCATCTTACCTTTCTATCATTGGAAAGGGGGATTTTTCCTTGCCGGAGAAATGTCGATCTCAGTCATGTTCTCCCACCGGAACCGCCGCCTTTTCGGCAATCCCGGGTCGCCACCAGTTACCAGAAATTTGCCTTGCCAACGAATCCTCTGAATCTGCATTCATCACGTACTGGGACGGACCTCCATACCCATTCGGGCCGCTGCCGCCGTCATTTTGGCCTTCACATCCTTCATGTATGACCCCTAGAGGGGCTTTCACGTCCCACCAGTCCGGATAAAGGCCCATTTCCGAAAACTTAAAAAAAAAAAAAAAGAGTTGCCCTATATTATTTCCAAAAAGGGCGGTTGGACAAGAAAATAAAAAATAAATGGGGTGTCGGGTTTGAATATTAAATTTTTTTTGCTCAATAACATAATGAGGTTTTAAACTAGGTGCGTGCAAAATTTGAAGGGAACACGTACGAATTTATTTACGAAAGCTTTAAAGAAAAAAAAAAAGAGTCGGAAAATGGTTGTTGGGCAAGAAATAGAGAAAAAAATGAGGTATCGGGTTTGGACGCCAAATTTTTTTTGTTTAATAACAAATGAGGTTTTAAACTAAGTGTGTGCAAAGTTTGATGGATCAATTTTGAGTACGGAAACACATATGAATTTATTTATGAAAGCTTTAAAGAAAAAACAAAAGGGCAAGACATAGAGAAAAAAAAATGAGGTATCGGGTTTGGACGCCAAATTTTTTTTTTTGCTCAATAACACAATGAGGTTTTAAACTAAGTGCGTGCAAAGTTTGATGGATTAATTTTGAATAGGGGAACACGTACGAATTTATTTATGAAAGCTTTAAAGAAAAAAAAAAGAGTTAGAAAAGGATTGTTGGGCAAGAAATAGAGAAAAAAATGAGATATCGGGTTTGGACGCCAAATTTTTTTTGTTCAATAACACAATGAGGTTTTAAACTAAGTGCATGTAAAGTTTAATGGATTAATTTTGAGTACGAGAACATGTACGAATTTATTTATGAAAGCTTTAAAGAAAAAACAAAAGAGTTGGAAAATGGTTGTTGGGCAAGAAATAGAGAAAAAAACGAGGTATCGGGTTTGGACGCCAATTTTTTTTTTTTGCTCAATAACACAATGAGGTTTTAAACTAGGTGTGTGTAAAGTTTGATGGATTAATTTTGAATAGGGGAACACGTACGAATTTATTTACGAAAGCTTTAAAGAAAAAAAAAAGAGTTAGAAAAGGGTTGTTGGGCAAGAAATAGAGAAAAAAAAATGAGGCATCGGGTTTGGACGCCAAATTTTTTTTGTTCAATAACACAATGAGGTTTTAAACTAAGTGCGTGCAAAGTTTAATGGATTAATTTTGAGTACGAGAACATGTACGAATTTATTTACGAAAGCTTTAAAGAAAAAACAAAAGAGTTGGAAAATGGTTGTTGGGCAAGAAATAGAGAAAAAAATGAGGTATCGGGTTTGGACGCTAATTTTTTTTTTTGCTCAATAACACAATGAGGTTTTAAACTAGGTGTGTGCAAAGTTTGATGGATTAATTTTGAATAGGGGAACATGTACGAATTTATTTACGAAAGCTTTAAAAAAAAAAAAAGAGTTAGAAAAGGGTTATTGGGCAAGAAATAGAGAAAAAAATGAGGTATCGGGTTTGACGCCAAATTTTTTTGTTCAATAACATAATGAGGTTTTAAACTAAGTGTGTGCAAAGTTTAATGGATTAATTTTGAGTAGGAGAACATGTACGAATTTATTTATGAAAGCTTTAAAGAAAAAGCAAAAAGAGTTGGAAAATGGTTGTTGGGTAAGAAATAGAGAAAAAAATGAGGTATCGGGCAAGAGGCCCACGACCAACGTTCTTGCTGGTGCCGCAAGGTGATCCAACCGTGCCTCGTGACTTCGGTAGTCTCTCTCTACTTCCCCATCATCATCTTCCTAGCCATCCCCGCCACCATGTCCCCGACGTTCTCCCTTGACCCAGCCTCGTCTCTCTCTTCCTTCAATGTCTCCAGCTCTCGTGTCACCGCCGAATGGACCGTCGTCTTCTCCGTCGAAACCCAAAAAAAACTCATGCCAGTGAAGTTGGGCTCCGCTCCTTTGGCCCACACCAAGTTCAGTCCCTTCCTTCAAAAAGCCGCAAGCCACACGACTGTTCGAGCTCATTTTCACTTGAACTTGCCCAGGGCAAACGAGTTCTCTATTAAGAGTCTCTTGTCGGGTTTGGACCGCGGTGAAGTGAGGGTCCAGGTTGTTTTGAGCTTCGGTCGGAGGCTCGGCTTAGGCCCGTGGTGGGTTCCTGCATTTGACGTATTTGTGACATGCAACCACGTGATATTCCCGGCTGAATCTGACGGTGGTGGTCTGACGTTGCTCGTTGGCAGCAGCTATTGCGTTCTCAGTTTCTTCGGTTATGTATAGATGCTGAAGTTCGGGCTTATAGTATTTTTTTTTCCTCATTGATTTAAGCAATTGGGTGGCGTCTCTTAAAATATATTTCGAGTTTAAGTTCATAAACGAAAGTCTGACATGAGTTGTAGGGAAGCATGGAGTTATTCTTTTAGATGCACTTCAGACAAGTTTCGAACTTCAATTTCAATAACTCTCGGATATGGAAAATATCCCGTGGGATCATCAAAGGAAAATATAACGGTGACTTTTGAATAAAAGCAAAAGATATTCAGAATGGTATCAACAAAGGAAGAGACGTGAGCTTTCCTTCTACAAGTTGAAGTTGGTTTCCGATGTTGGCCTGAAGGAATAAGAGGGATACTAATTCCATGCTCCATATAAATATATAATTATTTTGTTTTGGAGGTCAGCGTGAGGCAGAAGGCATTGGTGACAAAACATATATTTGTTTGGATTAAAATTTGTTGAGATTTTCATCTTGGTGTCGCACATCTTCTCATCAATCACATATTTGCAAATGTGAGATAGCCGATGAATTCTTGTGGTAAGAATTCATGTATAATTCTTTTGTGAGATTGAGATATTTTTGCAAGGAATAGTAGGACTAAACACTCGTGTATTATTGAGTGTAATTGGGGCTTGGGAAATACTGAAAGTGTTTAAGTGACTCAAGTGTGTAATCTTTGTTGTATTGCTTGATTTATAATAAAATTCGTTGTTACTCTCCCTGTGGACATAGGTTGCTATGATCAAATCAAATAAATCCGAGTGTCCAATTTTCTATCTATTTTATTGTTTGATTGCTCACTTTGTGCAACAATTGATATCAGAGCCTAACTTGACTAAGTTGAAGCAAATCGATGGCGATAGAAGAAGGACAAGTGAGAATCGATAGATTTGATAGGAATGATTTTAGTTTCTAGAAGATACAGATTGAAGATCTTTATCAGATGAAATTGCACTTGCCCTCTCTAGGAAGAAACCAGAGATGATGAAGCAAGCTAATTGGAATTTGCTTGATAAATCAGTTATGAGAATTATTCGGTTGACTTTGGCTCATAATGTTGTGTTTAATATCGTGAATGAGAAAACCATTGTTAATTTGATGAAAGTCCTAATAGATATGTATGAGAAGCCCCCTACAGTTAATAAGCAACATCTGTTTAACTTAAAGATGAGCGAAGGTGCACCGGTTGTAGATCATATCAATGAACTCAATGTGATTGTCTGTCAATTGAGTTCAGTTGAGATTGACTTTGAAGATGAAGTATGTGCTTTGATTCTGTTATCACCATTGCCTAATAGTTAGAATACTACTGTTACGGTTGTTAGCAATTCCTCTAGGTCAACAAACTTAAGGATTGGAGATTTAATTCTAAGTGAGGACATTCGTAGAAGTGAATATGGTAAATCTATAGTTGCTGCTTTAGTAGGTGAAATCAGAGGAAGAACTAAAACCTGTGTTAACAAGAGTAGTATGAACATGAATAGATACATTTAGTCTAGGACTGGTAGTACTGTCTTTGGAGCTGTGGCATAAGAAGGCATTTTAGAAGGATTTGCCTTAAGCTAAATAACGAGGATGGTAAGGTAATTATAGTTGATTTTGTAGATGATGTTGCAACTGTAATTGATGGTGATTCGAATAATGTTGATTTTGTCTTGTTTATCATTAATGATTTGTCATTTGATGGATAGATTATGGATTCTGATTGTTCTTTTCATGCTACACTAAATGGAAACCGGTTTACTACTTATAAGTGCATGGATAATAGTAAAAGACAAATTGGGGAACAATGTTGAATGCAATATTGTCGATGTTGGCAATGTTAGAATTAGAATGTATGATGGTATCATGAGGATATTGATTGGAGTGAGACATGTTTTAATGTTGAAAAAGAACTTGATTTTCTTGAGTGCCTTGGATTCAGCTGGGTGTTAGTATTTTTTATAATGTGAAGTTTTGAAAATTATTCGAGATGTCTTTGTGATAATAAAAGAAATCAAGCATTGTGGCCTATATGAACTTCAAGGTGAGACAATAACAGGAGACATCATATGCATCATATGTATTCAACCTTTTAAGTGCTGAATTAAGTTCAAAAGTGCTACATTCTTGTGATCAAACAACAAAATACTGCATAGTAAATAACAACAGACGAATCAAAGGTTCGAGATGCCTGTTTTGATCCAACACGGGCAACATATGACAAAAAATGACATTCTCTGCTTTTTCTGTTTTACACCCACCTTCTTCCCGGACGAAAGTATTGCCTCAATGATGAAAAGTGACTTTGGGCGGCAATGAGAATCTTGTTATATACATAAAAGAACAATAAGCACCTGAAGATGGCTCCCCCTACAGGCGAGCATGATACAATTAGCAGTTGATGCCACATTGACCATTTGCAGCAGATTTTGTGGAGGCCGAGGTGAAAGGGTCAATGCACCCCGGAGCAATGAGAATATGGAAGCAAGAAGGATAGACCACACAATAACAATCGTACGAGTACGATTACGCCGACCCAACAGACCCTTCGGGAATGGGTAAAGGTCACAATAACCCATATGGCGAAGAACAAACTTTGCCAAACAAGTGGACCCCATGATTAATACCCGCTGTTAATCGCATAAGACACACGCTACAATGCCAATGATGTTCACGATAAGAACGTGGTCGGAGGAATGATAAACGATGTCCATTTGAACACATAAAGCTCAAGAAAGTCTCCTTCCCTCATCGGCCAAGTGACGAAGTTGGTATCAATGCCAAAGCAAGCACTTTAAGAAGCCCTTGGAACACAATAAAAGGTGAGCGGATGTACCACCAATGACCGAGAACCGCTCATTTCTCCACCGATCCTCAATTCTTACACCACTCCAACGGAGCTCAAGAATACTAGTCGCGAAAATTGAGACGAAAAGGAGAATAAACCACATGCTAGCAAAGTTGCTTATCTGCAATTTTATTTTTTTTTAACATCGGATCAGTCATCAGATGAAAGAAAAGAGGAAACAATCTCTAATTATGCTGAAATTACTTACATGTAGCTCTAGATAGTCTAGCATAGAGACAACTATATTTAGTTTATGAAATCGGTAGTATAGCATAATAAGGAGAATATCTAATAAAAATGGAAACTAGCATCGTAATTGAGCCATCTTTTGTCAATGAAGATTACTTTAAATGTACGAATGATGCAGAAGAGCCAGGACTAACAGCTACATAATTTTTAAGGTAAAAAAAATGCAGATAAATGAAATTGAGGATCATGATCGTACTCTAAAGAATACAAAGAAGAGTCCACCTGTGAAGAGACTTTGGTGACCACACAGTAAGGGCACCTAGAATATGGTTGACTTAGGGCTTTCTATTTAACTATATCAAAAGGCCTATGTTTGCCAGCTATCAGCTGAATATTATTCAACCACCATAGCCATTGGAATGATGTTTAGGCATCTTCTTTTACCAATGTTTCCTAATGGTTTCTCATCCAAGCTTTTATTAAAACAAGATGCAGAGCCACTCGAAAACTAAATACAAAGAGAACATTAACTCCATTCCGAAGAGGTGGACATGCTAGGATCAGATGACAGAAGTAAACAATGACCCTTCTTATGTTCATCTCACTTAAATAGAGTCAATGTGGATTAACGTGCAACAAACGAAATACATGAGATTGAATACTCTACAATGAAGAGAAAAGTATCACTTACCTCGGGTATAATAAATTTGTTAGTGAGAAGACAAAATACAGGGAGAATACAATACGCAATCAGCGGTATTGAGGTGAGGGGATACACAATTGTATTGATGTACGCCAATCTCTCCAAGAGCTTCAATTTCCCATTATATTCATACCATATAGGACAATGCCTACTTAGCAAAATCTCAATTGACCCCAAGGCCCACCCGAGAACCCGGTTTAAACGATCGAAAGATTGATGGGAGCAGACCCTTTGAATCTTTGGGTGAGGAGGCATACAATAGATTGAAATCCAGCCCCGAGCATGCATCTTAAATCCAGTCAAATTATCTTCGTAATGAACCATATATCCATCCGATCTGTTCGTAGAAAGAACATCAAGTCAATTCCTACCATATGACATGGAATTTTATAGCTGGAATAGAAATCGTATAACATCATAACATACCTCTTTGCCCCATTCAGTCTTGTCCTCATAGCCACAGCTAATAACATGGATGGCTTCTTTAAAAAGTGTTGCAGGATTGGTAGATGGTGGTAGGCCACCTTGTTCCATGAAAGTAGCCGCAATGAAAACAGAGACGACCGAATCTTTTCTCTAGACTTTTCGAGACATCGGGAGCGACCTCTCATCATCATATCCCACAAAACAAATTGGTGCTGTTAACATGATATAACACATAGCAAAGGTACTGTTAAGTCAGTTGAACAATTAAGTGACATCAAAAGAGAGACATTTTTTGATTTATTCTAAAGCTTAAGGGGGTCCTTTTTGGGCAAGGTAAGATACCCCAATCTGACATCAATTCAGGCTAGTTTTGACAGTAATCATGGAGTAAGTCCAGGTATTTGGACCAGTATAAGTCTGTTTTTTAACATCCAAAGATACAAAAGGAAACTCATAATTAAATCAAGACCTACCTTCAACCCCCTCCTCAACATCTTCCATATTGAAAATTGGAAC
Source organism: Eucalyptus decipiens (assembly GCA_014182575.1). NCBI lineage: Eukaryota > Viridiplantae > Streptophyta > Magnoliopsida > Myrtales > Myrtaceae > Eucalyptus > Eucalyptus decipiens. The sequence goes on along the minus strand of CM024612.1, from coordinate 9,298,156 downwards.
AGTGGATTCAGTTCTTTTCATTGCTCTTTTCTTGTCAATGTACTTCTTATTGCCACCCTTCCCCTTCTTTCTTGAACCACAACAACTCTTTACAATAATATTTGGTTCCAGATCTTCCTCGGTCAATACAGGGTCATATCCATAAAGGGCTTGCCTGTTGAAACAACATCCAGTTCCGACATAGACGGGACCTTGGATGCCGTCAAGCCCTTTCAAGTTAATCCGCATTGAGATCATAAATAAGATAATCTAGCTCGGTTAAAAGGCAACAAATGAACATAAACAACTAGCATTTTGGAAGTAGGAAAAAGATGAAGAGACACCTACATCAAAGAAGACAATGTTGCGGTTAGCATATCGATCATGCAAGTCAATCCCATCAAAATGTTGTGGGAACTGCACATAGCATGTCTTCTTTCCATAAGCGGGATCCACCATGAAACACATTGCTTCTTTCAATGCTTTACTATTATTAAAGTAATGATCACAGTCAACATTCAAAAGATACGCTCCGTTGGTTAGGACAGCTGAGACCCGGATCTACACAAAATAAAACAGTAAGTTATAAATTCAGAAATGCCAAAAAGTAATAAGCAGATCTAACCAATTTCTCCAGCGGATAAGAACAACATTCAGACAAGCAGCAATGCGGCAAAATCAAACCGTAATATTTGTTTCTCAATATGAAGAGAAATAGTACTAAGTTAAAGTAGGGTCAGGAACAATAAATCTCTTTATGATAAACAAATCCTCACTATAAGCCAGAGACACCACTATCAACATTACAATCCACGGGGGAAAGAAAAAGGTAACTGATCCTTGAAAAAAATAATTCCAACTGTACATTTGAACTGAAAGCACAAAAAGAATAAGCTTCAATAATGTAGCGTGAACTTGGAATGCGATTTCTCGAACCTAGAGATCCATTAATCAGGATCCTAATGCATATAGATATAAATTTCAATGCAAGCAAGCGATGAAGAATCTAAATGAAGAATCTAAACTGAAAAACCAAATCACACCAACATACATTCATTTGTTTACAATTATAGATGTCACTGTCACTAAAAGAGACACATGACAAGAAAAGCTACATAAGATGTATAGAGATGACAAACCAATGCATTCATGGCTCCAGCTTCCTCGTGATGTTGGAAACCAGGTCGCTTTTCACAAGAAACATAAACAAGTCGAGGTAGATCATTTCCATCAGTATCAAGTCCCCCACTATGGCTCAGGAAAACCTATTATTTTCGACAACAAAAAGAAAACATTAACTAGATGCATAAGAGGGGAGAGGGTTGATTTAAATGCTTATGGAATACTAGTTAATATCGTATACTGTATCATTCGGGGTGATCCCCGGGGTTATTTCCGAGCCGAGGCGGTGCCATCCCGCATTGTCCACCCTTCTTCGGCATCTTTTGTGCCTTTGCAACCAAAGCATTGATTCGCACCTTGAACTCCTCATATTCTCTCTATCAACCACATAATCAAACAATTTTACATTATATTTACCAAAACATTTGTAATAGGTTATGCATCGACTAAATGCTACATTGTCGATAGGCAAACCACTAAATAAATTTTCCTTTCCCAAGAAACTGAGTTACAAAGGTAAAATAGGTGATGTATGGACCCCTCCCCAATGACCTTCATTTCGGTTACAAAGACTTACAACATAATTCAACGTAAAGCTACCAATAGAATAATTCAGCAGCACCGATCAATCAATGTACCTCCTGAGCTTCTTAGAAGCAGGATCATAGCTTCACCGCCACCCTTAGCCCCATCAACCTTCGCAGCCTTGACCCCGCCGTCATCCGATGATCCAGGCTCCTCCTTGTCGCCGGACCCATTGGCTATCTCCACGGACCCATCTCCGGGGGAGTCAACGAGCACGTCAGCGAGGAACCTATTGCAGAACTCCCGGCTCGAATCAGCCCTAATCCCGCCACCGACAACTCCGCCGTCCTCGTCGTCAGATGTTCTCGATCTTGTCGAACCACGAGAGCCCCGAGTCTAGAGACGACGACGACGCGTTCGTCGAGGAGCAAGCGCCGGTGATTCGCCGGCCTCAGAGAGATCGCCGAAGAAGCCGTCGAGGTCGATGTGAGACATCACGTCGTCCTCCATATGCAACTCCAGATCCGCCATCAGAACACTAGGGAAAAAAAAAACAACAACAAAACAAAAAAAAAAAAAAGGGGGGGAGGAGAAAAGAAGATGAAGGCGACGATGGGAGATCTCTACAAAAACATATGATTTGCTCGCGGTGGTTCGCCAGTCGTAAAGAGGTAGGGTAGAGAGAGAGGGAGGTAGCGGTCCTCTCGCCAGTCCCGTGCAGTGGTTCGTCGATTGCTCGCAGTCCTCTTGCCGGTCCCGTGCGGTGGTTCGTCGGTCGGAAAGAGGGAGGGCAGAGAGAGAGGGGGAGGTCGCGGTCCTCTCGCCGGTCCCGTGCGGTGGTTCGCCGGTCGGAAAGAGGGAGGGCACAGAGAGAATGGGACGTCGCGTCCTGTTCGTCGGAGAGAGAGAGGAGGATAGAGTGAGAGAGGCGCGAAGAAAGAGACTCACAGGAAGAAAAAACCCTCAGTCAGTCAGTCAGAAAATTTTTCAAAATGGCGCCTGACACGACGACACGTGTCGTCCTCCCCGGAAGTCCCGTCAAAGTCTCTCCGGTCAAATAAATCAGCGCACTTAAAAAAAAAGCAGCACAAGCGCAGCCGGTCCAATTCCCCGCGCGGACCGGACCGGTCCGGTCCGGCTCCTCCCTCGTCCGCTTGCGGTCCCTCCCTCTTCATTTCATCTTCGCTCAATTTTGAAAGTCGTCCCCACTGCGCCAAGAAAAAAGCTCTCGACCTCCGCCTTTTCTCTGTTGGATTCGCAGATCTGGTTCTTGAAAAATTTCCTTCGGCCACCGACTTTTTCCCTCGGAACTCGAACGCTCCTGCTCCCGCAAAGTTTGCGCTCCCGTACGTCCCTTCCCTCTCTCTCTCTCTCTAGCGGGAGAGTTGCTTTAGCCCGTGAAATGCGGGCTCGAGCAGCAGCAGCAGCTCGCGCCTCGGCTTTCTTGTCGCCGATGAGGAGGAGCGGCGTCGTCGTCGTCGTCGATGGAGGCCCCCGCATTTCGCCATAAGAGGTCCAAGCTCTGCGTCGCCGATCGGAACTCCGGCCGCACGCTCTCCTCGCGCGGAGGTGAGCTCCTCTCTCTCTCTCTCTTGCCGTCTGTTTGGGGCTCTGTCATCGTGTTCGGCTACAGCCCTTTGCGAAAACGATCGTTTTCGAGAAACGGGTACCACTAAAAATCTCGCATTTCTACAATATCGGGCACTGCTGCGAATGCGTAGGAGCAGCGAAAGTTGCAGGGGTGGCGGCTGCTCGTGAATGAGGGCACTCCATTCCCTAGTCGAGAACAAAGGGTCTGCTCTATGCAAGGCTCTGATAGCCCATTGTCAAGCTACCGTAGGAGGAATCTTGCATGATCTCTATACTGTCAATAATATATTAAGTGGGTACACAAAATGTGGAGAAATTTGGGTTGCGCACCAACTGTTCGACCGAATGTGCGACAAAGATGCAGTTTCCTGGAACACCATGATTTCTGGTTATGTCAATAGTGGTAAGCTGGAGAGAGCATGGTATTTTCTGAAGTCCATGAGACAATGTGGACTAGAAGTGGATGCTTATACTTTTTCCAGTATGCTAAAAGGAGTAGCTAGTGCCGGTAGGCTTGATCTCGGACAGCAGTTGCATTGCTTGATTTTCAAGCACAGATATGGCAGGAATGTTTATGCCGGAAGTGCTCTTTTGGACATGTATGCTAAGTGCGAGAGGGTTGAGGATGCGTACGTCGTGCTCCAACACATGCCGCAACGTAACTCTGTCTCGTGGAATGCGCTTATCAGTGGATTTGCACATAGCGGTGACAGAGAGACCGCATTTTGGCTTTTTGATAGCATGGAGCATGAGGGTGTTAAGCCAGATGATGGGACCTTTGCTCCTCTCTTAACATTGCTCAACGAAAATGAGTTTTTCAAGCTAACTACACAGATCCATGCCAAAATTATGAAGCGTGGTCTAGAATGGAAAAATAATGTTTGTAATGCTGCAATCAATTCATACTCAGAGTGTGGCTCCATTGAAGATGCTAAAAAACTGTTTGATAGCATTGTCTTAAGAGATATAGTGACATGGAATTCAATGCTAGCTGCTTACCTTGTGCATGGTGAAGAAGATTCTGCCTTTAGGCTTTTTATTGATATGTGGTGGCTGGGCATTGAACCGGATTTTTACACTTACACAAGTGTCATAAGTGCTTGTTTTGAAGAAGCACGTAAAAATCTTGGAAAGTCCCTCCATGCTTTGGTAATTAAAAGAGGTTTGGAGCGATCATTACCAATCTCCAATGCATTTATAGCTATGTATATCAAATTGGGTAATGGATCCATGGACGATGCTATTCATGTCTTCAAATCAATGCAATCCAAGGACCGGGTCTCTTGGAATTCCATGTTGACTGGATACTCCCAAGTTGGGTTAAATGAAGATGCATTGGAACTTTTTGCTCAAATGAGATCTTTGAATACTGAGATTGATCATTATGCTCTTTCAGCAGTTCTCAAGTCTTGCTCTGATTTGGCAACTCTCATTTTGGGCCAACAAGTTCATGCATTGGCACTTGAGTTTGGCTTTGAGTCAAATGAATATGTTGGTAGTGCACTGATCTTTATGTACTCTAAGTGTGGCATTATTAAAGATGCTAGAAACTCTTTCAAAGAGACCTTCCAAAGTAGCTCAGTCACTTGGAATGCGATTATCTTTGCCTATGCACAACATGGTCTAGGACATGATGCGCTTGATATTTTCCATTTGATGAGAGCAAGGAGAATAAAGCTTGATCACATCACCTTTGTTGCTGTCCTGACTGCTTGTAGCCACATTGGTTTGGTTGAAGAGGGCTATAGGTTTCTATTATCAATGGAAACGGATTATGGCATTCCTCCCAGGATGGAGAACTATGCTTGTGCAATTGATCTTTTTGGGCGTGCTGGGCTTGTGAATGAGGCTAAGGCCTTGGTGGAATTGATGCCATTTCAACCTGATATGATGGTGTGGAGGACTTTATTGGGTGCTTGTAGGAGTAGCGCGAACATGGAATTGGCTTGTCAAGTCGGGAATGAACTACTTGAGTTAGAGCCCGAAGAACATAGCACTTATGTTCTACTCTCAGACATGTATGGGCGCCTTAAGAAATGGGGTGATCATGCCAGGGTGAAAAGACTTATGAGGGAAAGAGGGGTGAGGAAGGTCCCTGGCTGGAGTTGGATTGAGGTCCAAAACCAGGTTCATTCTTTTAATGCTGAAGACCGTTCCCACCCACTCTGCAAAGATATATACCCTGTACTGGAAGGCTTGATGGATGAAGTAAGAAAGTTGGGCGGTGATGGCAATTCAGAGGATTTGTTGCAACAAATGGAGATATGGTTCGGGGCCCTTTGACATTGACATCTATTCATATTCTCTTAGTTGATCAGGTACAGGTGCCCAGATAATTTTTTGGGCAAACATTTGGGGCAACAAATAAGGAAGAAATGGAGATATGGTTCGGGACTTTTTGACAGTGACATTTATTTGTATTCTTTCAGTCGATGGGAACAAATTTCATTCATTCAGCTACAGGTGCCGGATAGTTTTTATGCATACATTTGGTGCAGCGAATAAGGAATAATGGTAAGCATTCTCCATTGTAATCACACAGAAACACAAATTTCAGGCAGCCTTCTTCTCATTTTTTTATGCTAGATGACAAGGAGGAAAATTTGGTTTGTTGTGAATGTGAAGCATTCCCTTATTCAATTGAAGTTACTGTCTTCTCCAAATAGGAACTCTTGTTTTTGTTGCTTTTCAAGGGGAAAAAGCTGTGAAGCTGGGAGATGGGACTCAGCAATGGTGGGGGTTGAGGAGGATGCCTTCCAAGTACGTCATGATTTCATTAGTTTATCAATTAAAAGTGACAGAACCTTTGCATTGGAGAAGAACCGATGACATGATTCTCATGTTAAGGTACCTTTAATCTTAGTGGACTCTCAGCTCCACCCATTATTTCCATTTCAACAAGCTGTTGTCGTCACCAAATTCCTTGTCACCGGGTCATCTCTACCTCACTGCAGGTCAGCATCTCCGAAAGAAACATAGGACTTCACCGAGGGAAGATACTGAGTTAACTTGCTGGCGAAGGAGTGTGTTAAAACTCAACACTGACAGGGCCACCAAAGGCAACCCGGGTGTTGCCAGAGCAGGTGGTATGTTGTTCAGAGATGGAGGAAGAAATTGGATTGGAGGCTGCACAAGTTTGGTGGGCATATATGCTCTGCCACGAAGGCGGAATTTTGGGCTCTATACTGCTCGACCTTCCAAAGATGCTCGTAGTTGAAGTGGATTCGCTGTTGGTTATAGAGTTGTTAAGGAACAAGGACAGGAGTACGACGAAGCGGAATCCTTTTGCTGAATTGAATCGAACGGCCACACACTTTGGGATGCATTACAAGATCGGACAGCAGATTACTTTGGATTTTCCTTCGGCTTCTAGCCCTTTGTACCCACACAGGAAAAGAAGAAGAAGAAGAAGAAGAAGAAGAAGAAGAAGAAGAAGCAGAGTTTGATTTTTTCTTTTCTTTGGTCATAAGAGTTTGATGTTGACTCACGGGAATACAAAGATATTTAATGAGGCTCGCAAGACCATGATCAGGATTCCTTGTTTTTCTTTATTTTGTTTTATATTTATTTTGGCCGTATCTCCAAACAAAAGGAGCCATGACAAAGAATCGAAAAAATGGACGATATTTTTTTTTATAAATTGTTCGTCTTGTATGGGTGAAAAAATGTGAAGCGAATGAAGGGTACCATAGTATTTTTGTTGGGGACACAGCCAATCATATCGAACGAAATCAGTCTATAAGACGTTTTTTTTCTCGATTTCCATCTTCCGATTTACTTGTCTCTTGAACGTAATGATAATTTAAATCAATTTATTTCCCATGGCGTCGAGCTCGTTCCCCTCGTTGTTATCCAAAAGAAATATTACAAAAATCACTCTCTTCCATTCATTTGTATATGTTGTTTTAATTTCCTCTTTAACTTTTCCACTTGATAAATAGTGAGACTAAACTCCCAACGATAGAGGGAGAGACGGAAGTGCATACAAAGCCCCAACGAACGGAAACTAAAAAATAAAATATTAGGTCAAACCATAATAATGAGGGTGCGAGGAGAGAGCCGGTGATTGCGCAGTCCATGCTTCGACGTGCAACTTCGCAATCCTGGTGGTGAAGAAGGGTGCTACGGAGTTCGATTCTCGACGGCTTCCGTTTCCTTCCATGGAAGAAGGAGTTTTCTCGAGAAAATGAGGTTGAATATAAGAAGAAAGGGTACGGAGCCAAAGCGGACATGCATGGACGTCGGACTGCTGATAGCAGAAACTTTTTGTAGCCGAAAGCAATATGCACCTCCATTTCACTCGTTTATGAATTCCCTTCAACATTTCATCACCTTCGGGTCATGTATGTCGAGATTTGAGTTTGATATTTTGATCCAATCAGGCCTACCCATAAGGGCGAGTATTGATAGGTAGAAATCGAATTATGTGCCGTAACTTAATTGGTGGAAAATTGTCCAAAAAGTTATAAAATCCATTTCACTTTAGTCAATTGGGTTCTAAACATTTTAATTGTGTTATTTGAGTCTTAAATCTTTTCACGTTTTACTAATTGAGTCCATTCGGGAATGTTGGTCGGAAGTTGCTAAATGTTGGCCATCATATGTTGTGACTAGTATTGACGGGGGCAAATTTTTAATAATATATATATATATATTTATTTATTTATCATTTCCTTGTCTTTTTTTAACAAACTTTGGCCAACAAGGGCCGCTAGGTGAGGGCCAACACCGTCGCCTATTGGTTAGCGAGGGCCATGACACCCTCACCAGTGGGTGGTGATGATTGGCTTGTGATCTCGGTGGCCCGAGTTTATAACAGAAAACAAAGAATAGAAAAGAAAAGGAAAAAATAAAATATTTGCCATATCGACGTCCGTTGTATTACATAGGAATGCCATTATTTATGATAGTGATTTCTAGCCAAAATTATTTGAATGAATTCAATTGACAAAAAGTGAAAATGATTATGACTCAATTGGTAAAATTTTAAGATTTATTACTGAATTAACAAAAATATAATAGATCTAAAACTCGATGGCCAATTTTCCCTTAATTGCTTACATTTTTATAACAAATGGTCCCATATAGCTTTCCGAGTTTTTCTCGAGCATGTTATTGAGCTGAAAATACTCAATAATCAGGAACATCCCATGTTGCATATCTGAGGTTGTGGGGACTGCACCAGACCTCTACGCCTCAAACATTCAATTCTGACATAATTGAAGCTCAAATTACATAATTCATAATTTTCTACGACCAGCTCAATGTTGTACTAGGGACATGGAAGCTCAATGTTGTATTAGGGACATGGAAGGCGTTCATGTTTTTTTTTGTCCATCTCCACATGCATGTGGATCTGAGATTACCATAAACGAGACCAAATTGTCTCTTGCATTTTCCTTAAAAAAGAAGAAGAAGAAAGTAAATAATAAAGAGAAAATTGGATGGAATATGTTTGTGAAATGTTTGCTAATTTTTTTTTTTGAGAAAATTGCAAAAGCATGATATATTAACTTAATCAAGATGTAAATCAAATAAAGTATCGTATCATATTTAATTATTCTAACATAAATTATTAAATTTAGTGCTATTCAATTGGATGGTCTTACAATAATTGCCATTACCATCAAGAAAAAAGCAAATAGTTATCCCGACCATGCTGACATTTTGACCGCCCTCTTTTTCCTCCTCCAGATCTTCTTTGCCTTTTGCGCGATAAAACAACATGGATGGTCAAAATTTATCCATTAATTTGAGGCTATCATTCCAGTCTGATTAGGGTAAGTCATTTACGTTGACATTGGATGTGACATGTGAGAGAATTTGCTCCTTCAAGTGCACATAATTTGATGATTTAGTTCATTCGTCTGGGTTATAATTCATATTTTATTTGTTAGCACGTTTCATAATTTATAGTAAGATGGGTTTTCTCATTATAATATTTTAACAACTCAAATTGGGAGTGATCGATTTTATGATGAGTGTATTTTAGACCAAGAACTTGAAATCTACCCTTTCAAAGTTGGTCCATAGTGTATGAAATTGAGAACCAAATTGATTAACCCCCCTTGAAACTGACTTGGAACCGAATTGCCTGTTTCCAAGGTAGACCCAAACATTGCCCTGCCTTCTTTTTTTCTTCTTTGTTTTCATACTACAAAGACATGGAAGACCTACAATCTTGACAATTTCCGCGTATTATGTTGACCTTAATGAAAAGTGACTGTTTAAGGGACTTAATTTAAGATTTGTCTTGAACCGGCTCGAAATCAATTTGTGATATAAAATCGGGAATTGAACTAGTCAAGACCAAATCTTGGAGTTTTATTATCTAGGAAATGAATCGATCCCTATAAAACTAGCCTAGAATAGGGGTATGCAGTGAAACTGGGAATCGCCTGGAACCAAACCGGATCTGAATCGGTGGTCCTTGATTTCAATTTATTGGAATTGGTAGGTACTAGTTTGGTTCCAGTTCCAAGCGTGGAATTGTCCATTCGAACCGGATCAATAATATATATGTAATTTTTAAGAAAAATCTATGACAGTTTTTTTTTTAAGGAAAATAAAAACCCTAAAATCTCTAATTTAAAGTTCAACACCAATTGATTGAGTACTCATCTTGTCTCACTCTCACCTCATTTGACTCGTTTCTCAAGCTTAGCATTCCTTGATTTATGGCCTCGACTCTCAACGTTCAATATGAGCGCAAACTTTTTGCTAACATTTTCTTTGTTTTTATCTTTACTTTAGATTGTTGAAAAACATTGCACTGAGTGCGTGATGTTCTACGAGACCGATTACATGGATTTACCTAGGAATCAAATCGGATTTATGGAACCAATAGGTAGTTCTAATGTTTCAAAACCAGTTACTCTTAGCTTAGAATGAGTTGGGTGAAGTCATTTTCATGTTAGTTCTCAGGTTGAAGTGGCCTGGTCGCTCACCCCTACCTCATCTACCTCACGTCAAATCAGAGTTTTCAAGATGCAGCCTACTTGGCAACGAGCTTTGGTCACCAACTTTTGCTTAGCCAGTCAAGATTCTAGATGATCAACAAGAGAAACAAGAGAACACATAGCTCAACCAACATCATGGATCATCCTCTCCTCTCCTTGATCCACAATCCACTCACAACATCTAAAGATGATCCTAATCACAACAAACGTTCATAGTTCCACAGGAATCCCAAAATTGCTCCAAACTTCCTCGGAAGAAAAACGTGCAAAAATACAAAAAAAAGGTTATGATAAAGTTGCTTCCACTACGACCCCCAAAAAAAAGAAAAAAAAAAGAGAAAGCTTCTGCAGCACACTTCAATAATTGATAGGTCACAAAGAATGCCGAAAGGATGTCGGCCCTCAATTTCCTCCATCTCCGTGGTCAAAGACTAAGTCAGCACCTCATGAAAATTTAGGAAAAAAAATGTAAAATGATAAGTGAAAAAAGAATTCGTGCTAGTGGCTTTCACAGCACGGCATTCAACGAGTCAAAGAGTCCCCTCCCCCGCGTTGGTCCGACGTAGGAAGGAAGGAAGCTTCTCACGGCAAAAGGCAAAGGGCCCCGCCCCCGACCTTGTCTTTCCTGGAAACGTGTCGCGCCGATCGGCCGCCTGCCAAGTCGGAATTGAAATCTGGCGAACGCCGATTGCGTCCAGCCCCCAGGAAACCGCCGCCGCCCCGCCCGCCAACGCGGTCCAGCTTCGAATCCCCCCCATCCATCCTCCTTCCTCATCATCGACAACTCATCCTCCATTGTCGTCGGGTCGGCGTAATTCGCAACACCGCTCAAAACCGAACGATGTAATTCGAGGCGAATCAATACCATCAACGTGCTAATCGGGCGTGATTTGTGTATAAATTTGATCATCCGAGGATTTGTCCATTTGAAGATGGTCAAACGAATTCGCTTGAATAGTTATGTGCCCAAAAAGACATGACCAAATAAATGCTTTACGATCTTTTGACTACTTTTATTCAATACAAAACGAGTCCACACATAATTCATATCGCTCGATAACGATAAAAAATGAAGAAAGAATCATATCAATTGATTGACTCTATATAAATTGTAAATCTATTTATTATCCATTTAACACTCACGCTATATTCAAATCAATTTACTTAATTTAATTAAATCATTTACGACAATTTAGTATTTATAGATTAAGAAATGGATCAATTACACGTCGTAATTCGGGTTTCGATCAAATCTGTCCGGGTTTGGGCATATCTACGTGTAATGCTTTAACATTTTCTACTTTTTCCCCCCTTTTTTTGGCCGAAGCATGGTGGGAGTAAAAGACACGAAAATGCCAAATTGTGGAGATTGACGTGCGATGATCATCCTCCACGTCGACCAAGAAATTCGCCGCCGCCGCCGCCGCCGCCTCGCCGCCGCCGCCGCCTCTCGGTCGCCGCCGCCGCCGCCTCTCTTAATTTTGTGGGCTTATCGTTAAATCTCCGATTAATCAAGGGACAAAAATGGGATTTCGCGTTGCGGGGGGGCGGTTTACTTGGTCACCTTATCTTCGCCTGTGTACGTACGAACGACGCACTTCCCGATGCGCCCCCGCACGCCCACCAACGCCCGATCCGATCTCCGACCGTCCTCGAAGCATCCTATGTTGCCCCTCCCGCCCAAACGAAAAAAGCCGTGTCCAGCAAGCCGACCGACCACCCCAGCCAGCCGACTCGGACCGCCCCCTCGCCACGTCATCCCCCACCCACTCACCCACATTCGCCCCGATCCCGCCACGTGTCCCCTCCCCTCCAACGGCTAGTTCAATTTAACCGCCAACGCGTTGGATAGGAACGAAGGAAGAATTAATTTCTTTCTTTCTTTTTAAAAAAAAAAGAAAGAAAATCTTAGTATCCCCCAGCACACGCGCGAGAATTCCAGTACCTTCGCGTGAAGTAATTAATCGGAGACCGCGTCCGACATTTTCCCTCTCCCTCTCTCTCGCCTCCTTTTTCAAAATCTCCCTTTTTTTCTGCTTTTTTTTTCTTTTTTCTCTCTCGCTTTTCATCCGCATTTCTTTAGTTAGAAAAAAGGAAAATTAAAATTAAATTATGCGTCCGTCTCTTAACGGCTATATAAATAAGAAGCGTACCCGTCCATGGCTTCTTGACGCAAAGCGTGAAGAGGAAGCGAAGCCACACACGCACGCTCACACTGAATCGATCGAATAGCGAGAGAATCTAGGAATCGTCGAATCCGACCCAGGTTCGTGTCTTCAGCTCTCTCTCTCTGTTCCTCCAATCTTCAAACGAATTCGTCGCCCAATGGTGGTTCTCACGCGTGGTTTGCACGCTTCGTTCGTTTCCTGTTCGTGGGTTTCAGTGAGACTTTGACTGACTTTGGTTTTGGTTTGGTTTCTGCAGAAGGAGTGTGAAAGGAAATGGCATTGTGCGGGGATGATGCGGTGGTGCTGGGGTTGAAGAAGGGATGCTCCGGAGCTTGGGAGAGCGAGGCGAGGGATGTGGGGGAGCAGGGGGCGGCCGGGTTCGGCCTCGTGAAGTGCACGCGCGGCCTCGGGAGGAAGAGGGTCGGGATTTCGGAGGGCCCCGAGGCGGCGGCGGCGGCGGCGGCGGCGGCGTGGCGGGCCGAGGAGGCCGAGTTCAGAGCTCCGCTGAAGAGGCAGTGCAGCGCGAGGCTGTTGCTCGACGGCTCGGAGGAGAAGGCCGGCCTCGAGGCCTTGCCGCAGGACATTCTGGTGAGTGACTTCGGTCAATGTGCGGTTTAGATTGTGATATGGGATGGTTCTTGTTGTGGGTTCTGATGATTGAGCATTTGGGTTTTGGCAGATTCGGATACTCTGTCGCGTCGAGCACGGCGATTTGAAGCAGCTAGTTCGCGTGTCCAAGACAATCAAAGAAGCTGTAAGTTCATCATCCGTGATTAGTGCTGTAGTTTTCTATTGCTTAATTTGTTTCTTGGAGGGGCGGCGGCTGATTCGTTTCTTCCGTTTGCAGACTGTCGTGGCGAAGCAGTGGCATTTCGCGTACAAGACGCCCACGAAGATCCGGGCGTTCAGGAACTCGATTGATTTGCAGAACCCGAGCGACTGCGAGGACATTGAAGCTCCGAATGCCCCGTTGAGGACTTTCAGGTCGCGGATTAGCCGGAAGAAGCTGGCAGATGTCACGGCGGTGCTGTTCGCCTCGCCCGATGAAGGGCAGTGGACCAGGAGAGGAGGTTTGTTCATGGAAACTTGAGATATGAACTGAAGCAGCTTAGTGCTCCGGATCCGGGTTCTGTAGAGTGTAGATAAGTTTCTTGTTGTAGATTGGTTGACACGGATTAGGCCAGGAGAGAGAGGGAGAGAGAGAAAAAGAGAGGGACGATGAATAGGGTTATGATGTACATGTAGAAAGAATCATTGAGCCACGGGGTTTCTTCAAATGTTTCATTGAAGAATTTATATTGGCTTCAGAAGTTTATTTTTCTTGTGTGTACATTGTAAAGAGAGATATTTTTAGGCGATTCCGGAGTTGTTTGAAGGGCTATCCTGTGGCCCTTCCCATGCTGATAAAAATCATGAGAGAAGAGGAGTGTGCGGTGAATCCTGCATACTCTCCTTGTTCTGTGTAATAAAACTCAGAAATGATATATTTGCTTCTGTTCTGTTCTGTTCTGTTCTTGGTTTCATCTGTTCTTGCGTGTTTTCATTTTGAAATTCATGGCCCGACTTGCACCACCGTCTCTTTCGTATGCTTTTGAAAATTTAACTTTGAATCTTTTGAGGATTTGCATTGACATCTCCAAGGTTTTTGGAGAGGTATTAATTCGGCACGACCTTGGTCGACATTCCTGGAAGGTTCGCTTTTTGGGTGCTTTTATGTCACGACATGATCGTCAACCAAATGGTGGATTGAATGATTTGGTTATTACATTTGATACTTAGTGAGTAGCTGGTGAACAAGCATGTGCTATTTTGCGATTGCCTAAATTCCCCAATCTCATCCACCTAAAAATGGAGAGCATTACACCTCTTGGGTGTGAATCATAGTCCTGTTTATCTGAATATAAGAAGAAGATTGATGTGATTCTCGGCAATAATGCTCGAGTCATGCTAATGTAATTTACAGGAACAACCTGATAAAAAGCACATCTTGTAATTGCGGATTGTAAAAAGCTCATGCAGCATCACCCGAAATTATTAAGCAGGTAGGCAAAATCCAGTTCATTGCAACAAGAAAATGAGAAAAAAAGGGTTGGTGATACAGATCTTTTTAGTATGGAAATGGCTTAAGGAAGTGAATGACTCGAGTTCAATTAGTTTGTCCAAGCCGGCAAGAGAGATGTTACTTCTTTCTCCTGCTTGATTGCCAGACTCTTGCCTGAAGAAGACGAATAAATGCTTAAATCAGTCTCAGAAGCTCTATAAAACTTGAAAGTAGTGAAGTTTGCTTCCCTGAATTGAGAGTATGAGAGTCCAAGTGCTCTCTTTGAAGAGCAAAAGCACACCCAAACTGCGTTATGCCTGCCAAATTTTCTGATGCGTTGGATGGGTTGTGTTGTCTTCGCAGTCGTTAGAAAAAGTCAATATCGCTCTTGGAGAAGACTGCCACTGGAAGTACTTCTGATACCTCTCTACAAAATCCGAATAACATTTCGGATAAAGCCGATTCCTTGCACTAACCAGGGCAAGACTGTCCAAATTGATCGCCTTGTGCAGAAAAAACTTGACCAGTTCATGTTCATGTTGCTGAAACCTGAAGCCTTTCACTTTGACAAACTTGAGGCAGCAGAGAAAGCCGAAGGACTCGAGCTCTTGCTTCTGATGCAGTTCCCAGTAAATGCTCCCTTCAAAAGAGCAGTCATTAAGCTGCAAAGATCAAAGCAAAGCCTTAGGCATTGAAAACAAAATCTCCAGTAGTCTTCTTTAATTGAGTAGCTCAGCAACATTTCCATGAAGGAAAATCCAAGTTAATGAGCTTACTTACATCGATGAATACTTTCTCGATCAATGGGCAATTACTGAGAAAGGCGGCAATATCATAAGCATTGCAATAGACTCCGCCTTGCATGATTAGTTGGAATTCCTTTAGATTGCGATACCAAAATGGCAGTCCATGCATGTTGTGCTTTAAATCTTCATAATTTGGAGATATGCCCTGAATCCAGACATTATGGTCATTTAATAACTGTCATAAGAAGTCAATATCCTACTGAATTAGACAATGTTTGAGAAAGAAGGCGACTTATCGGAATATGAGGTACCTCGAGAAAGATGCTGTTCACTGTGAGAATGCTAACGTGAGCGAGATCGTCGACAATGTTCCGGACGAAAGAATGTCTCATGAAACCTTTTGTGGGAACGAAATTCAGTACCACATCCTTCAGCTGCGATATCTCCTCAAAGAGGAAGAGAGGTACTAGGCCATGGAAATGAAAAGTGCGGAGGCTCGAAGCGTTGATTTCAATCATTGAAAGATCCGAGCAATCTCCCACCTTTAACACCTTAAACCTCTTATGATTCTGTGCGGACAACTTCAACTGACCGATGGCATCACAACGTACCAGTTCAAGAGTCGCCAGGAGGGTGCAATTGAGAATCAAAGTTTCGACCATCTCCGCCGTGATTTCGACCTTCTTCAGAATCAGGGTATCCAGGAGATGCAGACCAGTGAGACTTGGCGGGATATCAATCTCACAGAAGGTCAACTTCAAAACTCTCAGTGACTCGACATCGATTAAATCGCGAGAGAGCTCGAAAGGCTCAACCCTCGCCGCGATAAAGTTCAGCTCCAGCTCCTCCACCCCTTTCGAAATCGAGATTTCGATCCACTTCCTGACCATGGCTTCGATATCCGTCGGATCGATATATAACTTGAAGCTTTGGATCTGAGGACCTGCATGAGCCCTGAAAACGTGGTCAATAATCGAGACAGCTTCCAGGATGCCATGGTGCGTTGTGAACCCTCTACCAAAGTGTAGCATCCTGCTGAAAAGCCAAACTTGCTTGAATCTTCTTGATACGAGTCCGGCCCTCACCGCCTGTTTGATGGGCAAGAGCCTAAAGACGTGCTCTAGCACGTCGTCGGGAAGCTCGGGCATCCGCCTACTCCTGATCCGGCGACTCTTCGGAGAAACAGGAGGGCGATCATACTCCACCTTGCTCCTTTTCGGCAATGGCAGGACCATTCTCGTGATTTTACTTCACTTTCGGAAATTCCTGGTGATACTATGAAAAATTGTGAGAAGCACAGAAGGAATAATGCGTATTTATAAGTACAGAAGATGTGCTTTCCAAAATGTGTTTCTCAGAAAACAAGGACAAAACATAAAGGCCACCGATCCTCGTTCCATAAATGAAAAGAAATATCAGCATGGCCTTCTATAAGATGTCTGCATTTTTTTTCTTGCCCAAACAGTCATCTCCTTCGAAACATGAACGATCCTCTTTTGAGTAATGTAATCAATTTTCACTTCATTTTCTTGCCATAACGATTTGAGCTGTTTCGGCACTCTAAATGCCTTCAATGAGATAATGTATGCTATGACCGGTGGCCGAAACAAACTCTAGCGAACGGTTATCGGTTTTCGTACGGAAACCCAAGTTCGAACTCGCGCCGCCTACCTTGTTTTTCACACTAGTCGTGTGCCAAACAGAAGTCCGATATTAGAACCGTCGAACTTACTTTTCATGAATGACTGCTTCCCCAAAAATGAATGGCTAATTTTTGTCGTGAAAAAGACAAAGGATAATGACACAAAAGACCCTTGAACTTTGGCTCATATATGTAATGTGGTCAATGAATTTTATATTTATTAATGTAGTTCCTAAACTTTTAATTTATTCAATATGATTCATGAACTTTTATAACATGTTCATATAATACTTGAACTATATAAAATTATGTAAAGTAGTCAGCCCATCAATTCAAAATTAGGGACAACATTCAGCATTTTTATATAGTTTATAAACTAAATTAAACACATATTAAAAGCTCAAGAACTATATTGAACAATTTTAAAATTTAGAGAGTATATTATATATTGAGCCAAAATTTAAGGACCATTAATATTTTCTCAAAAGGCCGTAACGTTCTTTTCCTCTACACTACAAATAAATAGTATCTTTGCTACAATTCGCCGTCCTCATGTGCTCGACTCGACTCGACATGTTAAACATGACGATGTGAATGTAACCGCATTGCATGACAATTGAAAAACAGGAGGGAATGGTCGGCAAATCAACAAGAAGAGGGAATGTTCAAATTTGAACAAGTGATCTCAACTCCGCTACTGCGTCCAACGACCAAACAGTCACAAGTGGCTGAGCGAGGCATTCGTACTGTGAATCGGATGCTTGGTCAAGGAAGCGGATTAAGGCTCAGGAGAGGTCATCCTGCTGCACGGACAAATGGTCAAACATTCCTCACATTCCCAACAACCTTACATGCACCTTTGGCAGGAAAAGAGAAAAATTAGACCTCAGCCGCCAAGATACACGAGGCCCCTCTTTCACTCTCACTCTCTGTGTTCTATTAGCACCAACACCGGTCATGCCGTCATGCTGCCACCACGACTGCACTACTGTCTCCGACGCCTTCCGATTGCATTTTGTACAGCGCAGAGAATAGCGTTATTACATTCATTTGAGCAACTGTGTGCAGGCACCGATTTATCATCTCAACCTTCCAATCCCCAGTGGCAAGACCTCCAATTTCTTTCTTAATTATTGCACAGAAGCTACAATAGAATTGACAGGAAACCAGCAAGCATCTGTTAACCAAGCACGTCTAGTCATCATGTTGCATGAAGCATAAGTAATGTTAGGTTGGACTTCCCAACAAAAGAAGATGAAGGTTCTAACATGTTTCTAAATACACTATTTTGTTGAAGAAAAGTGACCAAGAAATATACTACAGCCGGGAAAGTTAGCTTACAGAGAAATGCATCCATGATCATGAAGGGAGGTCGGCACTTAGCCGTTATGTAACCGGTGGGCTTGTAGACAAAACCTTTGCCCCACCAGGATTTCCATACAGCCAAAAGCAGCCACATCAATCTCGCATGGGTTTAGATGGAGACTGGCAACAAAGAGCTAGCGTGTCTTCTTGTCCTTTTTCTTGTCCTTTTTCTTGCCCTTACTTCGCCCCTTCTTATTCTGCACCTTTCTGTGTGATTTATGTTTTGTCACTTTCTTGAATGATTTCTTATTCACAGGTACACCGTGCCCTTTATCAGCTCCAGTAGCTTTATTGGTCCATGACTTCTCAATGGGATCATTTTCTTCGTCTGGGGCGATCTCACTTGTTTTCACAGTGACCTTCATGTCTCCATTGTCATATACTGTCATTCCTTTCCTCCAAAATTTCAAAAACATACATTAGCAAATGGCATATATCTCACATGTCTCATACTTAATCCACCTGGACCCAACAAGTTAAGGGAACAAAAGCAGCCATTTACAGCATCACCAAATCACATTAGCCAAAATCCCCTGGATAAAGTATAATGTGGGAGATCTTCATAATGTCTGGTGGTAAGACAAACCAAAATCCACATTGCATCTTATCAGAAGAAAACAAATTTATTTTAAAGGTTAAAATGCATTCAATGACAAAGATTCACAATCAATTAATTTGACCACGTGGTATCAACAAATGGCGAAGCTGCTGCATGATATGTTTGCCACAAACTGACTAATCTTTCGACAACACAGAAGAACCACAGAGCTTTCATAACCAAATGAAGTTAAGGTACACAAAAGAGGGATAAGCATCAATCAATCACCAAGATTAGAATTATGACCTACCATATACCAGAGTGACAAAAATTAACTATATAGAACCCATTGAAGTTATTAACTCGTGATTGGTTGCTCGAAATGAGGAAACCAAAAGACAACAAAAGCAGTCCATTAGACCATTAGATCCTCGAAATAAGCTGTACATAATCTCATCAAAGTTCGAAGCAATTGAATTTACCTGATGTAGATATACGGGGCTCCGTTTCCTCATCATTCTCTAAGAGCTCATTGTTTTCATCAAGTTCAGTGTCATTGGACGGAGGACCTCCGTCATAATATGCAAGCTCTCTTTCTAGCTTTCTCTGGAACACAAATTGCAAGGTTCAATTTAACAAAGTTGCTAATACAACAAAAATCAGTCCAATGCAATGCCCTCCAAACAAATATCTAAATCAGACATGAAGAATATCAAGATCGAAATTAAAAGGTATAAGAATGTGAAGAGAAATGAAAGGAGGTGATATACAAAAGCTACAACAACGTACTAACATACAAGTGTTGTTTCTTCTTCTTCTTTTCTTTTTTTTGGCTAAAAGGTGACAGACTCAGATCAAGAAAGAGCAAGTTGGCTACTTTATTCTGTAATCTCTATTCACTCTTAAGGCATCCACCCAAGTAACAGAGAAGAGAAAAGCTAAGCAATGCGATTTGGAGTAGATCGAAAAGCAACAAGTCTAATCTCTTAAAAGTTTAGAACTGTCACTTAGAGTTAGAGGACATAAAAATTCTGTTGTGGCATCAGTTTCAAATTTGGTCTCTTCTCTTGTTAGGGGCATACAAAGGGACTCTATTCCCAAAATAGGGATAAAACAGAATGACAGACTGTGAAAGTCCTAAAATGAATTAAAGAAATGCTGGTCATGACTTCAGTTTTACACACTCAATCCACAAAATCAGAACATGAATACACTCTTTTTGTCAGGATCTAAAATCCACGTTGCTCATCTTTTTTTCAAAGCCTACTTGACGTGATATGCCTCGTTCATGAAAAACAAAGGTAACGCACAAAAGATGATTCATATGACTTATAAGATTCTTTCCCCAAGAATATGCAAAACTGCCATGTAAGTGCCATACATGAAGGCAAATCCATGATCAACACCTTCACATAATTACGATAAAGTAACTCTTATTCAGCGAAACATTGAATTCATACAGACTAATGAACTACAAAACAAAAGAATCACTCTTAGGATCCACACCTCAGAAATCATCCGTTGCATTCGATTCCAACTAACAAAGGACACACCAATTTCAATTCCATAAAGCGTCAAATGAATAAAAGAAATTCAAAACCAACACATTCAAACCAAGGAGGCGAGGAGAGAGCAAAGTTGACAAGGTGCATATACCTTCTTTCGCTGCTCAATTCGCTTGCGACGCGCTGCCTCTTCTTGCTTCTTTTCCGCTTCCTTTCTCCTCTTCTTCTTTCTCTTGTGGAACCCCGTCACATAGTCCCTTCGCCAAGACCCAAACTACAAGTCATAAACACAACAACCGCACTGCACTCTCTCTCCCTCTCTCTCTCTCTCTCACACACACACAAAGAGGTTCCAACTACGCGGAATTACACGACAACAGATTCAAGCGAGCAAATTTCACATGTCCAGCATCATTTCCTCAGCTCACCAACTCAAAACTCAAGTGCTCTGGGATCAATGCACGTTCACCGTCAACCGGGTCCATCAGCAGGACACCAGACGTCAAACGTACGCGGGGGGGGAGCACGGCAAACCCATGCTCGGACCAATCAACGCACACCCTTCTTCCGGATTACCGAAAGCGGGCGAAAGAAGACACAAGCACCGCACATAGTTAATGCCAACTGGTCGTGGCGGTACCTGAGGTCTTTCTCGTTGAAGGCGACCGAGAGAGCTTTGTTCTTGAGGGCTCGCTTCTTGATGTGCCGGCCGTGGACGCGGGGGGCGTCGTGGCTCGCGTCGTCTGCAAACTCCACCTCGTCCCCCGACATCGGCCACGACCCACCTTCGGATTCAGCTCGAGCTCCTCGCTGGTTGAAGAAAGGCGCGATCTTTCGAGCTCCGACGACCCGATTTGGTGACGCGCGATTCCGGTTTTAGGGTTCGTATCGTTTGGGCCGAGCCTGCCAGCCTCTTCCATGAGAACCCACAAAACCCAGAGAAAAAAAAAAAACCAATTTTTGAAGAGCCTAGCAGCCTCTTCCTTGAGAACCCACAAAGAAAGATCCCCATAAAAAAATAAAACATAAATTTTTTTTTTGAAGAGCCTAGCAACCTCTTCTATGGAGACCGGGTCTTCTCGAAACTGATCAGGTAAGGTCGGTTCGATCCAATTTCAAGATGGAACCTGCTCGACCATTCGGCTTTCACTGTCTTATGTTTTGTAAGATAAATTGATATCTAGATATAATATTTGCTTGATCTCAAAATTGGATCTACTTTATTAGAAAACAAAATTAATTTGACAAAGCATATTGAATTTGTTTTTAATTTTTCTTGTTCTAATTTTACATTTGGATATGCTTGAATAGATGATGTCTTTTGGTGATCAAGCTTGTACCTATTGCCCACGTTATGCCCCTCCCTACCCATTGATCAACTTTTCAAAAATTCGAATGACTGAATTCACATGGCTTTTAAAGGAAGGTATAATGCAATTAGATCCCGAGGCTCTTACTTTTTGCAGGCTGATTAGTTTGTCCACACATTGAAATCATACTCACAATTATGCCGGAGCATATTTCACCCCTTACATTATTAAATCTACCCAACTTACACCAAAAAGATAAAATTGTTGTTAATTCAATTGTAATTTAAAGTGGTGGTTCCAAATTTATTTACTTTATTTTTTTTTTCTTTTAGTTTTTGTATACCTATGTGAGATGCACTCACCATAATTAATAATTCTGCAGGTTTAGTTTTTGTTTATTGTAGGTTTCTAATGTATAGTAAAGGCACTATGTTTTATTTATTGTTAGATATTACTTATATAATTTTTTTTTTGTCTAAAAAAGAAAATCCCAAGAAACGCAATCCTTTTCTACTTTGTTGAGCAAGTTTGTGAAAATTTTCAAGTAGAGTCTAGAAAAAAAAATTAAACATAAACAACTTTTCAGCACATTGATTTTTTTTTTTAATATTTTCACTTTTACTGTGTATATCATTGTCAAATCCCTTTTTATCGATTTTTTTTCTTTTATATAAATATACAAGGCAAAGTTTGGTTTTTTTGGCGTAATAAAATCATAGTGACATTCTCCAACATGAACTACTAAACGATGAAATTTAACTAAATTAAAACATTGCATAGATTAAGAATTTTTTTAAATGCTAGTCAAATATGGTTATTTTGGATATTGAGATGCATTGTGCATAATGATTTTAGTGTATTTCTAGATATTCTTCTAACATCTCACATATCCCATGTAAAACTATCTCACCAATATAATAAGAAAAAAATAAATTACTTAATATAGTAAATAAAGAGACTCGTTATATATTTTAGGCTAATAAAATTAAAAAGTAACAAGTTCATCAAGTAAGTAAGCTTTTGAGATAACAAGAACAAAGGATAGGTGAGTTCTTATAAAATAAAGGGAAAATCTAAAATAAAGACCCAAAGTGAGTCTATTTTCTTAAATGGACCCGAAGTGGCTGTTGTCCCAAATAAGGACCCAAAGTAACTAATAAATCTCAAATAAGGACCTGAATTTACCGGCCAGCCAAAATGTTCACTAGCCGGCGAGAGTGTGATATTTCCGGTGACCGGAATATGGGCAATTTTGTCCAAAAAAAAAATATAGCTAGAAATTAACAAACCCTAAAAACCACCCCCCAAACTCTTCACATTCTTTTGACCTAAAAAGAAAAATTCTTCACGTTCTCATGTTTTTCTTCTTCTACTCTTCATCTTCTCTGTTCTTTGTCCTCTCTCGCTTGGAGCACGGAAATTTTCTGTTAATGGAACACGAATTGAAACACAACAAGAAACCTCTACCTTCGTTTCTTCACATCTTCTTCTTTTGTTTTTTGTCTTCGTTTCTTTCTAACAAAGAAGACAAATCTTGAGTAAAGTCACATTTTCATTATTGAGACGCTCGTGTGTAACACGAGGGTCTTGATTCTTCATGTTCGTCATACACTTTGATTCACACTCCCATTCAACCGAGGTCAGTTTTGTTCAAATTGAGAGAGAGAGGGAGGGAGGGAGGGAGGGAGGGAGGGCACGTACCTTTGGAACTCAGGGAGACAGGGATCTTGTTCAATCAATAGAGAATTTGGGTTCTCCAAACGAGAGGGGACAAAGAACATAAAAGGTGAAGAGTGGAAGAAGAAGAACGTGAAGAGTTTGAGGGTTTTGTTTTTAAGGTTTGTTAATTCCGACCACCGGAAATGTCACACGCTCGCCGGCCGGTAAACATTTTGGCAGACCAGTAGGTTCATGTTCTTATTTGAGATTTGTTAGCCACTTCGGATCCTTATTTAAAACAACAGTCACTTTGGGTCCTTATTTGAGAAAATAGACTCATTTTGAGTTCTTATCTGATATTTTTCCTAAAATAAATGTTCAAGAAAGAGGTTTTTTAGTTTTTTACTATATCAAAGTGTCATCTTTTGACTTTACTAAAAAAAAAAAAAAAAAAAAAGTGTCATCTTTTGACTTTTTTGAGTTCTTAGGGTTTGATATTTTGAGAACCCTAAAATAAATGAAAAAAAAGAAAGAGGTTTTTTAGTTTTTTACTATATCAAAGTGTCATCTTTTGACTTTACTAAAAAAAAAAAAAAAAAAAGTGTCATCTTTTGAGTTCCGACGAACCAATGTGACGAGCGATTCCACTTTTAGGGTTTGTATTGTTTGGCCGGAGCCTACCGGGCTCTTTCATGAGAACCCACAAAACTCAGAAAATAAGAAAAAAAATTTTGAAGAGCCTAGCTGTGACATCCCAATTTTCCAATTCTATTTTCAATAAATTGAGACAGGCATTTCGTTGGACGCATATAGTTATTTTCCTTGAGTCGGCCACTCATATGAAAACTAATCTATCGGGTGAAGTCATTAAGAGTTTCTAATGCATCGGACTTGAATTTGACCAGAAGCGACCTTTCGACCGAGCTAATCTGCAAGGGTCATTACGGCACGATTAAAATCGATTAGAGATCGGAGATAGGTCGGCTCGACAGAGGCATGCGATCAGGTGTGGGTGATTCCACCAGATCGCACAATTCTTGTTGATCGACACTGGACCGACTTTTCTCATCGATTGGGTCCTTGTGTTCGTATTTGAAATCTGAGATTACCTCGACAACCGAAAGTCGCCAATGTTTCAAAGATGTACATTGTGGCTTGAGATGATCAACCACAGGTCAAATGCATGAAAATTTCTAAATGCTACCCAGGTAGGTTGGGCGCGCCAAGATCGTGCCAAAGTGAAATTAACGTGGAATTGAGATCAATTCGGAAATTGGAAGTCAGGGGGTGTCACAAATCATTTCGGGATCATTGACTTATCTTCGGAAGATTTTTCATGTAATCAGAATTTTTTAAATTAAATCGAGAGAATGGCTATTTTATTTCGAGAAATTAGTAGGGCCCGCTTTGGTCTTGCTTTTGGGACTTAAAGTGATTATATAGTCAAGTGAAGATGTGAATTGGAGTGTGGTGACATTGAATTTATTTTATGGATTTGATTTGGGCTACCAATTGGAAGTGGATTGAATGGAATTGAAGAATTAAAACGAGGATTTGGACGGCGGAAAATGGAATGCAACCATTGAATAATGTTGTGGGAGAGGAGATAGTGGAAGATGACATCATGCAGGTGATGTCATGCTGATTGAAGCCAAGCGAATGAGAGCTTGACAAGTGGCAAGTGGTGATTGGTTCTTCAAAAGGTGGGATGTCACCCATCATCTTCAACCTTTGGAGGAGAGAGAAAGGAGAGGGAGGGGGAGAAATCGGCCGGACCAGCCAAGCCGACCGCCCGGACGCCGCCCCTTCGCCGCTCGACGCCGCCAGCTCCGCCGGAGCCGCTCACCGCCGCCGTCGTCGCTTGCCCGCATGCCTCCCTCGCCCGCTCATCTCACCGCCGCTTCTCCGCTCGTCCGCCGCGCGGCAGCAGGCCAACCAGCCCGACGCCCCCTTCCGCTCGTCCGTCGTAGCCGTCGCCGTTCGCCGGAGCCGTCGCGGTCGCCGCCCGTCCGTGCGAGGAGGCCCGCATGCCGCTCCGCCGGTCTCGCCGGCTTGCCGCCCTCGTCCGCCGAGATCCAGCTCGTCCTCGCCTCCGTGGGCTGCTGTAGGCCACGGATCAGCCACCTCCGGCCACCGTGCACCCCCGCCTCAGCTCGCCGGAGCTCCGCCTCACCCTCAGCCGCCCGTGGCCGCCGTTCCTCCGCCGAATCGCCGCCGGATCCGCCCCCAACCAGCAGCCACCGGAAGTTGCAGAAAATGGGTATGACAGCCCCTTCGTGGCCCGTTTTGGCCGCCTTCCCGAGCCCGGATGCTCGGCCCGCTTTGAGGAAAGTCGATCCTCGCGTCGTCCCCGTCGTTTTGGTCCGCTCGGCTCGCTAATCCGGTGAGTTTAACTCACTAAATCTTGATTAGAGGGTTAATGATGCCCTAAGTGTGCTTAGTCTAAGTTAAGTGAGTTTAGGTGGTTAGATTAGTTTATTTGGTTGATGATTAGATTATGGTGTTTAATTAAGTTAAAGTGTGTTTAGTTTAAAGTTAAGTATGTTTATTTTTAATATAAAGCCTTGATGTGACATAATAGGATTTTAATTTTGAATTATTTAATTGCTTCGAAATTCTGGAAATTTATAATATTATATTAATTCCGAAAAAAAAAAAAAAAAAACGGAAAAATTATTTTTGACACGGTCATTGGCTGCTCTTAATTTCGTACCGATCGCTCTTTGTGTAGTCGGATTTTAAATTGATGATTGGATATTATAAATTGAGTGCGGATCGTGAAAAATATGAATATTATTATTTAATTGATTTTCGGAATATATTTAATTATTTAATAAATTCCGAAAAATTATTTCGGGACCCTAAATTCTCTGAATTCGTGCTTTGATATTCTTTGTGTATTTAGAATTTGAATTTGATGATTGATTGTGGCAAATTGAGTGTTGATGGTGATAAATAGGGATTTTATTCATAAAAACCCAAGTGTTGGGTTTTGATGCAAAAATTGGATTTTAATGATTATATTAAATAGTGGGATTTGAAAAAGTGAAATATTGGCTTTCTGATTCGAAATTAGCGTGTTCCCACGCACGTGAGTAATTTTTTGGAATATTTTAATATGAAGAAAAATGGCCGGGATCACTATTTTAAATGGTTTAGGGGGTTGAAGCCTCTTTCTATGGAGACCGGGTCATCCCGGAACTGATCCGATAAGGTTAATTTGATATAGTTTTAAGATGGAAGAAGCCCAAGTATTTGCCTTTGATCGTCTTTTGTCTCGGGAGATGAATTGACATCTGGACGGGTCATTTGCTTTATCTCGAAATTGGATATACTTTATTAAAAAATCACGTTAAGTCGACAAAGCATACTGATTTTGGTTTTACTTTTTCTTGTTCTAATTTTACTTTTGGACATGCTCGTACGGATTGGGTGTGGTGATGTCTTTTGGTGATCAAGCTTGTACATATTGCCCACATCGTGACCCTCCCCATTGATCAAGCTTTCAAAAATTGGATTATAGAATTCACGGGATCTCCATGGTTTTTAAAGGAAAATTCCATGAAATTAGATCCCAATGTTATAACATTTTGCTAGCTGATTAGTTTGTCCACACATTGAAAACATCATATTCACATTTATGTCTGCGCTTTTTTCACTCCTCATATGACTTAATCCATCCAGTTTTCTCCCAAAGGATAACATTGCCCTTAGTTATTCAATTGGACTTTAAAGTAGCAGTTTTAAATTTATATACTTTCCTTATATATATATATGTGTGTGTGTGTGTGTGTGTGTAAGATGTACTTACCATAATTAATAATTTAGTGTATTTAGGTTTTGTTTATTGTAGATTTCTGATGTATAGTATAGGCATTATGTTTTATTTATTGTTAAGTATTATTTACATAAAAATTAGTTTTGTCAAAAAGAGAAAATTCCAAAAAAATTAGTCCTTTTCTATGTTGTTGATATTGAGCAAATTTATGAATATTTTTAAGTAAAGTCTATTTTTTTTTTTAACATAGAAATCTTTTCAACACAATGACTTTTTTTTTTCAGTATTTTCACTTTATTGTATATATCACCATCAAACCCCTTCTTATTGATTTTCTTCTTTTATTTACATACACCATATACATATAATGAAATGACCAAATGAAGCAATTTTTTTTTTTTTTTTTGAAGATTATAATAAAATCACAGCTACATTCTCCAACATGAACTTTAAAAAGATCAAATCCAACTAAATCAAAACATTGCATAAATTAAGATTTTTTTTTTTTTTTGAAAATGCTAGTGAAATATGGTTATTTTGGATTGACAAAATTAATCTCTTGAATGAATGGTTTACGAAAGAATATCAAGATATCTCATTATGCATAATGTTTTGAGTATATTCATAAATATTCCTTTAACATTTTACATGTTCTGTGTAAACATATCTTGCCAATATAATCAGGAAAAGAGATAAATTCTTTAATATAGTAAATAAAGAGACTTGATAGATATACACATACACACACATATTATGCAAATGAAATAAAAGTAAAAATAAGAAGTTCATCAAGTAAGTAGGCTTTTGAGATAAGAGGGGCGAATAATATATATGTCATTACATCAAAGAATGTCTTTTTTCCCTATTATTGGTGAGATAATATGACACGGAGCATGGAAAACAAAAGTATGCGAAAAAGTTACTTATGGTAACTGGATTATAAGCGGAAAAAGAAGAAATAATAAATGTGGCCATCACTTTAAATTGCAATTAAATTATTAAGGGTAATCATCCTGATAATGCAAATGCATCATAAACGCATTTGAACAATTCGCTTTCTGGATTAACTTCAAGAACCTCTGAACTTTTTGTTCTCATTGCAGCGGATGAATCTCTGCACTATCACGTTCACTTCTATTTCTGAGGAGAAAAGTCTTTCCCTTTAGATCATGGCAACACGATGGAGTTCAAAAATTTGCTGCAAAATCTATGTTTCACTTCTCAAGCTTAGGAACTGAACTTTTTCTTTGATTTTCCCACATTGCTTTGTGTCCCTCTACTTTGGCATGAATGACTTTAAAAGCGGCACTAAGAGGATGGCGATGATGACGATGACGAGGATTATCGCGTAGCACGTCCATTTCCGCGAGCTCTTCTGGTGCTCCCTCGCCTCCTGGAGCTGGCCGGCGCCCCGCCGCACGAATGAGTTGGCGTGAGTGACGTGCGACTCGATGTCGTTGAGCTGGTGGCCCTGAGCCTCCACGAGCGCGGCCATGTCCAAGAACACTTGGTGCAGCTCGAGCAAGTTCTTCTCGATCTCCTTCACGGCATCGTGCCTCTCTTGAATCTCCGATATCGTGTCGAGAATCTGGCCTCGCCCTTGTTCTTGGATCGCCTTCTGCAGGAAACTCTCGCTCTCGCCGCTCGAGATCAAGTTCTCGATCGTCTCCTCGTCCGCCTTTTGCCCTGTGATCGTGAAGTATCTCCGCTCGACCGTCTCCTTGTACTCCTCATTCATTTTGGCCCTCAAGCTTTGGAAGTCATCCATCAAGTCCCTGAGCTTCTTTCCTAGCCCGCCAACAACCGCCGTCCTCGTCCGGTCCGCCGACGTGCCAGGCCCGCACCCAGGTATGCTCCGGTGGGCCACATTGGACCGCTCAAGGGCCTCGAGCTTGCCCTTGATGATTTTCGCCCGCTTGAGGACCTGCCCGACGTCAGCGTCCATCCGGGACCGGAGCTGTTTCATCGTGTTCGCGTTGTGGACGGTCTTGATCTCCTCGTTGGCCTCTTGCAGCCTCTTGTACAGCTTCTCGACCTGGTTCATGTCCCCCTTCACGTTCTCGACGTCCTCGAAGAACTTTTCGAGGTTCACCGTCTCTTTCCCAGCCTCCATTTCGTCGAGGTAGTTCTGTTGCTTGAGGTCCGTGTATTTCTTGAACGAGCCGGAGAATAGATCGTTCATCTTGACTAATCTTTGCTTCTCCTCCTCTTAATCTCCCTTTGGATAATTGCCAATTATCCCCTTTCCCTTTTGCTTTTGGTGCAAGGACATGAAAGAACCCTAAACGCTAATGGTCAAGAGAATCATCATCCGCTTCAATGTCTTGAAGATCTTTCTGTTTTCCCTTATGACGGAAGGATGGGAGGAGGTGGCAAACAGCAGAACAATGAAACCCCACCAGCAAATCCTGGTGATACTATGAAAAATTGTGAGAAACACAGAAGGAATAATGCGCATTTATAAGTACAGAAGATGTGCTTTCCAAAATGTGTTTCTCAGAAAACAAGGACAAAACATAAAGGCCACCGATCCTCGTTCCATAAATGAAAAGAAATATCAGCATGGTCTTCTATAAGATGTCTGCATTGTTTTTCTTGCCCAAACAGTCATCTCCTTCAAAACATGAACGATCCTCTTTTGAGTAATGTAATCAATTTTCACTTCATTTTCTTGCCATACTGATTCGAGCTGTTTTGGCACTCTAAATGCCTTCAATGAGATAATAATGTATGCTATGATGGGCGGCCGAAACAAACTCTAGCAAACAGTTATCGGTTTTTGTACGGAAACCCAAATTCGAACTCGCACCGCCTGCCTTGTTTTTCACACTAGTCGTGTGCCAAACAGAAGTCCGATATTAGAACCGTCGAACTTACTTTTCATGAATGACTGCTTCCCCAAAAATGAATGGCTAATTTTTGTCGTGAAAAAGACAAAGGATAATGACACAAAAGATCCTTGAACCTTGGCTCATATATATAATGTGGTCAATGAATTTATTTATTTATTAATGTAGTTCATGAATTTTTAATTTGTTCAATATGGTCCCTGAACTTTTATAACATGTTCATATAATACTTGAACTATATGAAATTATGTAAAGTAGTCAGCCCATTAATTCAAAATCAGGGACAACATTAAGCATTTTCATATAGTCTAGAAACTAAATTAAACACATATTAAAAGCTCAAGAACTATATTGAACAAATTTAAAATTTAGGGAGCATATTATATATTAAGCCAAAATTTAAGGACCATTTTCTCAAAAGGCCGTAATATTCTTTTCCTCGACACTACAAATAAATAGTATATTTGCTACAATTTAGCGGTGATCGGTTCCCGGTTCGGTCCAGTTCCTAGGTGGAACCAGGAACCGGACCGGGAAAACCGGTTCCCAATTTTGGGAACCGTGGATCGGACCATCGGTTCCGGTCCGGTCCGATTCGGTCCAATAGGATCGGCACTTTCTTTTTTCACTAAATAATGACCATTCATTAAAGAACGACTATGCTCCGGACCGATTAATCCAATTCGGTTCCCGGGCGATCTAATAAAACTACTCACACATGTTTTCACGTGCAAAATATTCAAACTTCACTTGTGTGAATATTAATCATAATTTATGTGTTTCACTCTTAATTTTAAGCATAAAAGCCAAGAAAAATTTGAGTAAAATCTGTGCTTGGCTTAGGTTTTATAGACAATCTCTCTTCTATGCTTTGAATGTTTAGTCGATGTCGGACTCTTTGAGGCTTGAAGTGCCTTGTCGTTTGCAAGTGAGGGGAGCAAGAGAGAGAGTGAGCATGAGGAACTCCTAGAGCCTTATCCCACATCAAGTAGAAGATAAAACTAACAAATAAGTTTTTTTAGAGCTTTGGTAGTCTCTTGGCCACATAAGAGGGTGTTACCTCAATTGCAATTCCGATTGTAACAAGTTTCATATATAATATTCATATATTATATGTGTTTATATATTATATGTATATAAATTATATATAAAAAAATTTAGTCCGGTCCAGTTGGTCCGGTTCCCACCTTGGAACCGGGAACCGGACCACCGACCGTGGGAACCGCCCAAAACCGGCCAGTCCGGTCCGGTCCCGGTTCGGGCGGTTTCCGTTGCACACCCCTACTACAATTCGCAGTCCTCATGTGCTCGACTCGACTCGACATGTTAAACACGACGATGTGAATGTAACCGCATTGCACGACAATTGAAAAACAGGAGGGAATGGTCGGCAAATCAACAAGAAGAGGGAATGTTCAAATTTGAACAAGTGATCTCAACTCCACTACTGACAAATGGTCGAACATTCCTCACATTCCCAACAACCTTACATGCACCTTTGGCAGGAAAAGAGAAAAATTAGACCTCAGCCGCCAAGATACACGAGGCCCCTCTTTCACTCTCACTCTCTGTGTTCTATTAGCACCAACACCGGTCATCGCCGTCGTGCTGCCACCACTACTGCACTACTGTCTCCGACGCCTTTGATCAGTCCAACTGATCATATAGGTTTTACTTTCAGCCACTGAACTTCAGTGTTGCCTCAATGGAAAAGTGTACTAAAGTAACCGAGCAAACACTCCAACAGTGAACACTTTCCGATTGCATTTTGTACAGAACAGAGAATTGCGTTATTGCATTTATTTGAGCAACTGAGTGCAGGCACCGATTTATCATCTCAACCTTCCAATCCCTAGTGGCAAGACCTCCAATTTCTTTCTTAATCATTGCACAGAAGCTACAATAGAATTGACAGGAAACTGGCAAGCATTTTTTAACCAAGCACGTCTAGTCATCATGTTGCATGAAGCATAAGTAATATTAGGTTGGACTTCCCAACAAAAGAAGATGAAGGTTCTAACATGTTTCTAAATACACTATTTTGTTGAAGAAAAGTGACCAAGAAATATACTACAGCCGGGAAAACTAGCTTACAGAGAAATGCATCCATGATCATGAAGGGAGGTCGGCACTTAGCAGTTACGGAACTGGTGGGCTTGTAGACAAAACCTTTGCCCCACCAGGATTTCTATACAGCCAAAAGCAGCCACATCAATCTCACATGGGTTTAGATGGAGACTGGCAACAAAGAGCTAGCGTGTCTTCTTGTCCTTTTTCTTGTCCTTTTTCTTGCCCTTATTTCTCCCCTTCTTATTCTGCACCTTTCTGTGTGATTTATGTTTTGTCACTTTCTTGAATGATTTCTTATTCACAGGTACACCGTGCCCCTTATCAGCTCCAGTAGCTTTATTGGTCCATGACTTCTCAATGGGATCATTTTCTTCATCTGGGGCGATCTCACTTGTTTTCACAGTGACCTTCATGTCTCCATTGTCATATACTGTCATTCCTTTCCTCCAAAATTTCAAAAACATACATTAGCAAATGGCATATATCTCACATGCCTCATACTTAATCCACCTGGACCCAACAAGTTAAGGGAACAAAAGCAGCCATTTACAGCATCACCAAATCACATTAGCCAAAATCCCCTGGATAAAGTATAATGTGGGAGATCTTCATAATGTCCGGTGGTAAGACAAACCAAAATCCACATTGCATCTTATCAGAAGAAAACAAATTTATTTTGAAGGTTAAAATGCATTTGATGACAAAGATTCACAATCAGTTAATTTGACCACGTGGTATCAACAAATGGCGAAGCTGCTGCATGATATGTTTGCCACAAACTGACTAATCTTTCGACAATACAGAAGAACCACAGAGCTTTCATAACCAAATGAAGTTAAGGTACATAAGAGAGGGATAAGAATCAATCAATCACCAAGATAAGAATTATGACCTACCGTATACTAGAGTGACAAAAATTAACTATATAGAACCCATTGAAGTTATGAACTCAGGATTGGTTGCTCAAGATGAGGAAACCAAAAGACAACAAAAGCAGTCCATTAGACCATTAGATCCTCGAAATAAGCTGTACATAATCTCATCAAAGTTCGAAGCAATTGAATTTACCTGATGTAGATATATGGGGCTCCGTTTCCTCATCATTCTCTAAGAGCTCATTGTTTTCATCAAGTTCAGTGTCATTGGACGGAGGACCTCCGTCATAATATGCAAGCTCTCTTTCTAGCTTTCTCTGGAACACAAATTGCAAGGTTCAATTTAACAAAGTTGCTAATACAACAAAAATCAGTCCAGTGCAATGCCCTCCAAACAAATATCTAAATCGGACATGAAGAATATCAAGATCGAAATTAAAAGGTATAACAATTTGAAGAGAAATGAAGGGAGGTGATATACAAAAGCTACAACAATGTACTAACATACAAGTGTTGTTTCTTCTTCTTCTTTTCTTTTTTTTGGCTAAAAGGTGACAGACTCAGATCAAGAAAGAGCAAGTTGGCTACTTTATTCTGTAATCTCTATTCACTCTTAAGGCACCCACCCAAGTAACAGAGAAGAGAAAAGCTAAGCAATGCGATTTGGAGTAGATCGAAAAGCAACGAGTCTGATCTCTTAAAAGTTTAGAACTGTCACTTAGAGTAAGAGGACATAAAAATTCTGTTGTGGCATCATTTTCAAATTTGGTCTCTTCTCTTGTTAGGGGCATACAAAGGGACTCTATTCCCAAAATAGGGATAAAACAGAATGACAGACTGTGAAAGTCCTAAAATGAATTAAAGAAATGCTGGTCATGACTTCAGTTTACACACTCAATCCACAAAATCAGAACATGAATACACTCTTTTTGTCAGGATCAAAAATCCACCTTGCTCATCTTTTTTTCAAAGCCTACTTGACGTGACATGTCTCGTTAATGAAAAACAAAGGTAACACACAAAAGATGATTCATATGGCTTATAAGATTCTTTCCCCCAGAATATGCAAAACTGCCATGTAAGTGCCATACATGAAGGCAAATCCATGATCAACACCTTCAGATAATTACGATTAAGTAACTCTTATTCAGCGAAACATTGAATTCATACGGACTAATGAACTACAAAACAAAAAAATCACTCTTAGGATCCACACCTCGAAAATCATCCGTTGCATTCGATTCCAACTAACAAAGGACAAACCAATTTCAATTCCATAAAGCGTCAAACGAATAAAAGAAATTCAAAACCAACACATTCAAACCAAGGAGGCGAGGGGAGAGCAAAGTTGACAAGGTGCATATACCTTCTTTCGCTGCTCGATTCGCATTTCGCTTGCGGCGCGCCGCCTCTTCTTGCTTCTTTTCCGCTTCCTTTCTCCTCTTCTTCTTTCTCTTGTGGAACCCCGTCACATAGTCCCTTCGCCAAGACCCAAACTACAAGTCATAAACACAACAACCGCACTGCACTCTCTCTCTCTCTCTCATACACACACACACGGAGGTTCCAACTACGCGGAATTACACGACAACAGATTCAAGCGAGCAAATTTCACATGTCCAGCATCGTTTCCTCAGCTCACCAACTCAAAACTCAAGTGCTCTGGGATCAATGCACGTTCAACGTCAACCGGGTCGATCAGCACGACACCAGACGTCAAACGTACGCGGGGGGAGCACGACAAACCCATGCTCGGACCAATCGACGCACACCCTTCTTCCGGATTACCGAAAGCGGGCGAAAGAAGACACGAGCACGTCACACAGTTAATGCCAACCGGTCGTGGTGGTACCTGAGGTCTTTCTCGTTGAAGGCGACCGAGAGAGCTTTGTTCTTGAGGGCTCGCTTCTTGATGTGCCGGCCGCGGACGCGGGGGGCGTCGTGGCTCGCGTCGTCTGCAAACTCCACCTCGTCCCCCGACATCGGCGACGACCCACCTTCGGATTCAGCTCGAACTCCTCGCTGGTTAAAGAAAGGCGCGATCTTTCGAGCTCCGACGACCCGATTTGGTGGCGCGCGGTTCCGGTTTTAAGGTTCGTATTGTTTGGGCCGAGCCTGCCAGCCTCTTCCATGAGAACCCACAAAACCCAACCAAAAAAAAAAAAAGAAAAAACCAATTTTTGAAGAGCCTAGCAGCTTCTTCCTTGAGAACCCACGAAAAGAGATCCCCATAAATAAATAAAAAAATAAATAAATAAATAAAAAATAAAAACAATTTTTGAAGAGCCTAGCAGCCTCTTATCTAAGAACCGATGAGGTAAGGTCGGTTCGATCCAATTTCAAGATTGAATCAATTTGATTGTTCGGCTTTCACTGTCTTGTGTTTTGTGAGATGAATTGGTATGCAGATATAATATTTGCTTTATCTCAAAATTGGATCTACTTTATTAGAAAACAAAATTAATCCGACAAAGCATACTAATTTTGTTTTTAGTTTTTCTTGTTCTAATTTTACTTTTGGACATGCTTGAATGGATGATGTCTTTTGGTGATCAAGCTTGTACCTATTGCCCACATTATGCCCCTCCCTACCCATTGATCAACTTTTCAAAAATTCGAACGACAAAATTCACATGGCTTTTAAAGGAAGTTATAATGCCATTAGATCCCAATGCTCTTACTTTTTGCAGGCTGATTAGTTTGTCCACACATGGAAATCCTACTCACAATTATGCCGGAGCATTTTTCACCCCTTTCATTATTAAATCTACCCAACTTACACCAAAAAGATAAAATTGTTGTTAATCATTCAATTGCAATTTAAAGTGGTGGTTCCAAATTTATTTACTTTACTTTTTCTTTTTCTTTTTTAGTTTTTGTATACCTATGTAAGATGCACTCACCATAATTAATAATTCTGCAGGTTTAGTTTTTGTTTATTGTAGGTTTCTAATGTATAGTAAAGGCACTGTGTTTGATTTATTGTTAGATATTACTAATATAAAAAATGGTTTTGTCGAATAGAGAAAATTCCAAGAAACGGAATCCTTTTCTACGTTGTTGAGCAAATTTGTGAATATTTTCAAGTATAGTCTAGAAAAATATTTAACACAAACAACTTTTCGGCACATTGACTTTTTTTTAATATTTTCACTTTTACTGGTGTATATCATCGTCAAATCCCTTTTTATCGATTTTCTTATTTTATATACATATACAAGGCAGAGTTTAGTTTTTTTTGGCGTAATAAAATCATAGTGACATTCTCCAACATGAACTACTAAAAGATGAAATTTAATTAAATTAAAACATTGCATTGATTAAGATTTTTTTTAAATGCTAATGAAATATGGTTATTTTGGATATCAAGATGCATTGTGCATAATGTTTTTAGTGTATTTCTAGATATTCTTCTAACATCTCACATATCCCCTGTAAAACTATCTCGCCAAGATAATAAGAAAAAAATAAATTATTTAATATAATAAATAAAGAGACTTGATAAATATTTTAGGCTAATGAAATTAAAAAGTAACAAGTTCATCAAGTAAGTAAGCTTTTGAGATAACAAGAACAAAGAATGGGTAAGTTGTTATAAAACAAACATTCAAGAAGAGATTTTTTAGTTTTTAACTATATCAAAGTGTCATGTTTCGAATTCTGACGACCCAATCTGGTGACGTGCGATTCCAATTTTAGGGTTTGTATTGTTTAGGTGGGGCCTACCGGGCTCTTTCATGAGAACCCACAAAACCCCCCAAAAAAAAAAAAAAAAAAAAAACAATTTTTGAAGAGCCTAGTAGCCTCTTCTATGGAGACCGGGTCATCCGGAGCCGATCCGGTAAGGTTGGTTCAATATAGTTTTGAAATGGAACAAGCCTAGCTATTCACCTTTGATCGTCCTTTGTCTCGTGAGGTGAATTGGTATGTGGACGCGTCATTTGCTTTATCTCGAAATTGGATCTACTTTATTAAACATTCACGTTAATTTGACAAAGCATACTGATTCTGGTTTTACTTTTTCTTGTTCTAATTTTACTTTTGGACATGCTCGTACGGATTGGGAGTGGTGATGTCTTTTGGTGATCAAGCTTGTACATATTGCCCACATCGTGACACTCCCCATCGATCAAGTTTTCAAAAATTGGATTATAGAATTCATGGGATCTCCATGGTTTTTTAAAGGAAATTACCATGAAATTAGATCCCAATGTTATAACATTTTGCAAGCTGATTGCATAAAAATTAGTTTTGTCAAAAAGAGAAAATTCCAAAAAATGTAGTCCTTTTCTATGTTGTTGATGTTGAGCAAATTTATGAATACTTTCAAGTAAAGTCTATTTTTTTTTTTAACATAGACATCTTTTCAACACAATGACTTTTTTTTTTCAGTATTTTCACTTTATTGTATATATCACCATCAAACCCCTTCTTATTGATTTTCTTCTTTTATATACATACACCATATACATATCATGAAATGACTAAATGAAGCAAAAAATAAAAATAAATAAATAAATAAAGATTATAATAAAATCACAGTTACGTTCTCCAACATGAACTTTTAAAAGATCAAATTCAACTAAATCAAAACATTGCATAAATTAAGATTTTTTTTTTTTTGAAAATGCTAGTGAAATATGGTTATTTGGGATTAACAAAATTAATCTCATGAATGAATGGTTTACGAAAGAATATCAAGATATCTCATTATGCATAATATTTTTAGTATATTCATAAATATTCTTTTAACATTTTACATGTTCTGTGTAAAAATTATCTCGCCAATATAATTAGAAAAAGAGATAAATTCTTTAATATAGTAAATAAAGAGACTTGATATATATACACATACACACACATATTATGCAAATGAAATAAAAGAAAAAATAAGAAGTTCATCAAGTAAGTAGGCTTTTGAGATAAGAGGGGCGAATAATATATAAGTCATTACATCAAAGAATGTCTTTTTTCCCTATTATTGGTGAGATAATATGACAAGGAGCATGGAAAAAACAAAAGTATGCGAAAAAGTTACTTATGGTAACTGGATTATAAGTGGAAAAGAAGAAATAATAAATGTGGCCATCGCTTTAAATTGCAACTGAATTATTAAGGGTAATCATCCTGATAATGCAAATGCATCATAAACGCATTTGAACAATTCGCTTTCTGGATCAACTTCAAGAACCTCAAAACTTTATGTTCTCATTGCAGCAGATGAATCTCTGCACTATCACGTTCACTTCTATTTCTGAGGAGAAAAATCTTTCCCTTTAGATCATGGCAAGACGATGGAGTTCAAAAATTTGCTGCAAAATCTATGTTTCACTTCTCAAGCTTAGGAACTGAACTTTTTCTTTGATTTTCCCACATTGCTTTGTTTCCCTCTACTTTGGCATGAATGACTTTAAAAGCGGCACTAAGAGGATGACGATGATGACGATGACGAGGATTATCGCGTAGCACGTCCATTTCCGCGAGCTCTTCTGGTGCTCCCTCGCCTCCTGGAGCTGGCCGGCGCCCCGCCGCACGAATGAGTTGGCGTGAGTGACGTGCGACTCGATGTCGTTGAGCTGGTGGCCCTGAGCCTCCACGAGCGCGGCCATGTCCAAGAACACTTGGTGCAGCTCGAGCAAGTTCTTCTCGATCTCCTTCACGGCATCGTGCCTCTCTTGAATCTCCGATATCGTGTCGAGAATCTGGCCTCGCCCTTGTTCTTGGATCGCCTTCTGCAGGAAACTCTCGCTCTCGCCGCTCGAGATCAAGTTCTCGATCGTCTCCTCGTCCGCCTTTTGCCCCGTGATCGTGAAGTATCTCCGCTCGACCGTCTCCTTGTACTCCTCATTCATTTTGGCCCTCAAGCTTTGGAAGTCATCCATCAAGTCCTTGAGCTTCTTCCCTAGCCCGCCAACGACCGCCGTCCTCGTCCGGTCCGCCGACGTGCCGGGCCCGCACCCGGGTATGCTCCGGTGGGCCACATTGGACCGCTCGAGGGCCTCGAGCTTGCCCTTGATGATTTTGGCCCGCTTGAGGACCTGCCCGACGTCGGCGTCCATCCGGGACCGGAGCTGTTTCATCGTGTTCGCGTTGTGGACGGTCTTGCTCTCCTCGTTGGCCTCTTGCAGCCTCTTGTACAGCTTCTCGACCTGGTTCATGTCCCCCTTCACGTTCTCGACGTCCTCGAAGAACTTTTCGAGGTTCACCGTCTCTTTCCCAGCCTCCATTTCGTCGAGGTAGTTCTGTTGCTTGAGGTCCGTGTATTTCTTGAACGAGCCGGAGAATAGATCGTTCATCTTGACTAATCTTTGCTTCTCCTCCTCTTAATCTTCCTTTGGACACTTGCCAATTATCCCCTTTCCCTTTTGCTTTTGGTGCAAGGACATGAAGGAACCCTAAACGCTAATGGTCAAGAGAATCATCATCCGCTTAAATGTCTTGAAGATCTTCCTGTTTTCCCTTATGACGGAAGGATGGGAGGAGGTGGCAAACAGCAGAACAATCAAACCCACCAGCAAATCCGTGCATCATACGAGCTTTCCTTCATTTTTGGGGTTTGAGGTTAGAGTTGCAACACAAGAGAGGGGGGGTTGAGGTTATTTTTGGGGCTATAGAAACATATGAGAGCCGTTCAAGAAAGCTGAGCATCTCCATTGGTTGCTCCTGGTGTAACATGTGGCGTCCTGTCTTTCATGAAAAATTCGGAGGATTGGGCTGTCAAAGTTGACTTGGTCTCTCTCTCTCTCTCCCTTTCTTGCCTAAGAATACATGTTGACTTCCTGCATCGATTTGACTGCATAACCCCCTAACTACAAGATCAACCGCGCTGCATATTCACGCGACGCTAGTAAGAATCCTGTGTTTGTCGAATGCATATGTCAAGATCTTGTGATTGATGAGCAGTTGCTTGGAATAAAACAGGTACCTACTCGAGCGTGACACAAACTTTACTGATGAACAAAGCTGCTCTTGGTTAACCTACCCTCCTACCCTCCTTGATGCTGAAACTCCCAACTCACCGGTCGTGACAAACTAGACTCTGTTCCAAACTGATTCAATATAGGGACATTACAATTCATGATGCTCATGACACAAATCGTTAGGATGCAGGATTCCCAGAACTGAAAGCTTCATATGCCTAATCACATTTGGTCTTATAAGAGATAGCGGCATAATGCCAGTCCGGGATTGAGGTGTCGCAGACAGCACTAGATGTATTAGATGGTTGAGGATGAAAGGGAAGCGTCGTCTCCCATTACTCGAACGTGGTCCTATTTCGCTTTCACTTTCTCCCATCTTGCTCCCAGCTAGGAAATACCAGGGCTTATCCGATTCAATGAGCGCATCAATCAATCTTATTTGACTTCTTTCCGTGGATTGATAACTCAAAATTATGTTCCAGAAGCAGATAAAGTGATCTGATAGATCACTACAGATACCCAACTGATCAATTCTAAAACAAATGAGTCGATCCTGAAGAGGATGATGGCCAAAAGAGAACCTCGAAGAGTATGAGGATTGACCCAGCTCAGCTAACATAAGGTTATTTCCTGTTTCACATCCAGTCTATACACACATTCGGATATTGTAAACCGAATATAAAGGACAGATCCAAATCTTTATAAGGCCGAATTCTCATTCTTACAGCAGTGAAATCAAAATACCATCACTATCAAAACGCACACAATCGCAGAATCAACAACCCTTTCAAGCTCCAATTCGATCCAATCACATAACAGCAACAATATGAAGAATTATCTACCAGAGAGCACTTGCGAATAGAGAGGTAAAAACCAAAATCAATTTGGTTAACAAACTTAATAAAGCACACTCAAGTACCGGCATTAGGCAATGCTGCCATGAATGAATTGTATGACGACTCCAGATCAAAGTGGAGCTGCCGAGACTGCTGCTCTGTCAACTCGTCTGCTGCCCCCATCTTGGAAAGCCTAGAAATCCATTCCTTCATCTTCATCTTCCCCTCAAAGTTCGGCGGCAATATTGTCAGCTTACTGAGCGAGGTCGAGAGATCGGACAACAAAGGATGGACCTGATCCACTGCCACCATGTTCAACTTCAACGAGTCCATCGCCGTGATGAAGTTCTGGACGCACTCTGCGACAATGGCAGCCGACGTGGTGGTGCTCGCAGCCGCGGCGGCACGGTGCTCCACCGTGGCAGGAACCCCCGACACCACCAGCCTGTTGATGGCGGCCGGGCAGTCCATCTTGTACGTGTCGGCGAAGCGCTCAATGCTGGGGATCGTGTCCTTCAAGGTGGAGGACAGCGTCTTGAAATGTGCGATGAGCTTCTGGCAATTGGTCTCGTACTCGGAAGGCGAGATGGTGTCGCGAATATACGCCTTCTCCAGCTTCTCGGTGGCCCGGATGATGGCATACAGCTCGGCGAAATTCTCGTACATCTCCCTTTCGCGCTTGTCATTCCATAGCTTGACCTCCATGATCGATTTCTCGGAGAGATACAGGTGAGTGTGTATGGAACCGGGTAATCGAGGGAGGGAATTACGGATTCGGGACGGTGTGGAGGATTGGAGAAGGGAACGGGACACGCGCAAAGAGAAGAAACCTTCTTCACTGAACAGCCATTACGACAAAATCAGCTAATTCAAGCTTTCGAGCTCGACCCAACATTGCATAAACAGCATACATACAAAGCTAACAATCGCAGAGAGATAAACAGCGGAATTTACGAAGACCCAAGAAACGAATCATCGTACTGGGTCGACGGGGGACCAAGATCATCAACCAAAGTTCCCTCTTTTAACATAAAAAAACAATTAAAGACATCAAAAAACGAAAGAACGAAAACTTGGGCATTTCGCAATAAGAAAATCAAAGCACGAAAATCTCGACGAGTCAACGACCACAATCGGAAACGCGCACAAAGATCGGAAATTTACAGGAAACCCAGAATCAAAAGAGAGGGGAAGGACTACCCGTCTAACCCATGACTCCGCAGAATCGAACACCAACGATCGGTGAAACCAAGACCTCAGGAAACACCCGAGAAAACCCTAGATCGAACCGGCATGTCCAAAGCGAAAGGACCGTTTAAGGAAGATCACCGTGGCGACGAAGTCAAAATGGACGACCCCACACGGTACTAAGCTCGAAGACGACAGTGAATCGGGGGGCATACAGAACCGAAAGATTCAAATATAGGAATTCGAGAGATGCGTGAGGAAGAGGGAAAGAGAGAGAGAGAGAGAGAGAGAGGGAATGGCTTACAAAGAGCGAGGACGCGGGTTCGGGTGTCGTTGAGCTCTCTGTGTATCTCGTGAGAGAGAGAGAGAGAGGGAGAGGGAGATGGAGATATGGAGATGGAGATGGCAAGCTGAGGAGGACTTGCGATTTTCACTTTCTTCTCTTTTTTCTAATTGGGCGTGGACGATGTTCTTTTTTGTTTATTTGTTTTTTAAGAATAGAAGATAAAGACTTGATTTTGCATGCTCAGAGCCTGCTTTATTTTGTACTGTCCAACTTTCAAAAAGATATGAAAAACATTGTATGTGGATGTTTTTGGGTGTTTCGAGGTTGAAAGGAAAAGATAAAGTGGATTTGTTGAGAGATTTAGATTGAGAGAAGGGTTAAAAAATAAAAGTTTAGTTGATAAGCGTTTTGAATATTGGATGGTGGAGCTTGATTTTATAAATACTTAATCCGACCGACTTAAAGCCAAGATGGACAAATTATGCCAAACGTAATGATATATGATGTGTTTGAACTTGGGAAAAAGAATTTGTTGTGATGGCTTTTACATTTTGAAGCTCTCTCTTAGGACACACTAAAGATGTATTTGGGAAGAGGGGAAATGCAAGTAAAAAATGTGGAATATTTTCAATTTTTATGAGGAAAGGAATGAAGGTAAAAATTGAAATTAGTGACATAGGCGCATTTGGTAATATTTCTATTTAAAAATTGTTGAGGAACGAAATAGAAAAAA
This sequence comes from Eucalyptus decipiens, assembly GCA_014182575.1. Taxonomy (NCBI): domain Eukaryota; kingdom Viridiplantae; phylum Streptophyta; class Magnoliopsida; order Myrtales; family Myrtaceae; genus Eucalyptus; species Eucalyptus decipiens. The sequence goes on along the minus strand of CM024612.1, from coordinate 9,255,472 downwards.
GTATTTGCCCTGTTAGAAACAATTTTGAATAAAAACTCGTTTGTAAACTTATTTCGGGAATAAAAAATGAACATAAACTTTATGAGGAAAGGAATGAAGGTAAAAATTGAAATTAGTGGCATAGGGCGCATTTGGTAACATTTCGTTTAAAATTTGTTAGGAAATAGAAATAGAAAAAAGTATTTACATTGGAGAATAATTTTTGAATAAAAAACGCGTTTGGTAAAAATGAACGTAAAACACGTTTGGCAAATTTGTATTCTTTTTTTTGTTTCTTTTAATTTTTTAATATTTTTATTTTCTTTTTATTTTTTTCTTCTTTTGGCCAGTCGCCAGCCTTGGCCATGGCTTGCAACCGGCCAACGAGGCTCGACCTTGCCTTGCGCGGCGAGGCTCGGCCTCCTTGGCTAGGCGAGCTCGGGCTTACCTAGATCCGGCAAGCCCAAGCTCGCCCAGCCCACCGGCGAGGCTCGCCACCTCTAGCAAGCCTCTCGCCGTGGCCGGGCGAGCTCGAGCTCGCCAGATCTGGGCGAGCCCGAGCTCATCAGGGGCCGGCGACTCTTAGCCTCGCTGGGGGCCGACGACTCTCAACCTCGCCGTGGGCCGCGACGCTTCGGCGAGGTCGCCGGCCATGGCCAAGATCGGCGATCGGCCAAAGAAAAAAAAAAAAAAAAAAAAAGAGAGAAGAAAAAGAGAGGAGAGAGAAAATTTGTTCTTAAAAATTGTTTCATAAATAAGAAACACGTTTTTTTTATTTTTGTTTCTATTCCAAATGTGATCGAGAGTAAAAAAAATAAATTTGGAACAAAAACGCAAACAAATGCGTTTCTGTTCTTTTTTTATTCCCTGGAACAAAAAAATAGAAATTTTGTTCACAAATAAAAATAAAGAACATTAACAAACAGGCCCATATTCTCTCCATGGTTCCTTCCTTTGGGCTCCCAAATATACCATAAAGGTCGTTTTTCTTTTATCCACTAATAAAGTTCCAATACTTTTTTCTTTTCATTGCGTTGAAACGACTTTATAACTCAAATTTTAAAAACAATTTCCCTCCTTTCCTCTCATCATTATCTAAAATCTCTTCTTATCTTTTATAATCACCCCATCCAAAATTGTTGCTCGCTAGTCAAACAGAGTTAAGAAGTTTGAAAGCTTGATTTCTTTCTCTATAATTTTATTTGAGTAGTGCTTTCAAGCTGGACGTGAAATGGGCATTTTAAATGAAGCATTGGATAGCGATCGGATAGTGACATTTGGACATTAAATCCGCGTTTATCGAAGTCAAATAAAATACAAAATCTAAACCCCTCTCTCCCTTCCTTTCTCTCCTCCACCCGTCGCCTCCGTCGCACCTCCCGCCGCCGCCCGCTTCCACGACCTCCGTCACACCCGCCGCTCCCCATCCCTCCGGAAAAATTCTTTAAAAATTAGGTCGCACCCTACCCAATATGACGGTAGAAAAAGCAACAAAGGGAATGGATCGAGTATGGAGAAGACAATAAATTAGATGAACACATATCACAGTCTTGAAAATAATACGGAAGATGGTATTAGAGCATGGCACGACGCAATCCCATCTTTGGTTCTTTCTATTTTAACGAATGCCAACTTTATAATGTGTGTAGTGGTATTGGTTCGAAAGCCATCTTTGAAAAGCTCACTTTTTATCATGACGACGCACTCAAAACTCCTTAAAAATCAAAACCCACTTCGCCTTTCAGACGTCAACACACACCATGCCGCGCGACAGCTACGACACAAAAATCAAAAGAAAAAAAGGAGGAGGCTGGCTGCTATATAGCGTTCGTCCTTAATGGCAGACCCGCCCCCTCCATCAATCGCGCTGTACCTAAAAAACGTCGTTGTGCAGGCAGAGAGAGAAAGAGATAGCGTGTTAGATGGGAGCTATGATTGGAGGATTACGCCATCTGCGTGTAGCAGTTGAGCGGTGAGGCGAGGAGGAGGGAAGCTGATGATGCATCATTGAGGGCGAAGTTCCTTCTCTCTCTCTCTCTCTCTTTCTCTTTCTCCGTCTGTTGCTGTCATTGGGGTTATGGTGGCGTTCGAGGTTCCACTGAAGTTGACGTCTCTAACCCTAAACCAGCTGCGCTGCCTTTTTCGCTTCTCCCTAATCTGATCTCATCTGATCTGTGATCCATACAATCGACCGATATCATCTGATCTCTTCCTTTCTTTTTCTTTACTTTTCTTTTTATCTTATTATAATAATCTCCGTTTCATCAGCATCTCTCCTCCTTGATGGAGAAAGGCAACTGGCGCTGCGTTTCTAATCCCCACTCCCTCGCTCGGTCTTCTCTAAGATCTAGTCGTGATGGTGTGGACCGTTCAGGTTCCTGATTCGTCCGCGTCTTCACGGCTGAAAAAGAACCGTGTTGGTTTGAGATTAGGCGACGAGAAATTAGAGACAAATCTGATGCCTCGTGATGTCATGGAAGGGGGCCTCCCATGCTCTCTAACTAGCATGATATCATCATCACTAATTTTTCTTTTGATTGACGTATATACACTCTTTTGATTTAGCTTCTATTTTTTTAATGAATAATGAATGATTTGAAAAATATTTAATTTAAAAATAATCTCTCATGTCGCTTCAAATGATAAGTCAATAAAATTATGTTCATTATCAATAACTATTTATGTTTTAACATTTTCGTTGATAATGAAAAATATTTTTCGATCATTTAATTTTATAAGTAATATACCCATCATTTTTATATAAATATTTTTAAATTATTCATTTTTTACAAAAGAAAAAAATTTTAATTTTCGTTTGTGTGACATGTTATTGCATGGTTATAGTAGACTTTAAAAATTAAATGTCGTGTCTCAATTTTTTAGATAATTATGTGATCTCTCTTTTGCTAGAAAAGCTAAGTATTTGTAATGACAGTAAGGTCATCATACTCCTTTCTATGTACAAAACCTATCCCATGCGTGGCATGGATTTATTCTAGTATCTCTTTTACGACTGTCATTCATGCATGAGCTGTAAACGTGTCATGTCCGTATTGATCCTTTTAATCCATTTAGGACGTGCTTAGTCATATATCTCAAAACACTCCTTGTACTTATAGGACATGTTTAGAGGCATGTAGCCACGTTTACACATATCTTAACACATTTTCTCAAAACTCATCATAAGAGTTCATAGCTTGAGCAACGCACTGGTCGCTTTAGGTTCTGATTATGGCATGGCATGATTGATACACGTGTCGCATTTAGATTCGACCTAAATTTGATACGACACGAAGACACAATTTGTTAGTTCTACCTTGTAATCTGGCACATCATTACAAAAATTGCTAGATTATATTCTCATAGTTTGTCACATCATTTAACGTATCGGTTTAATATTGTTTTACTGTACTTAATACTTAGACAAATCACTTTATACTAAATACTTCTATTTTATACAATTAGAGCGCATTTAGTAACGTTTTTATTTCTTCGTTTTTTTCCCTTTTATTTTTCAGAACATAAAAAGAACAAAAATCCATTTACTTACAGTCGGTTAATTTTTCTATTACATTTGGAACAAAAATAAAAAATTTAGTAAAAATATATCTATTTATTCCGTGAACAAAAAGATGAACAATATCATTTTAGAAAAACAAGCTCAACATAACCTAATTCTTGTCTTTACATAATTGACACAAGGCCTAGGTGAAACCCACATTTGGACCGAGTCTACTGACCCGATTTGAGTCCCCATTTTTTGGATAAAAATAGAAAAATATTAAAAAATTTAGGGAAAAATTTAGAAATTACAATGTGAGTAGTTTTTAGTGTTAATTCTAGTTTAGAATCAGTTTAGTATAAAAAAAAAAAAATCTTTTGAAAATCTTTTGAAATTTTGATTTAAAATTGAATAATTGAATGCCATTTTGTCTTAGAGACAACCCTAGGTTGCAACAACTTAGTAACTCTATTGAAAAAAACATGTCTTCTTCCTTTAAGATTCTATTTAGATATCCTTTAAGATCATTTGTGATTTTGTTTTAATGGAAAATTAAATGGCTATGAACAAATCTTTTGTATTACCATTTGTTTTGTGTTTATAGCAGTTGAATAAGCTTAGGGGTGAGCATGATCCGAGTGAGTGGTTCCCACCTTGGAATTGGAAACTGCCCATTAAGAATCGGTCTCAAAAAATTAGAACTGAGACTTGCCCGTTGGTTCTATGAATCCACTAGGGAGCTGGACCGGTCCAATTTAGTTCTTGAGTAGATCCATAGAACCGATCCTCAATCCCTACAAAATGAATGATATCATGATGAATCTAGTAGCTATTTAGAACACCAAAGTTTGTGCGGCCTTATATTTGGGTTGAATTGTGAGTCATTGATTTTGATTAATGATTGAAAACTATAAGGTGGAACAAATAGATAGTATTCATTAACTAAGAACTTAATGTCTTTAAAGGTCATGGTATAGTCCACTTAGGGTTTCCGACAGCGAAACATGTGGAGAATTAGACTCCACATTAAAAGTCCTAGCTTCCACATAAGTTAAAACATGAATCACTTGATCCATCTTTTTTCAATATCAACCTAATTTAATCACGGAAATGGCTAATGAGAAACTTAATTATATTCTTAAAATGAGCCATTGGCTCTTAATTTCACCATGACGACAAAACACCACAACATTTAAGGACATCTCCAATTAGTTCTCTCCTTCCTCTTTGTTTATTTATTTTGTTTTAATTGAGAAAGCAAGTAAATTGATTATTAGAATGAAAAAAAGAAGAAGTAATGGGGTCAATCCTATTTCAAACTCAAGAGGCAAAATTAATTAATGATGTCCAATATCTACAAATATACATATTTGTACATATATATTTGGTTGAAAAACTACAAAATAATTAAGTAATCAAGATGGGATTTCCTTTTTTAATAATATATATGGTCCGGGTGGGGGTGGTTTTGTGGTTGGAATTAGGAACCGGATTAGTACTCACCTGTTCCACTAAATTGGAATCGAGAATTGGATTGGATACCATGGGAACCACTAGTTTCGATCTGGTCTAGTCTAGCTTTGGACAATTCTTGGTTTTTTGGCACATCCCTAAATAAGCATGTGCTCCATTGATTTGCTGATGTTATTTGCTTGAATGTTTGATGAGTTTGTGCAAAAAATGCACAATAACTTTAGGATTGCCTCCATCCTTAGTTGTTTCGTCCTTGCACATTGCACCAAGCAACGTTTGCTCTTCTTCTTACAGTTAAAAAAGCTCAAAAGGTCCATGCATCTATTTATTGTAATGCCCAAAAATTTATTGTCAACCTCCTCATATTGTGAGTTATAAACTAGCGAGATTTTCTATTGTCATTTCTAACCATCCATCTCTGACTAACTATTAAGTTGGATTTTTTGAGGCTATATTAGAATATCTTAATTAGTTTAATTCTTATCAAATTTTAGTTTTATTAAACATGAATTGTTAAGTTTCCACTAACATTTTTATAATTAAATGAAAAAAATAGAATAAAATTATATTATATAAAATGCATTTATGTTTTTTTATTTATTTTGAAATTAGAAATTTTGTATAGTTATCAAACTCGTTCTTCTACTCAAAAACTTTCCTCTAGAATAAAATTAGAAAAAATTATTTCCGATATTAAAATTTTAGTGTACGCACCCTTAGAAACTAAAGTTTGTTGGGCTTAACCCATTGTTAAACACTATAACCCAAGCGGATTTGGGTCAAAATGGACCATATGGTGAAGCCCAAAGAGTGGGACCCCTTTCGTCTCGCTTTGGCCTTTTGAAATTGTCCTTGCATTCTCTATACCATCTTTTGAAGGAAAGCTCTCGCACTTTATGTCTCCACTTTAATTTACTTTTCTCATCAAATAACTGTTTTTAAAAACTAGAACTGTAGAACCTTCGAAAATAGGAAAACAGCTCACTACTTTTTTCAAATTCAAAAGGCACCCACTACCTAAATAAGAAAATCCACTGAAATTTATCAACAAAATGCAAGTGGCGCGCAAAGCATGCCGTAATTTTAGTTTACATTTGAACCCCACTAGGACAAGGACTCTATTTGGTGCAAAGAAAAGAGATATAAAGAACTGATAAGTGATGATTAATGAAGAAAATAAAGATATTCCTTTTTCCTAATCCACCATTAAATCAACAAATCTGGTTTTTCTATCTTCTTTGTACAAGAATTTGCATCAACGCCACAAAAGCCCTAACAGTTATATGGAATCCAGCGTCTTTGGACCCAACTGTAGATGACTCTTTAAAATAAATTTTCACAAACTTGGGTCCCAAGGAAAATGAATAAGAAATTATCATCATTTTTCACTATGTTTTTAAAATGAAAAAGAGATTCCTCTCATTTGCGGTCCTGTATTCCACGACTAACCATCTCCTAAAATTGATTTATCGATTCTTATTTTTGCAACCTCGTTTCTCCATAAAACCTATTAATGAACGCTTGGATTTAATCATTTAGCTCCTCCTGACTTTGCAACAGCTCCCTCTCCTTAGTTTGATGGACGATGTGGACAAGAGTGGCATTTATCGATTGGTCCAATCCATGAATGTCGCCATTTTATTATTATTATTATTATTATTATTATTATTATTATTATGAAAAATGTCACAAATAGTCCATATACTTTTGCCTAATATGCAATTTCGTCCCTAAACTTTCGATTGGCTCAATTTGGTTCCTGAACTATTGATAAATGTCAAATCTAGTCCCGAACTTTTAATCGGCTCAATTTGGTCCTTGAACTATTCATAAATGTCAAATCTAGTCATTCGTTACTGTTTTTCATTTTTTTAAAAAAATTTTAAACTTTTTTTAATTTTTTTTTAATTTTTTAAAATTTTTAAATTTTTAAATTTTTTTTTTTAAAAAATTTGCTTTTTTCTTCCCTCCGCCGGAGTCATGGGCGGGGAAGCCGGCGTGGCGAGGGTCGCCCTCGCCGGCGTCGGGGGCGAGGGTCGCCCTCGCAGATCCGGCGAGGAGCCCCTCGCCCGACGCCGGGAGCCCTCGCCCGACACCGGGGTGCTCCCTCGCCGGCGTCGAGCGAGAGGTCGCCTCTCCCCGTCGGGCGAGGGCCGCCCTCGCCCGACGCCGGGTGCTCCCTCGCCGGCGTCGAGCGAGGGTTCCTCGCGGCGTCGGGCGAGGGGCTCCCTCGCAGATCCGGCGAGGGAGCACCGGGGCGAGGAGCCCTCGCCGACGCCGGCGAGGGCTTCCTCGCAGATCCGGCAAGGGATCCCTCGCCGGCGTCGGGCGAGGGCCGCCCTCGCCGTGGTGCTCCCTCGCCCGACGCCGGCGAGGGATCCCCTTGCCGATCCGCGAGGAAGCCCTCGCCGGCGTCGGGCGAGGGGCTCGCCGGGGTGCTCCTCGCCCGACGCCGGCGAGGAGCACCCGGCGTCGGGCGACCCTCGCTGGACGCCGGCTTCCCTCCGCCGGCTCCGGCGGAGGGAAGAGAGAAAAAGCAAAAAAAAATTTAAAAAATTTTAAAAAAAGGAAAAACAGTAACGAAGGACTAGATTGGACATTTATGAATAGTTCAAGGATCAAATTGAGCCGATCAAAAGTTCAGGGACTAGATTGGACATTTATCAATAGTTCAAGGACCAAATTGAGCCAATCGAAAATTCAGGAACGAAATTGCACATTAGGCAAAAGTATAGGGACCATTTGTGACATTTTCCCTTATTATTATAGAGGGTGGTGACCCTAAGAAATTGATCTAACACTCGTTATCTTCCCATGCGTCGTCTATTTTCATGTGCTAGGTTGGTGACACCACCCTTTCCTCCGGTATCGCCTTTCAAATGTTTTCCATGCTCTCATTTGATATCCTCATGCTTCTCCTCAAACCTTTGCATCCTAGAATTAATACAAAAGATCTCTGAGTGTTTAACTATTTCAAATTTTATTATGTGAACGGTCTATTATGAAAAAAGGATAACACAAATGTGGCAGAGGAAAAGCTATACCTAATTTAAAAATAATTATTCATACAATTCTTTTATACTGTATAACTGTATCACTACTTGAAAATGAATAGCAAATAAGCAAATAGCTCACAATTTGCCACATCATTATAAAATTGTATATATATCTGCATATTATTTACCACATTACTTAACGTGTTTGATTCAAAATTTGTATAGGACCTTGAACCTTTGAAGGCCCTTGGCAATAATTCCAAAGGCCTTCAACCTAAATTTAGGATTTCCGAACTCCCTTAACTAATATTTGTATTGCAGCATTTTTGGAATGTTATTCAAGGGTTAATGAAAATTTTACTTTAAACTTTGCCATCCCTAATATTTATGTATTTCTATTTTGCCATCACCCTCTTATTCACTGTCTCTCTCTTTCAACCAAACGCTCGCTCTAGATTCTGGTCGATGCGAACCTAGGGTCGCTACTCGTCAAGGGACAATCACCGAGGGTTGAGGGTTGATCGTCGACGGTCACGAATCTGTCAGGCAACTTTGGAAGGTTAAGACAAGATGTGCAGGGCCGAGGGTCGCTTGTCGAAGGTCTTTGAGGGTCGTTGAGATTTGGATTCACACGATCTACGTTTGCTGAGATTTGGGTTCGCTGAGATCTAGGTTTTCTGAGACTTGGGTTCGCACTATTCGGGTTGGCGAGATCTGAGCTCGCACCATCTGTGTCTGTCGAGATTTTGGTTTGCAAGATTCATGTTTGCTGCAATCTGGGTCATTGATGTCGCGCTACATCAAGGTGTGATGACCCTCAGCATCACCTAGCCTAGGTCATCGGAAGTTGTGCGACCTTAGCGCCGTCTCACCTAGGGGTGAGCATCGGTCCAGTGTCAATCCGGGACCGGCTTAACCTAGCCGGTCCTGATTCAGTTTCTTGAGAGATTGGGTCGGTTTTTAGTCCTGGGATTTCTAGACCTTGCACTGTGTGGATTAATCATCGATTATGAGAAATTAGAATTGATTTAACCTGAATAAACTTTGTACATAATATATATTATATATTATCTATTTTTGTCAACTCTAAATTCTAGCATCTCCTTCTCTATTCTTTTTGTAGTTTACTTTGTCACGTAAGTTAGAAAGTGGAAAGAAACACTATCCTCATTTGATAAGAAAAAAAGAAATCCCCTTCACTTGCCCCTTGCTTCAGCGCTCACCTTGTGGCTCACCTCTCTTCGCCCGTCTCGTTTGCCTTGTCACTTGTGTCGTCATCACTCGTCTCACGTGTTCGTTTTTATGGTTTCCTGAGAGATTGGGCATGTTCTGTTGTGTTCATTTGTGTTGGTTTTGTGGCTCACTTCTCTTTGCCCCCCAACCCATCTAAAGGGAAAAAGAAAAAATCATAAAAAATTCAAAATACTAATAATATATTATTAAAAAAGTACCACGTTAGTGTTTGCCATCCACGATGTAAGTAATTTTCGACCAAATTGGTCATATGGACTTAATTGATAAAAAATGAAAATATTTAAAACTGAATTGGTAAAAATGCAGTATATTTTAAACATTTTAGGCAATTTTCCCGTCTCTTTTGGGCTTTAACCTTTGTTGGACACTATAATGCGAGTGGAGTCGGGTCAAAACAGACCATTTGATGAGGCCCAAAGAGTGGAGCCCATTTCGTTGCTGATCGTGGGTCCATCACTAGAAAAGAAGCAAAGCGATATAAAGAACCGACAATTGATAATTAATAGAGAAAATAATAAAGAATTTGCACCGTTGAAAAGAAAGAAAATAAAGAAAGTAAAGAAGTAAAGATATATTTTTTTTCTATTTTACCTTTGAATAAACATATATGGTTTTCCCATCTTTCCTGTACAAGAATCCGCTCCAACCCCACAAAAAGCCCCCCAAAAAAGGTTCTGGTATCCTAAGAACAAATAAAAAATCACAGCTATCTTTGGACCAATTAGAAACAATTTTCACAAACTTAGGCCCCAAGGGAAAATGAAAAAAAAAAAAAGTCATCATTTCCTCCCACTATGTTTTCACAAAAAAGAAAAAGAAAAAATAAATCCATTCTTCTCATCAAACCTTTCACTTTGCTCACTCCTTTGGCATATTCTATGGCCCTACGTTCCACGGCTAATCATCTCCTCAAATTGATTTGACGACTCCTGTTTTTGTAGCCTCATTTCTTCGTTGAACTTGTTGATGAATGCCTCGACCCGATGGTTGAGCTCGTCCGGGCTTAGCTCCTTCCTCAGCTGAATGGCGCGATCCTTAAACGTCGCTGATTTCTGCATCGAAGGCGACGGCGGCGGCGAACCCAGCAAGCTGCTCCGATGGTCGTCGGCGTCGTCCACTTTCATGGGCCACGTCGTCGGCTTTGCTGCCCCCGCCTCGACTATTGCTTTCCATACGTTCTCCATGCTCTCGTTCGATCTCCTCAAGCCTTTTCTCGAAACTTTGCCCACTGGAAATAATATAAAGTCAATTCCATGAAAAAAAGTCCAACAAAAGAACAAAAAATACATCAATAAAAATAAATTTCATGAAAAAAGCCATATTACGTGATTATTTATATTGACTTGATTTCATGAATCCGTTGACCGAAATATTAAAAGACACAGTCCCGTCATCCTCGCATGTAATGCAAAATCTGGAAATCGATACCGCCTCACTTTGCCCTTCTTACCTTGAAGGCGGTCGCCGTTGGCAGCTTTCCGGCGGACGAGCCTCGGCGAAACCGGAGCTTTCTCCGACGAGTCCGCCCGCTTCCGCGGCGTCGACGCGGACCTCCCGAACGCCACCTTCCTCTCCCCTTCGCAGTCGCCGTTATATCCATCTCCGCCCCCGAATCCCATGCCATTCCCCTCCACCACTACCACTCTCTTCTCCTCGAAAACCTTGTACTCGCCGAAAGCCTCAGCCTCGGGCGGCGGCGGCGGAGCCTGAGACGGTGCCTCCACGACCGCGATCCTCCCCGGGGCGGCAGCCTCCGGCTGCGGGCGGTGGAAGCACCTGGAGGTGGCGGCGATGGCTAAGATGATGCCGTTGACGACGATGAAGAGGTAGGGGGGCCTGAACCACGAGAGGAGCGAGCCCAGAGCGGGAGGCATCCGATGGGCCAAAGGGTCGGCGGAGGTCGATGGAACGGAGGCGGCTCGGAGGGCGACGGCGGCGATGGACACCGCGCCGGCCGACACGAGCAGGGCTTTCAGGGACGCCATCAGAGCGCTCGACGACACCATCTCGACAACGATTGTTTCAGCAGTGGAATCTGAGAGTGCGAGCTTTGCGGAGTGAAGTTTCGGTGATGATGATGATGATGATGATGATGATGATGAGAGCATCGGCTGGAGTTCTGCAGAGCTATAAAGACGAAGACGAAGACGAAGACGAAGAGCGTAGAGGGAGACGCGGTTTCGGGGCTGATCTGGAGCCGTTCGATCGGATCCGACGGCGGACGCGGGAGCAGCGCTGCTTCCGTTGGTGAGGTGGAGTGCCTATGGGGCCCCACCCCACCTTCTTTTCCTTTTTCAAATGATATGCTTGGAATTAAATCGGCCGGTTGACCGACTTTCTGTTTGACAAGTCGTGGCGAGGGGGACTAGAAAATTCAATTGAGATGTTGACCGTCAACCTATCGATCGATTCCAAACGTAGGACATCCGACAGTTCGAGTTCGACGTCTCCATTTCAATTACTTTCAAGTTGATCTCGCTCGATACAGGGGATAAGGCAATCTCTGAAGTATGTACGAACGTTAACTGGGTCGGCAGCAACTCATTGATCTTGATGACATGCATTATCGATAGCGATTAATCGAGTGTGATCCAAGAAGTACCGTCCATCTAAATGTAATAGCAAAAAGGAAAAAAAAAAGGTAACCCAATAATATATTTTAAATGCTCTTCATTGATCATTACTTTTATATACCATTCTAATTTTATTATCGATGAAGTTGAAATATATGGAGTGTTTGTTTGTCAATTTCTCTGATTTTTTAGAGCTTTGTGATTCTCGTTGGGCTTGCTATGCTAGCAGAGTAGCAAGACCTAATTTCCACTTTTATTACATTTTTAGAAGTTGAGATGTTATATGGTAATTGCATCATAGGTGCAATCAGGTCGATTTAAATCGAGATTGAACATGCGCGAAGAGTGCATGTAGCTTCATCAAAGCCTGTCTCTTTGAAAAACCAGGCTCCATTGAATTTGAGATGAACCAATGAAAAATTGGAAAAGCCAAAAAAATGTAAAAAAAAAAAAAAAAAAAAAAAAAGAGAGGCCCCAAAAGCAAAAAGAAGAAGAAGAAAAAAAAGGATTGCTTTACGTGTTAAGACTTCTCAAAAGTTAAAAAAAGTTTTTAAAAAAAGGGCGATTGCTTTATGTGTTAAGGTATCTTGATTATTTACAAAGTAGGTAGCCTTTTCTAACTGTTCATTCCATCCAACCATTGTTCGTGGCGTAGCCTGCCATTTCGGAAGCAATTTTGTTTATAGGGATTAGAGAATAATCAACATCATGCTTCCCCAACATAAGACGGCATCCTTAAGTTAATTTGAACAAATTTGGGAGCCTAGTTTGATGTGGATTGGGACCGAGCACGCTAATCGTGGCCAGGATTGTTCCTTGGTCAAGGGCTTATTGTGGCCGAGCTTATTGCCCGTGGTGAAGGTCATGGCAAGCGCACGTGTCTTGGCCGAACGTGCATGGGGTCAAGCCTATACAGATTATGACAAAGGCCTTGATCCCATGTTCTTGCAGGAGGTTGGGGGTGTCGGGAGACCTTTAGTTCAAGAGTTGAAGATCCCCTGTTTGAATTTTGCCAATTTCTTACAAAATAGTTTTGGGTTAGAGCGACTTGTATAGGTCAAACATCTCGACCTAATCGATATATGAGGTTAGGGGTGTATTCCATATCCTCACTATTACTTTGGATTTAGGGAGCGGGGATTTCCTCCTCCACTATACTTAAATTAATATTTTTTTTTTGCCGAGTTACTATTAAATGTAGACACTTATTAATTAGTTAATAGAAGATCTCGTTGAAGATTTGTATGATTATTGACGAGAAGACCAATGGGATTGGGACACACGAGTGTAAGGTTTCATTAGGTAAACATCCAGAACTAAGCATAGACTTAAGGCAAAAAAAGTAGAGAAAAATCAAGCAATGAAAGAGGACCATTTTTATTGGTGCCAATTTTGAGAAAGATACATCACGAGTTGGATTTTCAATGGTAGATTTATTCATCCATTGTTTCTTACAACTTTTTTTATGATATGATTGTCACATCCTCTTACATGAATTTGGTGTCTGAAATAACAATAGTCACTCACTCGAATAAATTCAACATACCCCTTAATCAAACTCATGATATTGGATTAATCAACTCGGGTTGTTATAAACAATGAAGGTTGCTAGGCAAGAGCCCTTGAATATCAACAAAGAAATCATTTCTAGAAAGAGGAAATCGTCTTCCTTGAAACTCGCATGAGATGCCATCACCCACGATATTTGGACACTGTCTTCTTGGCAGAAACGCACGGCAAGTGGGGTCGACCCCATTGGCTCGAAACGAGTACAAGTCAACATCATTGACTAGAATCGAAGGTATCATGTACACAAGTGTATACCTCCCTCGTATGCCAAGTACCAAATCTATAAAACACCAACTTCGCATCTGAAAAATAAACAAAATTGGAGACGCCTAATTATTCAATTTGACTCTAGATTAATCAATTTCACATTCCATCTCTTCCATATTAAGATAGATTATGGAGGAGGGCATAGATTTTATCTAATCTTTATTGATTGAATATATCTAAGAATACATTTGTACACGTGTCACTATATCTGTTTTTATATTTGTATTTATATCGATGACCAATGGATGTAAGTCGACGCCGATTGATCGGATGAGGACTATTTGACTCGCCTCGCAGCATTCACAAAGGTAAAGTAAAGTGTCACTTTAAGTACATATGAGAAATAAAGAACCGTGGATTAGGTAAAAATGATTGTGGATAACCCTATCCTTTATCATATATTATTTGAATTGTGGGGTCGATTCAAGCCGCGAGTTAGCAGCTGCAAGATTGATGGTGTTTCCCCACACCCCACGAGCATGGCCTTCCGCATGTCTCCATCACTTTAGGATGGTGCTCTCTGTCCTCCTCGCTTGTGTTGAAAAAGGGAGGTTGTTGGTCGGTCCATTTAAAACCTGGATAACCTTTTGAAGCTGATATTTCCTCCATTGGAAATGCTTTCGAGAAAATGGAGGTTTTTCATTTTTGAAGTCGGTCTACAGATGCTTCGTACTTGTACACACTGCACGCTCCTATGTTTTGCAGGTGGTAAACGAGGGAGAGAGAGATGATACATCGTTCAATTGCAAATCATACGCCATGCTCACGGAATGACATCATATAAATTTGACGTGCCCAATTTTGTATTTCTCATAATTGTGCAGTTTCTTTTTCCTAAGTCACTCAATTTAGAAATGACTTAGATCCGTTGGTTATTGGTTGTGAATTGCAATTCAAGGAGGCCTTCCGACATTTTGGGTTCAGATTTAAAGATCTTTTGTCCAAGGTTAAATCATATAACTTTTTTTTACCAAAAAAAAAAAAAATCATATAACCTTTTGCTCTTTTAATTTATTTTGGAAAAGGGTATGAACTTTTTCTGAATCTAAGTTCGTCAAGGAAGACCGCAGCAGAATTCCCGCTCCACACGAAATCTTACTCCTCAAGGCAGCATTGCCGCCCAGAAAATTTACAGGATAAGGTTAAAAGGGCCCCACTTAAATTAAAGAAAAGGCTGGAAACGTAGGACTTTTCAAACGTCCGAAAATAACTGTCGGTCTCGTCGCATCCGCAAAATCCGAAACCGAACCGCAACGGTTCATCTGCCGACACCACCACGGTACCACCTTTCTGTCCTCTTGCTCGGCCTCTCTTCGTATCGGTAGTATCGCTGTCGTCAAATTTTTCCAGGAAAGTGAAACCCCCTTCTACACTTCAAACGTGGGTGGTCGTCTCCTGATCCCAGGAATGCGTGAGGGTTAGGTTTTGCTTTTTCTTTACCAAGGTTTTGATCTTTCTTGACCTTTGGAACCAGTCGAAACCGACCCGGATTCGAGAGCGCCGGTCTAATTTAAACTGTTTTTTTACCTGCTTATCCACGCTCTTTTTCTTTCTCTGTAATTATTTTAATTGAGTCTCTTTTGTGGTGTTCGGCTTTAAGGTGAAAAGGGCAGATGTCTTCCCGTTTAAGGATTTGAAATTGGAGGATCAATTCTTAATCAACAATGCAAGTGCAAACTCATGATCTGAAATTTGGTCCACAATTAGTAATCATTTTAGTAATGGTGAATCTTGTTGTTGTTGTGTACGTTATTTTATGTTAGTAAATTGCATTATTTCATTTGACGAATCGTCTCCCTCTCTCCCTCGCGTCATCTTTTGTTAATTGTATGGACATGCACCTCTATCATCAAGATGTTAAACATGGTTTCTTCCTTTTTTTTCAGTCGACAACGGGTACAATGTAATGGAAGGTTTCGAGCATTCTACATGCATACAGTTCTCTATTCTCTTACAATACAACCTCCGAAACACACGAATTGATTGCTCTCTAACCATGGTTCAATTATGGAAGGATGATGATCTTCAATTCTCTTGGTGCCTTTATCACATCTCAACATATCCTAATCATGGGTATTTTAGTCATTACCTTGACAAAACACTCTCATTCACATGGGATGATGACTTGCATGGATGAGACACCGACCGGTAGAGTTGTGACGGTTGAAGCAGTTTTATCACAAGTCAACATAGGAAAAGAGTGTGGAACAAGCCGTTAAATGAGCACCGGCCAAATCCTAGGATGTTGCCGAATAGCGTAGTCCTAGGTCAAAAGGATCTTTTTGGTTCTTATAGAGAACAACCGTATATTCCTATCGACGGAATCTGCCCATTATCTGTCCCATTGATTTAGGGCCCTTTACATTTCATGGGCTTTAAGACAAAGCTTGATTTGATTTCGATCTCATTTCATTGATTTATTCTCAATCAATTCATGATCTAAAGGATGAAAAATCACCTTGCTAAGAAGGGAATGAGATAATGTTTGTCCATCTTAAATAAAGTCAACGGTAGTAGCATACAAGATTAAACTTTTCGACCTTAGATAAATCTATCAAAAGACAAGGTGAATATGCTACTCATTTTCTAATTCGAAAACTTTAGGGCAAGAAAAAAATTGATAACATGTTCTTGACCTTTATAGATGAATGAGAGTTACATGAACAGCTCTTCTGATTTTAGTATGTTATGGAGAAGGACAAGAGTTTAGTGATTAACTAGTTGGTGAACCTCGCATGGTCCACGGATTATATTTTCTTCTCATTATTTGTAATCATAAACCGACAATTGGTTTTTAGCATATAAGGTGTATAGAATCCTGCCAAATATTAAATCTAGACAATTTACTTTAAGAAATTCGAATGCTTAAAATCCAAATTAGAGTTGTTACTAATCAATTTGAATCGGCTATTCAATCTTTGAATGGGAAGCTTCATCCTAAAGTTCATCTTTAGGGTGTAGCAGAAATTAGAAGATTTCCCTACAAAATTTTAAATGAGGGAATGATAACGTGAGCAATGCATGTCCACTCACCCACAAATTGAAGAAATTTTTTGGTCTTTGTGATGCATTACTAATGTGGAACAAATGGTGGATAAATTTCTTTAACTGATTAGAGGACTAAACTGTTAATGCGCAAAATGACATTACCAAATAGTTGGTGCTCCAATTGAAAGACAACTTGAATCACCATAAGGTTTGAGGAGCATTAACGGGATGGATGGATACCAATAATTAACAAGCTTGAGTAGTTGAGTGGCAAAAGGTATGATAGAATTCAAACATAATGCAAATGTGATAATTTTAGGGGAGAATATAAGAGATGGAAGCAATTGCTTCGCAAGGAAACAAGACTAGGATGGGGGATTCAAAGAAGAAAATGATTGATCTGAAGGAGGAAAGGCGAGAGAGGAAAAATTAAATCTTTATCACTTCTTATGTTACCCTTTTTTTAATAGGATATGCCATGAAAATGTTCCATTATAACATGCCAATCTTAAGTTTAGGATAAAGGCATACCTCGGGATTTTAAAGTTCTGTTAAATAGAATGTTCATAGATAAATGATTGTTATTAGAGATATCACGTGGATATTTGCACAAGGTCTGTATACTAATGAGGATATTGAGAGCACACAACTTAATATCGATGATGGTGTGGATTATACTGATGATAATTTAAAGTGTAAATTGTTGAACCAATTGAAGGTAAGAGCCATAGAAGAGTGGCATAGAGTTTATAAAGGCAATTCAAGGAAAGAAAGAAAAGAAAACAACTGGAGTAGCTCCATTGAATTTAGGACCATCATCGATTCTTGACTTGTCAAACTACTCGGGTTCACGCTATAATGAGTTATGCCTTGAGTATGACTAATCTGGATGGTATGCTTGAGAAGCTTCGAAAAGCCAAAAAAGAAAGGAAATGATTGCTTGGTGGTTAAGACTTCCTCAATTCTTTGCAAAATAAATAAGCCTTTTCCAATGGTCATTCAATTGAGCCGTTATTTGCGGAGCTTGCCATTTCAAGAGCATCTAGGTTTATAGGGATTACAAATATCATCATCGTGCACCCCCACATAAGATGGCATCCTTAAGTCAACTTAAACAAATGACTTCCTAATTCTTCAGTACCCAATTTTTCCTGCTACTGGAAAGTTCTTGATCATATCAAACCATGATGATCAATCAATCCCAATAAGTACGGAGAAAAAGAGTAAGTCAAGTCATCTCAGGGCAAACTCTTTTCGGGTCGTTATAAATGACATCAAAGTAGTATTCTTTACCGAGCAAATGGGTGGACATTCATACGAAATTTGTAGACGCCTCACTTTGGATTTGACTCAACATGAATCAGCTGTGTTTCGATGGTGATGCAATACAACTTCCAGATCTATGGTGTCCACGCTTCAAAGATGAAAAAACTCCATCTTTTCGAAAGGTTTTCCAAAAGGAAAAAATAAAATAAAAATCAGCTGAATAACAAAAGATTATCCTGGTTTTAAATGGACCGACCAACAACCCTTTATCGACACAAGCGATATGAGTGAGAGAGAGAGAGAGAGAGAGAAGTATCCAAAAGTAGTGGAGACATTCGGAAGGCCGTGTTCGTGGGGTGTGAGGAAACACGATCAATCTAAGCTGCTAATTCACGGCTTGAATTGACCCCCAATTTGAATAGTTTATGATAAAGGGTATAATTATCCACCACGGTTATTATTTAACCGGACAGGTTATCTATTTGTTAGATATGGTTATAGTTGAAATCGAGAGAATATTCGCTCTTGTGCCCATCATGTGATACTTGACTTTATAGACCACAGGGTGAGCCAAATGACTCTTGTACGTTCAATTGGCCGAAAGGACCACATTAATTTTGTGAAAAAATTTATGATTAAATTGATAGAATGAAAAAGTTTAATATTGAATTGGCTTATGTACAATAGATTTAAAATTGATTGGGTAATTTTTTCCAAGTCATGAGGTGATCTTATTAACAAAAAATAATAAATAAAAGCACAAAGAAGTCATGTGAATTACATCGACTTCATTTGAGTTAAATGCTCGTGTAGTGATCTGGTGTAGCCAATAAATGAGGTCACATGTCAATTGTAATTGATTTGGTGTGATATTTGTCAAATTATCTAACATTGCTTACTTACTTTATATACATGTAATGTCACTCCACTTAAAAGTTTAAGTTTTTGATTTGAATTTTTTAACATGATATAAGAGTTGGGTTTCATGTGGTTTATTTCGCCCATGTGATCTCACATTCTTCAAATCCCACGTGCTACTTTTATCTGGGTTGTGGTATGCTCAAAATTTCTAGTGTTGTTCCTAACCCAACTTGCAATATGCTCAAATTTCATGTGTTATTTCTAATTTGTCTTGCACTATACTCTTATATACATGTGACATTCTTCCACTTATAAGCTCATCCTATTAGATCAAACAATACATCACATAATCAATACCATTTCTTTACAAGTCACTTATTGTTGGTTGTGAATTGCAATTATAGGGACGTCCGAGCATTTAATAACCTCCAAACGAGAGATCTTTTGTCCATGGCTTTAGGGTTTAGTTTTATTTATTTATTTTGTCTTCAATTCCGTTAGGAAAAGGGTATAAATTTGATTCCTAAACCGGCACTATATTTCCAATATGGCCTAGAAATGCACGATTTATGCGATCAAATCCTCGAACTTGTTTAACTTTGTGTGAATCTAAATCTATTCGCTCAATCCCTCAATTTAGATTAGATGGACTCGTCATGAACTTGCTCTAAGAAAACAAAAATTCAGGTGAGATAAAAAAATAAAAAAAAACTAATGTAGCACGAAAGAGAGTTCCCCTGCTCCACATTAAATCTTAATCCTTAACGTGGCAAAACATCATAAATTTTTCCACCGGAAATATTACATGATAAGGTTAAACGGGGCCCCACTTGAATCAAAGAAAACGCAGGAACGTAGGACTTTCCAAACTTCCGAAACAACTACCGGTCAATCCCCCTACCCAACTTTTTCTGGTTCACCTCAACATTCCCCACTTGTCCGGCTGTTGCTGAGCAGACCCGTAAAACTCCGACCCGAATCGTAACGGTACACCTCCCGACACGACCGCCTTTCCCGGTCCTCTTTCTCGACCCCTCATCATGTCGGCAGTATCCCTCTCGTCTAATTTTCCAGGAAAAATTGCAGGGAAAGTGAAACCCCCTTTAACCCTTCGAACGTGGGCGATGGTCCCTGATCCCAGAAATGCGTGAGGATTCGGTTTGCTGCTCTTGACCTTCGGAGGCAGTTGAAACCCGACCCGGTTTTGAGAGTGACGGTTTAATTTTAATTGTTCTTACCTGCTCATTGATTCTCTTTTCTCTATATGGGTATTCTAATGTCTTTCGTACGGTGTTATGCTTTAAGGTAAAAAGGGTGGTAGATGCCTTCCCGTGCAAGGATTTGAAAACGGTAGGTGTGAGATGGAGGGGATGACCTCGATTGTTTTTTTTGTTTCTTTTAATGATGTGATACTTAGATGTGGTATCGCTAATTCCATCATGTATTTATCCTTTCGAAGGTGTCAATGTTGTTCTTATCTTGAATCCAATGGACAATATTGCCCATAAAAAACATACATTCACTTTGACACGTGATTAGCCATAACTTTTTAATTGGAGAATTCTCGCTCTTTTCTTATATTGTCTTACGTGAATTGCACAGACATACTCTTCTTACGTCAAGAATTTCAGAATGGTTTCATTCTTTTCTTTTACGCCAACAATAGGTGCGGCATACCAAGAGTTTTTTAGCACTATATATACGTATGATGGTCCACAAGTCTTTGGTGCGATATAATTATCGAATTACATGAGTCGATTACTATCTAGCCAAAGGATTCATTATGGACCTATAGAGATCTTCAACCATCTCAGCGCCTCTAATCATGGATATATATACTGGTCATTTGCTCATGAACACTCTAAGACAATGGTTTGAATTGATGGGACACCGACGGGTGGAGATGATTAGGTGACGGTCCAAGCAGTTAACTCAAAAGTCAACATAGGGAAAGAGTGTGAGGCAAGCCGCCATATGAGCACCGGCCAGATTCTAGGTTGTCGCCAAATGGCGAAATCCTAAGTGGGAAAGGACCTTTCTGTTTGTGACGAAGACCAACCGTTGCATTCCCACGCACAAGATCTGCAATGAGATTGGGCCACATTGATTTATGGCCCTTTAGATTTCATGGGCTCTGTGACAAAGCTTGACTTGATTTTAATGTCATTTTTTTTTCTTTTTCCATTTTTTAGGCTATATTTGATTATCTGAATTTTTAATCAGGATATGATTGAATATAATAAGATATGAAATCCACTGATTTTATTATATTCTATCAACTGTTTAGTGATTGCAGTAATAACGTCGGATATATTTACATTATATCATGTATATTGTTTAGTATAAATTGCATACTAATATAAATGAACTAAAAATAATACAAAAGGAGATGGTAAAAATCTCTCACGACAATCTCATCTACTTTATTTTTATTTGCTTTTCTATTTTATTTTCCTCTCTTTTTAAATTAATTCCTTTTTCATTTCTTTCTTCCCTTTCCATCATTCTTTAATAAAATTTTATTAAATAGTAAACTATACTAAGATACCTAAAATATGTAATAAATATAAATATATATTTATATATTGAATTTATTTCATAAAATATAGTTAGATTTGAATATATAAATAAAAATAAGATTAAATTAATATAACTAAATTTTTATTTTTTGTTATTTTGAATTTCTTATATTAGAATTCAAGTATTACTTAAATGTCCCTCCATGCCAAGTTTTGGCACTCTAGGTATCCGTACCTTATTTAATGTGGATCTCGAATGAGAGCGTTAATTGTGGCTCAGATCATTCCTTGGTCAAGGACTTACCGTGGCTGAGCACATTGCTCATGGTGGAGATTGTGGCCGAGCACATAGGTCTTGGTCGAGTGCGCGCAGGGTCAAGAACACCCAAGTTTTGTTTTGAAGTAATGAGCCAATTTTGTCTCTCATAGCATTCTCCCACTGCATGTGAGATGTGTCTTTCTTTATCTCATCATAAGTTTCCATTTTTCCCAAATCTGTATATAAGACATGACTCAAAATAGTATTAGTTGATTGATCAAAAATTACATTTGGCTTTCTTACACGTGTAGACCTTCTCAAGACAGATACTTTAGGGTCATTAGTTTGCTCTGAATCGTTGTTTCTCTTAAACTGCCTCCTCACTAATAATAGGCTCATCTTGAGCCTCTCCTTTAGATGCACTCTGATATACTGGAACAATCTTTACAGGTTCAGCTCAATATATTATGTTTTTCCCAAATCTGTATATAAGACATGACTTAGAATCGCTGTGTTCCTCTTAAACTGCCTCCTCACTAATAATAGGCTCATCTTGAGCTTCTCCTTTAGATGCACTATGATATACTGGAACAATCTTTACAGGCATTGTATTCAGCTCAACATATTCTAGTTCTACTACTTTCTTATGCTTTGTTTGATGATCTTTGTACATCTTTTCTTCATGGAATATTACATTCCTACTATAGATGACTTCATTATTCTCATAATCCCATAACCTATAGTCATACTCATCTCCGCCTTATTTGATAAAGATGAGCTTTTGAAATTTAGCATCAAGCTTCTTCCTATTCTCCCTGTGAATCAAAGCATATGCAATAAAACCAAATACTTTTAGATGTGAATAATTAATTTTTTTATTTGACCATTGCTCTTGTGGTATTTTTTCATCCAACGCACTGGATGGGCTCCTGTTGATTAGATAAACAGTTGCATTAAATGTAGCAGTCCATAAGTGTAGCAAGAGACCTGCATGTAGTCTTATGCATCTCGCATGTTCTAGAATAGTCTTGTTCATCTTTTCAGCTACATTGTTTTCGTCAAGAGTTGTAGGAATAATCTTCAACCTGTGTATGCCTTCCTGACTTAAGTATTTTGCAAATTCCTTACTCGTGTATTCACTGTCATTGTCAGACTTCAGAGATTTAATATGATAATCTATCTCTTTCCCTATCACGGTCTTCCACATTTTGAACATCCCGAATACTTCTGATTTTTCTCTAAGTGTTTAGACCCAAGTCTTCCTTGTCGCATTATTAATGAAGGTGACAAAATATTTCATACTACCATAAGAGAGTTCCTGAGCTAGTCCCCACACATGAATATGAACTAACTCTAAATTTTAGCTTTTATTTTGTTACCAATTCAATTGAAAATTGATTTTAATATTTTTCATAAATGCAACTTTCATCGAAATCCAACTTAACTTTCTACAAATCTGGAATTATTTCCTTGAGTGTAACTGCTTTACACTTTTTTCATCAAGATGTCCCAAATGATAATGTCAAAAAATAGACAAATTACCTGTAACCACTATAGTTGTTATCATATCACTGATATTGTCTCATTGGAGAAGGTAATGTGGACTCGTGCGCTTTCTCTTTGCTAATGCTCTTTTCCCTGAGGTTATCTTTCACTCTCTGCATCCAAACGTTGTTATTAAACATTCTTGGTAAAGTTTATTAGTTGAGATTAGAGTTTTATTTAATTCTAGAATATATCTAGTTTTATGTAAAACTATATGTCCTTCAACTGAGATGTTCATAATCAAAGTTTATTTTCAACAATCGGACACATGTGGCGATTTCTTACAACCACTTGCTTGAAATCTCCACCGGCATAATCAATAAATATGCCTCTTTAGAAGGTGCAATGGAAAGAAGCACCAGAATCAATAAACCACTTGTCTATCATCAAGTCAAATCCCACAGACAAACACAAGTTTTCTCTAACCACATTAGCTCATTGATTCTAATTTTTCCGCTTCTTTATGTAAGCTTCAGTTTGAAACCTCTAGTTTTAGTTTGGTGACAAAACTAACACTCATCTTTTGCAACCTTTCTCTTTCCCCTTGATTGTGCCCTATCACGTTCATCGAATTTTTCTCTATTTTTACTTCTCCCATGGTTCTCCATTGCTAGTGCCATCGAAGATGTAGATGCTAAAAAATTGTTTCCACCGGAGACTCTTCTTTGCATCTCTTCATCCATGATATTGCTCACAACATTATCAAAAGTCAAATCATCCTCCATGGTGCTTGGAATTCCTATCAAATTCTTTAGCAAAAATACCTGATTTAATGTGGATGGCTTCTTGTCAATATTCGTTAGAATATCCATGGCTTATTTTTTAGTTTTTGCTTTCACGATGTGATACCCTAACTTTTTTGTTAGCCTTAGACGAATCACACCTGCTTTTTGACCAAGAATTTTCCATCCCGATTCTACTGTGGGATCCACTTTTGTAATCTCAGGTTTCCAATCCTCAAGTGGTGCATAAAAATCTTTTTAATAAAGATAGTCCTCGATTTGGATTCCACCATTTGAAATCTTGCCCATCGCATTTATTGATTCTAATTTGATCTTCCGCCATACTATTTGCTTTCAATCGAGTGTCACTAAAAACCCCTTGATGGTCTCGATTAGCCAACTCAGGCTCTAACACCAATTGTTATGAAATCACATGTCAATTCTAGAAAAATAACGCAAGAAAACAATCCATAGGTATAATATAATAATAAAAGAGTAGAATCAGAAACACGCTAGAAAATTTGTTATTGAAGTTCACCCAAACTCGAGCTACGTCTCCGCTTAAAGGCATTTTGCGAATCCATTAGAGTTTGAAGAAAGTTGGAATACAACGATGATGTTCTCTCAAGATTAAGGCACAAAGAGATTGAGAACTTTCATAGAAAAAAACTTACTTTTTTCTTCTCTCTTTTTCTTTCATCTCTATTTTCTTTTTTAGCATCTTAACGGTTAGCATTTAACTATTGCTGATATAAAGGTGTAGCATTTAACCTAAAAGCAAAACAAATAGAAAAGACAAAAAAATCCCTAAAAAAGATTTGGCTTTGTCTACGAACAGTACACATTGCACGCTCCTATGTTTTGCAGGTGGCGGACGAGAGAGATGATATATTGTTCAAATGTAATTCATACTCCATGGGTTCTTTGTTTCTCCATTTTATTTCAAAAATCGCATTACAAAGAACCCATAATGTTTACCAAACAATATTTGCACTGAAAACCTTTAGTCTAAAGCCTTTTGCACTTATGCACAGGCATTGGGTGAAAGCTCCCTAAGCACCCTTAGTATACTTAGCCCTATCTTCTTTAATTCTGTCCAAGTAGCAACTAAAGCTTGTCATTTGTCTCTTTCGGTAACCTATTGTTAGACACTATAATCCAAGCGGATTCGGGTCGAAATGGACAATACGGTGAGGCCCAAAGAGTAAAGCCCATTTCGCTGCCAATCGTGGGCCCATCACTACAAAAGAAGGGAGGCGATATAAAGAACTGACAATTGATGATTAATAAAGAAAATAATAAAGAATTTGCACCGTTGAAAATAAAGAAAATAAAGAAAGTAAAGATATTCCTTTTCCATTTCAACATTGAATCAACATATCTGGTATTTCTATCTTTCCTGTACAAGAACTTGCATCAACCCACAAAAGGCCCTTAAAAATATATGGCATCCAAAGAACAAAGAAATAATTACAACTGTTTATGGACCTAACTATAGTATGACTCTTAGAAATAATTTTTACAAACTTAGGTCCCAAGGGAAAATGAAAAAAAAAATCATTTTTCTTGTCAAACGTTTCAATTTGCTCACTCCTTTGGCGAATTCTACGGCCCTACGTTCCACGACTGATCGTCTCCTTTAATTGATTTAACGACTCCTGTCTTTGTAGCCTCATTTCTTCGTTGAACTTGTTGATGAATGCCTCGACCCGGCGATTGAGCTCGTCCGGGCTCAGCTCCTTCCTCAGCTGGTTGGTGCGATCCCTAAACGTCGCTGATTTTCGTGTCGAAGATGGCGACGGCGACCCCAGCAAGCTGATCTGACGATCGGTATCGTTTGCTTTCACGGGCCATACCGTCGATTTCGCCGCACCCGCCTCAACTATCCCTTTCCATATGTTCTCCATACTTTCGTTAGATCTCCTCATGGGTTTTCTTCAAAGTTTCGCCCCCTAGAAATAATACGGAGTCAATCACATCAATAAAAAAAAAAAAAATACATCAATAAAAATAAATTTCATGAAAAAAGCGATATTATGTGATTATTTATATTGACTTCATTTCATAAATCCGTTGACCCTCGTCATCCTCATCATCATCTCATGTAATGCAAAATCTAGAAATCGATATCACCTCACTTTGCCTTTATTACCTTGAAGGCGGTCGCCGTTGGCAGCTTTCCGGCGGACAAGCCTCGGTGAAACCAGAGCTTCCTCCGACGTGTCCACTTGCCTCCGTGGCGCTGATGCGGACCTCCCGGACGCCACCTTCCTCTCCCCTTCGCAGCCACCGTTATATCCATCTCCGCCGCCGAATCCCCCGTCATTCCCCTCCACCACCACCACCTCCACTCTCTTCTCCTCGAAATCCTTAAACTCATCGAATGCCTCCGCCTCCACCTCTGTCACTGGCGCCACCTCCGCTACCTCCACGATCCCTATCCTCCCCGGGGCGGCGGCGGCCTCCGGCTGAGGGTGGTGGAAGCACCTGGAGGTGACGGCGATGGCGATGATGATGCTGTTGACGACGACAAAGTGGTACGGAGGCCTGAAGCACGAGAGGAGCGCCGCCAGAGTGTCGGCGGAGGTCGATGGGACAGAGGCTCTGAGGGCTACGGCGGCGATGGACACCGCGCCGGCCGACACGAGCAGGGCTTTCAGGGACGCCATCAGATCGCTCGGCGACACCATCTTGTTTCAGCAGTGAAGTCTCAGAGTGCGAGCTTTGCGAAGTGAAAAGTTTCGGTGGTGATGATGATGCTGATGATGAGAGCATCGGCTGGAGTTCTGCAGAGCTATAATAAATAGACGAAGACGAAGACGAAGAGTGTAGAGGGAGACGCGGTTTCGGGGGTGATCTGGAGCCGTTCGCTTGGATCCGACGGTGTTGCGTTGGTGTTGGGAGTCCCTCGTCTGAGGGCCCCACCCGTGGGGCCCCACTCCACCTTCTTTTTTTCCTGTTAAAATGAAATGCTTGGAATTAAATCGGTTAAGTTACCGACTGACGAGATCAGTTGACGGGCTTTCTGTTTGACAGGTCGTGGCGAGGGGACTAGGAAATTCAATTGAGATGCTGACCGTCCACCGACCGATCGATTCGAAACGTGGAACATCCGACATTTCAAGTTCGACGTCTCGATTTCAATTGCTTTCAAGTTGAGCTCACTTGATACATGAAATGAGACGATGATCTATGTAAGAACATTAATCGGATCGAAAAGTCTGAACACCTAAGTTGTTAGAATTACAAAAAGGAAAAAAAGAAAAGGCAGAGAGATGGCCAATGTAGCATTGAGTTGACTAACTTTTAAGGCAATTTTGACCCAAAATATAAAAACTTTAAGTCGATGGAATATAATTATTAGGTTGTGTTTCAAGAACAATTCATCATTTTGATGATACTTATTAATGATGGAGATCTGCCAAATTCATCGAGCGACTTGCAAATTACTATCCATATAAAGGTAATAATGAAAAGAAAAAGTAACCTGAGAATATCTTTTAAGTGCTCTTCGTTTATTAGTAACTTTTGCTATATCTAGTGGAGGAGTACTTTCATATACAATTCTAATCTTATCATCATCGATTTTCTCTTAAAATTTTAGAGCTTTGTGATGCTCGTGCGGCTTGCTATGCTAGCAGAGTAGCATAATCTAATTTTCAATTTTATTGCAATTTTAGAAGTTGAGATGTTTTATTGTAATTGCATCATTGGTGCAATCAGGTCGATTTAAGCCAAGCTCGAACATTTGTGAAGAGTGCACATAGCTTCACCGAATCAAGCTTGTCCGTTCATAAAACCAAGCTCTATTGAATTTGAGGCAATTCAATGAAAAAATCGAAAAGCCAAAAAACGTAAAAAAAGAAAAAAGAAAAAGGAGAGGCTCCAAAAAGCCAAAAGAAGAAGAAATAAAAAAAGATTGCTTTACGTGTTGAGACTTCTCAAAAATTAAAAAAAGGTTTTAAAAAAAGGGGAATTACTTTATGTGTTGAGGTATCTTGATTATTTGCAAAGTAGGTAACCTTTGGGAATGGTTCATTCGATCGAGCCATTGTTCGCGGCAGAGCTTGCCATTTCGGAGGCAATTTTGTTTATAGGGATTTAAGAATATCAACATCATGCCACCCCAATGTAAGACAGCATCTTTAAGTTAATTTGAACAAAATTGGAAGCTTAGTTTAATGCGGATTGGGACTAAGGGTGTTAATCATGGCCCGAGTCATTCCATGGTCACGGCCTTACTATGGCCGAGTGCATTGCTCATGGTGGAGGTCGTGGCCAAGCGCATGAGTCTTGGCCGATCGCGCATGGGATTAAGCTTATATAGATTATGAAAAAGATGTTGACCCCATGTTCTTGCAGTAGGTTGGGGATGTCGGGAGATTTTCAGCTTAGAGCTGGAGATCACCCGTTCAAATTTTACCAATTCCTTGCAAAATGATTCTTGATCAAAGCGACTTGCATAGGCTAGAGGTCTTGACTTAATCAATATGAAGTTAGGAGTGCATTTCATATTCTTATTATTACTTTGGATTTAGGGGGGGAGGGAGGGAGATTTCCTCCTCCACTACTCTTAAATTTTTTTTTGTCAAGTTACTATTAAATGAAGACAATTAATAATTAGTTAATGGAAGATCTCATGAAAGATTTGTATGATTATTAACAACAAAACCAATGGAATTGGGACACATGAGTGAAAGGTTTCATTAGGGAAAATCCAGAATTTAGCATAGATTTAAGGTGGAAATGGTAGAGAAAAATCGAGAAACGAAAAAGGCCCATCCTTGTTGGTGCTAGGTTTGATGAGTTGGATTTTCTATAGTAAATTTATCCATCCACAACTGCTGTATCTTTTAAATGAACTTGATAATTCGAAATTGCATTTGTCACTTTCCTGAATAAGCTCAACATGTCCCTTAATTGAACTCATGTGGTTGGATTAATCAACTCGGATCGTTATAAATGATGACGGTTGCATGGATATCCAAAAATAGGTGAAATCAAAGATTGAATGCTTGCAGGTACTGCGAAGAAATGATCAAAAGGGCTGTATTTGCCAGAGAATTGGGAGTTCCTATCATTCCTAATTAGGGTTGATAACCGAATGGAGCATAGAGCAAGAAATCTCCATCTACGGTAAAACACATCAAATTCAGAAGTTGATATTACGAGCTTCCTTGAAACTTACATGAGATGCCATCACCCACGATGTTTTTTTATTATTTTTTGTTCAAAGATAACTTTTGATTTACTAACTCAAAGATGGATTACCATCACCCGTGATTCTTGGCAGAAACGCATGACAGGGGAGAAGGGGGGGGACCTCATTGCTCGAAATGAGTACAAGTCAACATCGTTGACTAAAATTGAAGGTATCATGTACACAAGTGTATAGCTCCCTCGTATGCCAAGTACCAAACCTACAAAACACCAATTTCACATCTGAATTTTTTCGTTTTTTTTTCAGACGTCTAACTATTCGATTTGACTCCAGATTAGTCAACTTCACATCCCATCTCTTCTACATTAAGATAAATCATGGAGGAGGGCTCCACACGAAATCTTAATCCTCAAGGCGGCATTGCCGCCCAAAAGAATTAACGGGATAAGGTGAAACGGGCCCCACTTCAGTTAAAGAAAAGACAGAAAACGTAGGACTTTTCAAACTTATGAAAATAACTACCGTTCTCGTCGTACCCGTAAAATTCGTAACGGTTCATCTGCCGACACGAGCACCTTTCTTTGTCCTCTTGCTCGAACTCTCTTCGTATCAGTAGTATCGCTGTCGTCGAATTTTCCAGGGAAGTGCAGAGAAAGTGAAGCCCCATTCTACACGTCAAACGTGGGCGGTGGTCTCTTGATCCCAGAAATGCATGAGGGTTAGGTTTTGCTTTTTCTTAACCAAGGTTTGATCTTTCTTGACCTTTGGAACCAGTCGAAACCGACCCGGGTCCGAGAGCGCCGTTCTAATTTAAACTTGTTTTTACCTGCTCATCCACTCTCTTTTCCTTCTCCATCATTTGTTTAATTATGCCTCTTTTGTGGTGTTCAGCTTTAAGGTGAAAAGGACAGATTTCTTCCCGTGTAAGGGTTTGAAATTGGAGGAGCAATTCCTAATCAACAATGCAAGGAAGGAACCACTCAAATGAGTGTGAACTCATGAACTGAACTTTGGTCCACAATTAGTAATCATTTTAGTAATGGTAATTTGTGTAAGTTACGCTAGTAAATTCCATTATTCCATTTGGCGAATCACTCTCTCCCACATGTCATCTTACCTGAATTGCATGGACACACTCTTCTTCCATTGAGATCTTACAAATGGGTTTCTTCCTTTTTTTATCGACAATGGGTATGGTGTATCGAAAGCTTTCGAGCATTTTATTTGCATATGATAGTCCTATCTCTCGTGCAATACAATTGCCAAAACATACAAGTTGATTACTTTCTAGCCATTGGTTCAGGCCATTTACATTTCGTGGGCTTTAAGACAAAGCTTGATTTGGTTTTGATGTCATTTTTTGATTTTTTCTCAATTCTATTCATGATCTAAATGATGAAAAGTCACATTGCTAAGAAGGGAATGGAATTATGTTTGTTCCTCTTAAATAAAGTCAATGGTAGCAGCATACAAGATTAAAACTTTTCCACCTTACATAAATCTGTCAAAAGACAAGGTAAATGTGCTACCGATTTTCTGATTTGAAAACTTTAGGGCTAGGAAAAATTTGATAACATGTTCTCGACCTTTATAGATCAATGAGACAGTTTCACTAACAGCTCTTCTGATCTTATTATGTTTGGAGAAGGACAGGACTTTAGTAATTAACTAGCTAGCAAACCTCGTGTGGTGCACGGAATAGATTGTCTTCTTAATATTTAGAATAAAAAACGATAATTGTTTTTTTAGCATATAAGGTGTATAGAATCCTGCCAAATACTTAAAATCCAAATTAGAGTTGTCATTGATCAATTTAGGTCAACTGTTAAATCTTTGAATGATGCTATTTATCATCTTAGGGAAGCTTTATCCTAAAGTTCATTTGAAATGGGTGCAGTAGATATTAGAAGATTTTCTTTCAAAATTTTAAATAAGGGAATGATAATTTGAGCAATGCATGTCAACTCACTCTTGAATTGCAGACAAAAGTTAATGTCTTTATGGCACATTATAGATGTGGAACGAGTAAGTTTCTTAAATTGATCAAAAGAATAAATTGTCAGTGTGCAAAATAATATTACCAAATACCAAGTGCTCCGATTGAAAGATAACCGAATCACCACGAAGTTTGAGGAGTAATAACGGGATGGATGGATACCAATAATTAACAAAATAGAGGAGTTGATGAGTAAAAAGTATGATAAAATTCAAATAAAGAAAAAATTACAGCTGTTTTTGGACCTAACTATAGTATGACTCTTAGATATAATTTTCACAAACTTAGGTCCAAGGGAAAATTTAAAAAAAAGAACATCATTTCCTCCCCCTATGTTATCAAAACAAAGAAAAACAAAAAAGAAATTCATTCTTCTTCGTCAAACTTTTCACTTTGCTCATTCCTTTGGTGAGTTCTACGGCCCTATGTTCCACGGCTGATCATCTCCTCGAATTGATTTAAAGACTCCTGTCTCTGTAGCCTCATTTCTTCGTTGAACTTATTGATGAACGCCTCGACTCGGCGGTTGAGCTCGTCCAGGCTCAGCTCCTCCCTCAGTTGGTTGTTATGATCCCTAAACGTCGCTGATTTTTGCATCGAAGGCGGCGACGGCGGCGACGACCCCAACAAGCTAATCTCACAGTCCTTGTCGTCCAATTTCATGGGCCACGTTGTTGACTTCGCCTCAACTATCGCTTTCCATACATTCTCCATGCTCTCGTTCGATCTCCTCACGGGTTTCCTTAAAGTTTTGCCCCCTAGAAATAATACAAAGTCAATTACATCAATAAAAATTTTCCAACTAAAAAAAAATTTCAATAAAATTCCATTAAAAAATAAATCAATTAGACCTGAGCAGTTCCTTAAAAGGCTTACGGAAGAAACAAGCGGGAGAATCGTTTTGGGGTGAGAGACCCCGCATTGTCCTCCTATTCTCTCTCTGTTGGGAAAACAAAGATAGATAGGAAATTATAGGGCTCTGTTGGAAAGACAAAGATAGACAGGGAATTAAGGGGCTTGATGAAGGTAGACACCACATCAAAATTTCGGTATTGACTATTAGCGGTAAGCAAGTATAATAGCCTCTCATGTTTAAAATAAGTGAAAGTGGGTTAAATATCCATGGGTCAATACGCCTTACGGCACTATCTTAAATCATATGTTGACTTAGTTCTCTCGAACGAGGACAGTGCCGTAAAAATAAATTTCATGAAAAAAGTGATATTATGTGATTATTTATATTGACTGGATTTCATAAATCCGTTGACCGAAATGTCAAAAGACACGGTCCCATCATCCTCGCCAATTTCTTATTCACTTGTAATGCAAAATCTAAAAGTTGATATCACCTCATTTTGCCCTTCTTACCTTGAAGGCGGTCGCCGTTGGTGGCTTTCCGGCGGACGAACCTCGGCGAAACCAGAGCTTTCTCCGATGAGTCCACCTGCCTCCACGGCGCCGACGCAAACCTCCCGAACGCCACCTTCCTCTCCACTTCGCAGTCACCGTTATATCCATCTCCGCCGCCGAATCCCCCGCCATTCCCCTCCACCACCACCGCCACTCTCTTCTCCTCGAAATCCTTAAACTCATCGAACGCCTCCGCCTCCGTCAATGGCGCCGCCTGCACGACCTCCACGACCGCGATCCTCCCCGGGGCGGCGGCGGCCTCCGGCTGTGGGTGGTGGAAGCACCTGGAGGTGGCGGCGATGGCGATGATGATGCCGTTGACGACGATAAAGTGGCACGGAGGCCTGAAGCACGAGAGGAGCGCCGCCAGAGTGTCGGCGGAGGTCGACGGGGCAGAGGCTCTGAGGGCGACGGCGGCGATGGACACCGCGCCGGCCGACACGAGCAGGGCTTTCAGGGACGCCATCAGAGCGCTTGACGACTCCATCTCGACAACGATGGTTTTGCAGTGGAATCTGAGAGCGCGAGCTTTGCGAAGTGAAGTTTCGGTGGTGGTGTTGATGATGATGGTGAGAGCATCGAGTGGGAGTTCTGCAGAGCTATAAATAGACGAAGACGAGGACGAAGAGTGTGGAGGGAGACGTGGCTTCGGGGGTGATCTGGAGCCGTTCGATCGGATCCGACGGTAGGCGAGGGAGGAGCGCTGTTGCGTTGGTTGGGGAGCCTCGCCTGGGGAGGGGGTCCCGTGGGGGGCCCACTTCACCTTCTTTTCCTTTTAAAATCGGTGAGTTGACCGGCTTTCTGTTTGACAAGTCGTAGCGAGGGGCGCTAGAAAGTTCGATTGAGATGTTGACACGTCAACCGATCGATCGATTCCAAACGTAGAACATCCGACAGTTCGAGTTCGACGTCTCGATTTCAATTACTTCCAAGTTGATCTCGCTTGATGCAGGGAATAAGGCGATCTCTGTAGTATGTAGGAACATTAATTGGGTTGAAAATTTTGAACGCTCAATGTTGTTAAAATTGAAAAAAATGGAGAGGTGGCCAAATGTAGGGTTAGTCAATTAGGATGCGTTTGTAACATTTTTATTCCAAGAATAATTTTGAATATAAATAAATTTTATTTATTTATTTTTGTTTTATGGAACAATTTCTAAGTATAAGAATATGTAACCATCGTGGGGTTTTCGTGTGCCACCCTTCCAACTGAAAATGAGAGGTTTGGGGTTCAAATCCCCACCTTCTTATGAGGGATTGGGGTGTAGATGATTTCATTTTAGGAGTTGGTTTCGACTCCCAAAATGTTAAGGGGAGGAAAGCCAAAAGTTTGAGAGTGAGTGTTAGAATATGATTAGAGTATGGCCAGACAAAAATAAAAAGTATAAGAATGTGTTTGGTAGCTGTTAAAAATTTCTACTCTAGGAATAAAAATACGTTTGGTAAACTTGTATAATTTTTTTTTTGTTTCTTTTAATTTTTTTATTATTTTTATTTTTATTTTCTTCTTTCTTTTTTCTTTCTTCCTTTTGGCGGGCGACCCGGTGACGAGGGCCGGCAATTTCGCCTTGGGTGGGTGAGCTCAAGCTCGCCCAAATTCGACGAGGTCGAGCTCACCTTGACCCACCGGGCGAGGCTTGGCCTCGTCGGGCGACGTCGCCGGCGGTGGCTCGGCGAGCTCGTCCTCATTGGATTTGAGCTCACCTAGCCAAGGTAAGGCCGAGCCTCGCCGGGGCCGGCGACGCTCGGCCTACCCCGGTGAGGCTAGACCTGACCGGGGGGTCGGCGACATTCCGGCAAGGTCTTCGGCCTTGGTTGAGGCCGGCGACCAACCAAAGAAAATGTTTCGGAAGTGTTCCTGGGAACAAGAAATAAATTTTTCTACTTCTTATTTCTGTTTCAAATCTATTATCGGGAAAAAATAAATTTTTATTCTCGGAACAAAAGTGTAAACAAACACGTTGTTATTTTTTTTTTATTTCCCGGAACAAAGAATAAAATTTTTTTGTCCTGGGGAACAAAAACACAAATAAATAAACAGGCCCTTAGCTTTAAGGCAATGGAATATAGCCATCAAGATGTGTTTTGACGGGAGCATTTCATCGATCTTGATGATACCTATTATTGACGGGAGCGGCCTGTGTGGCTTGCTATGCTAGTTGAGTAGCAGAATCTAATTTCCAATTTTATTACATATTTTTAAAAGGTAGAGAGGTGCAATCAGGTTGATTTAAGCCGAACTGAAACATTCATGAAGAGCGCAAGTAGCTTTATCGAATCAAGTCTGTCTGTTAGAAAATCCAAGCTCCATGGAATTTGAGGCGATCCAATGAAAAAATCGAAAAAGGTAAAAAACGTACAGAGAGAAAAAAGAAAAAAGGAGAGGCTCCAAAAAGCTAAAAGAAGAAGAAAAAAGAGGATTGCTTTCACGTGTTAAGACTTCTCAAAAATTTTAAAAAACTTATAGAAAAGGGGAATTGCTTTATGTGTTAAGGTATCTTGATTATTTGCAAAGTAGGTAGCCTTTTCTAATGGTTTATTCAATCGAGCCGTTGTTCGCGGCGGAGCTTTTCATTTCGGAAGCATTTCTATTTATAGGGATTAAATAATATTAACATCATGCCACCCCCCACATAAGACGGCATCCTTAACTTAATTTGAACAAAATTGGGAGCTTAGTTTAATGCGGATTGGGAGTGAGGGCGTTAATCGTGGCCTGGATCATTCCTTGGTCATGGCCTTACTGTGCTTGAGTGCATTGCTCGTGGGGGAGGTAATGGCTGAGCGCATGAGTCTTGGCCGATTGCGCATGGGATCAAGCTTATATAGATTATGACAAAGATGTTAACTCCATGTTCAATAAGTAGGTTGGGGTGTCGGGAGATTTTCAGCTCAAGAGTTAGAGATCACCCGTTCAAATTTTACCAATTCCTTGTAAAATGGCTCTGGATCAAAGTGACTTGCATAGGCCAAAGGTCTCGACTTAATCGATGTATGAAGTTAGGAGTGTATTTTATACCCTTATTATTACTTTGGGTTTAAGGAAGGGGGGGAGGGATTTCCTCCTCCACTACTCTTAAAGTAACCACTACTTTTAAAGTAATTTTCTTTTTGCCAAGTTACTGTTAAATGAAGACACTTAATAATTAATTAGTGGAAGATTTGTATGATTATTAACAAGATGATCAATGGGATTGGGACACATGAGTGAAAGGTTTCATTAGGTGAAAACCCAAAATTAAGCATAGATTTAAGGTGGGAAAAAGTAGAGAAAAATCAAGCAATGAAAAAGGCCCATCCTCACTGGCATTAATTTTAATGAGTTGGGTTTTCCATAGTAAATTTACTCATCAATCATTTCCCATAACTTAGATACGGTTACCGTATACTCTTAAATGAACTTGGTGTTTGAAATTACATGTGTCACTCACTTGAATAAGCTCAGCATGTCCTTTAGTTGAACCCATGCGGTTGGATTAATCAACTGAGATGGTTATAAATGATAATGGTCGCGCGGGTATCCAAACATAGAAATAATTCCTAATTGGGGTTGATAATCGAATAGGCCATAGAGCAAGAAATCTCCATCTAAGGTAAAACACATCAATCTCAAAAGTTAAAATTGCGAGCTTCCTCGAAACTCACATGAGATGCCATCTCCCATGATGTTTTTTTTTTTTTTTGGTCGGAGATAACTTTTGATTACTAACTCAAAGATGGATTACCATCACTCAGGATGTTCGGACACTGTCTTCTTGACAGAAATGCACGACAAGTGGGGTCGACCTCATTGGCTCGAAGCGAGTACAAGTCAACATTGTTGACTAGAATCGAAGGTACCGTGAACACAAGTGTATACCTCCCTCGTATGCCAAGTACTAAACCTATAAAACACCAACTTCACATCTGAATTTCTTTCTTTTTTCCTTTTTTTTTTTTGTAGACGCCTAACTATTCGACATCCCATCGCTTCTATATTAAGATAGATTATGGAGTAGGGCAAAGATTTTATCTATTCTTTATTGATTGAATACATCTAAAAATACATTTGTACATGTGTCACTCGTATCTGTTTTTATACTTGTGTTTATATTGATGAGCAATAAATGTTTGAGGACGATTAACTAAATCAACGCCGATTGATTGAATGAGGACCGTTTGACTTTTCTCGTGGCATTCACGAAAATAAAGTAAAGTGTCACGTTGAATACATAAGAGATAAAGAACAGAGGATTAATTAAAAGCGACCTTGGATAACCATACCCTTTATTGTATATTCAAAATGTGGGGTCAATCCAAGCCGTGAATTAGCAGCTTCTAGATTGAATGTGTTTCCCCACACCCCACGAACATGGCCTTCCGCATCCATCACTTTAGGATAGTGCTCTCTCTCCTCCTCGCTTGTGTTGAAAAAGGGGTGGTTGTTGGTCGGTCCATTTAAAACCTGGATAATCTTTTTAGTTGATATTTCCCTCCAATTGAAATACTTTCGAGAAAATGGAGGTTTTTCCATCTTTGAAGTCGGTCAACAGATGCTTTGTACTCGTTCACACTGCACGCTCCTATGTTTTGCTGGTGGCCGACGAAGGAGAGGGATGATACATCGTTCAAATGCAAATAATATGACGTGCTCATGGAATGACATTATATCAATTCGATATACCCAATTTGTTAATATTGCAACACATCACATAATCATGCTATTTCATTTTTCTCAAGTTACTCAATAAAAAAATGACTTAGATTTGTCGGCCGTCGATTGTGAATTGCAATTTAAGGAGGCCTTTCGACATTTTGGGTTCAGATTTAGAGATCTTTTGTCTATGGTTTAATGACTTAATTCTTTTTTAATTTATTTTGAAAAAGGGTGTGAATTTCGATCCTTGAACTTGCGTTTTTTTTCCTCAATACGGTCTTGAATTTGCTGATTTGTGCGATCAACCCCT
The DNA here is from genome assembly GCA_014182575.1 of Eucalyptus decipiens. NCBI lineage: Eukaryota > Viridiplantae > Streptophyta > Magnoliopsida > Myrtales > Myrtaceae > Eucalyptus > Eucalyptus decipiens. The sequence goes on along the minus strand of CM024612.1, from coordinate 9,218,186 downwards.
CGAACTCGCGAACTTTTTCTGAATCTAAGATCGTCAAGGAAGACCCTAGCAAGAACGAGAATTCTCGGTCCACACGAAATCTTAATCCTCAAGGCGGCATTGCCACCCAAAAGAATTTACAGGATAAGGTGAACGAGCCCCACTTAAATTAAAGAAAAGACAGAAAACGTAGGACTTTTCAAACTTCCGAAAATTACTACCGATCTCGTCGCACCCGTAAAATCCGAACCCCAGCCGTAACGGTTCATCTGCCGACGCGAGCACCTTTCTTTGTCCTCTTGCTCGACCTCTCTTCGTATCAGTAGTGTCGCTGTCGTCAAATTTTGCAGGGAAGTGCGGAGAAATCGAAGCCCCCCTTCTACACTTCAAGCGTGGGCGGTGGTCTCTTGATCCCAGAAATGCGTGAGGGTTAGGTTTTGCTGTTTCTTAACCAAGGTTAGACCACCTTTCAAGGTTCGAGAGCGCCGGTCTAATTTAAACTTGTTTTTTTTACCTGCTTATTCACTCTCCGTTTCTTTCTCTGTAATTGTTTTAATCGTGTCTCTTTTGTGGTGTTCAGCTTTAAGGTGAAAAGGGCAGATTTCTTCCCGTGTAAGGATTTGAAATTGGAGGATCAATTCTTAATCAACAAAGCAATTGCATACTCATGAACTGAAATTTGATCCACAATTAGTAATCATTTTAGTAACGGTAAATTTTTTGTTGTCATGTAGGTTATTTTTTTATGTTAGTAAATTCCATTATTTCATCTAATGAATGGTCTCCCTCTCTCCCTCGTGTCATCTTATGAGAATTGTATGGACATGAAACATGGTTTCTTCCCTTTTTTTGGTTGACAATGGGTATGGTGTACCGGAAGGTTGTGAGCATTTTATATGCATACGATAGTCTGTCCTCTCGTGTGATACAACTGCCAAAACACATGAGTCGATTGCACTCTAACTAGGATTTAATTATGGAAGGACAGCGATCTTCTATTCTATTGGTGCCTTTGTCACATCTCAACAAATCTTAATCATGGATATATTAGTCATTACCTTGACAAAACACTCTCACTCACATGGGATGATGACTTGCATGGATGAGACACCGACCGGTAGAGTAGATTAGGTGACGGTTGAAGCAGTTTTTCCACAAGTCAACGTAGGGAAAGAGTGTGGAACAAGCCGTTATAAGAGCACCGGCCAGATCCTAGGTTGTTGCCGTATAGCTAAAGTCCTGGGTCAAAAGGATCTTTCTAGTTACCAAAAACAACCATATATTCCTATCGACAGAATTTGCCCATTATCGGTCCCATTGATTCAGGGCCCTTTACATTTCACGGGCTTTAAGACAAAGCTTGATTTGATTTTGGTGTCATTTCTTTGATTTATTATAAATTCCATTCATGATCTAAACAATGAAAAGTCACATTGCTAAGGAGGGAATGAGATTATGTTTTTCCATCTTAAATAAAGTGAATGGTAGTAGCATAGAAGATTAAAACTTTTCCACCTTAGATAAACCTGTCAAAAGACAAGGTAAATGTGCCACTGATCTTCTAATTCGAAAAATTTAGGGCTAGAAAAAAAATTGATAACATGTTCTTGACCTTTATAGATGAATGAGAGAGTTACATTAACAGCTCTTCTGATTTTAATATGTTATGGAGAAGGACATGAGTTTAGTAATTAACTAGCCGGTAAACCTCGCGTGATGCACGTATTAGATTTTCTTTTCATTATTTGTTGCAAAAAACCAACAGTTGGTTTTGGGCATATAAGGTGTATAAAATCCTGCCAAATACTGAATCTGGACAATTTACTTTGAAAACTTGAATGCTTAAAATCCAAACTAGAGTTGTCACTAATTGATTTCAATCAACTGTCCAATTTTTGAATGATGCTATTTATGATCTTAGGAAGCTTCATCCTAAAGTTCATTTGAAAAGCATGTAGCAAATATCAGAAATTTTTCTTTCAAAATTTTAAATGAGGAAATGATGGCGTGAGCAATGCATGTCCACTCACCCTCGAACTGAAGACAAAAGTTATGTCTTTGTGGTGCATTACAGATGTGGAACAAGCGGTGGATAAGTCTTGAAGACTAAACTGTTAATGTGCAAAATGACATTAACAAATATCGGGTGCCTCGATTGAATGATAATACGAACCATCGCAAATTTGGGGATCATGAAAGAAATGGATGAATACAAATTATTTACAAGCTAGAGGAGCAAAAGGTATAATAGAATTCAAATAAAGAGTAGGTGTGATAATTTTGGGGAAGACTTAAAAAATTGAAGCAATTGTTTCACAAGGAAAAAAGATTGGGATGGGATCCAAGGAAGAAAATGACTGCTGCAAAGGATGAATGGCGGGAGTGGAAAATTTAAGTTTTTATCACTTCTTATGTTACCCTTTTAATAATTTCGTCTTATATGATGTGTACGATACAACCCATGAAAATATTCTATTATAACATGTCAATCCTAAGCTTAGGCGAAAGACATACATCCAGATCTTGAAGTTTTGTTAGATAGAATGTTCAGAGATACTCTAGTTACTGGAGAATCACATGGAATTTTGCTCGAAGTTTATGTACTAAAGAGGATATTGAGGCTACACAAGTTAATATTGGTGATGGTGCAAAATCTACTAATGATAATTTAGAGTGTCAATTGTTGAATCAATCGAAGGTAAGAGCCATGAAAAAGTGGCGTAGAGTTTATAGAGGCCATTCAAGGGAGAAAGAAAAGAAATCGATTAGAGTAGCTCCATTGAGTTCAAGATTGTTGTCTATTCTCGACTTGTCAAATAGAGAGAGAAGCTTCAAAAAGCCAAAGAAGAAAAAAATGATTGCTTTATGGGTTAAGACTTTCTCAATTCTTTGCAAAATAAAGTAAGCCTTTTCCAATGGTCATTTGATTGAGCCGTTATTCACGTAGCCTGCCATTTCAAAAGCATATAGGTTTTATAGGGATTGAAAATATTGTCATCATGCATGCCCCACCCAAGATGGCATCCTTAAGTTAAATTAAACAAATGACTTCTTGAATCTTGAGCACGAAGTTCTTCATGCAGACCCCACCTAAGATGACATCCTTAAGTTAAATTAAAGAAATGACTTCTTGAATCTTGAGCACGAAGTTTTTCCTGTTGTTGGAAAGTTCTTGACAATATCAAATCATGATGATCAATCAATCCCAACAGGTATGGAGAAAAAGACTTTGGGGTCAAGTCATCTCAAAGCAAACTCTTTTTGGGTCGTTATAGAATATATCAAAGTAGTAATCCTTATCGAGCATATAGATGGACATTAATATGAAATTTGTAGATGCATAACTTTGGATTTGACTCCACATGAATCAACCGTGTTTTAAATGGACCGACCAAAGACAGCCCTTTATCGACACAAGCGAAGAGAGAGAGAGAGAGAGAGAGAGAGAGAGAAGTATCCAAAAGTAGTGGAGACATTCGGAAGGCCGTGTTCGTGGGGTGTGGGGAAACACAACCAATCTAGAAGCTGCTAATTCGAGGCTTGAATTGATCCCCAATTTGAATAATTTATGATTAAGGGTATAATTATCCACAACGGTTATTATTTAATCCGTAGCTATCTATTTGTTTTATATGGTTACAATTGAAATTGAGAGAATGTTCATTTTTGTGCTTGTTATGCGATACTTGACTTTATCTCTATGAACACCACGGGACGAGCCAAATGGCTCTCGTATGATCAATTGGCTGAAATGACTACATTAATTTCGTGTAAAGATTTATCACTAAATTGGTAGAATTGAAATTTTTAATATTGAATTAGCTTATGTACAAAAGATTTAAAACTGATTTGGTAATTTTTCCCAAGTTATGAGCTGAGCTTATTAACCAAAAATAATAAATAAAAGTACAAAGAATCATGTCATGATCTAGTGTAGCCATCATTAATTTGCTTATAATTTTAATAATTTTGTGCGATATTTATCAAAATATCTAACATTGCTTGCTTTCTTTATATACATGTAATATCACTCCACTTATAAATTTAAACTTTTGGTTTGAACTTTTTAATATGGTATAAGAGCCAAGTTTTACACAGTTTATTTTGCCCATGTGACCTTATGGTCTTCAAATGCCACATGCTGCTTCTAATCCAGGTTGCAATATGCTCAAATTCCAGGTGTTGTCCTAACCTAACTTGGAATATGCTCAAATTTCATGTAGTATTTCTAATTTGGTTAGCAATATACTCTTTATACATACATACATACATACATCCTCATCCTTTCACTTATACATCCTCATCCTTTTGGGTCGAACAATATGTCGGATAATCATACCATTTCTTTACAAGTCACTCGATTTGGAAATGGCTCAATTTGTTGGCTGTTGGTTGTCAGTTGTGAATTGCAATTTACGAGGATGTCTGAGCATTTAATAACCTCCAAACGAGAGATCTTTTGTCCATGGCTGAAGGGTTTAGTTCTTTTATTTTTATTTTTTTCTTAATTCGGTCAGGAAAATGGTATAAATTCGATTCCGGATTCGGGTCGAAACGGACCATACGGTGAGGCGCAAAAAGCGGAGCCCATTTCGTTGCCAATCGTGGGCCCATCACTACAAAAGAAGGGAGGCGATGTGAGGAACTGACAATTGATAATTAATAAAGAAAATAATAAAGAATTTGCACCGTTGAAAATAAAGAAAATAAAGAAAGTAAAGATATTCCTTTTCCATTTCAACATTGAATCAACATATCTGGCATTTCTATCTTTCCCATACAATAATTTGCATCAACCCCACAAAAAGCCCTTAAAGAAATATATGGCATCCAAAGAACAAAGAAAAAATTACAGCTGTTTTTGGACCTAACTATATAGTACGACTCTTAGAAATAATTTTCACAAACTTAGGTCCCAGGGGAAAATGAAAAAAAAATCATCATTTCCTCCCACTATATTTTCACAAAAAAAAAAAGAAAAAAAGAAATTCATCTTTCTTGTCAAACCTTTCACTTTGCACACTCCTTTGGCGAATTCTACGGCCCTACGTTCCGCGGCTGATCATCTCCTTGAATTGATTTAACGACTCTTGTCTCTGTAGCCTCATTTCTTCGTTGAACTTGTTGATGAAAGCCTCAGCTCGACGATTGAGCTCGTCCGGGCTCAGCTCCTTCCTCAGCTGGTTGGTGCGATCCCTAAACGTCGCTGATTTCTGCATCGAAGACGGCGGCGGCGGCGACCCCAGCAAGCTGATCCGACAGTCGGTGTCGTCTGCTTTCACTGGCCAAGTTGTAGTAGACTTCACCCCACCAGCCTCAACTATCGCTTTCCATACATTCTCCATGCTCTCGTTAGATCTCCTCAATGGTTTTCTCAAAGTTTTGCCCCCTAGAAACAATACAAAGTCAATTACGTCAATATAAATTCGACCAAAAAAGCGATATTATGTGATTATTTATATTGACTTCAATTCATAAATCCGTTGACCGAAATATCAAAAGACCCCAGTCCCGTCATCCTCGCATATCATGCAAAATCTCGAAATTGATATCACCTCACCTTAACCCTTCTTACCTTGAAGGCGGTCCCCGTTGGCGGCTTTCCGGCGGACGAGCCTCGGTGAAACCAGAGCTTTCTCCGACGAGTCCGCCTGCTTCCGCGGCGCCGATGCGGACCTCCCGAACGCCACCTTCCTCTCCCCTTCGCAGTCACCGTTATATCCATTCCCTTCCACCACCACCACTCTCTTCTCCTCGAAATCCTCGAACTCATCGAACGCCGGCGCCGGTGCCTCCACGACCCGGATCTCCTCCACGACTGCGATCCTCCGGGGGGCGGCGGCCTCCGGTTGCGGGTGGTGGAAGTACCTGGAGGTGGCGGCGATGGCGACGATGATGCCGTTGACGACGACGAAGAGGTACGGAGGCCTGAACCACGAGAGGAGCGCCGCCAGACGGTCGGAGTTCGATGGAACAGAGGCTCTGAGGGCGACGGTGATGGACACTGCGCCGGCCGACACGAGCAGGGCTTTCAGGGACGCCATCAAAGTGCTCGCCGACACCATCTCGACAACGATCGTTTCGCAGTGAAGTCTGAGAGCGCGAGCTTTGCGTAGTGAAGTTTCGGTGATGATGATGATGATGATAGCATCGACTGGAGTTCTGCAGAGCTATAAATAGACGAAGACGAAGGGTGTAGAGGGAGACGCGGTTTTCGGGGCGATCTGGAGCCGTTCATCGGATCCGACGGTGGGCGTGGGAGGCCTCGCCTGAGGGCCCCACGGCACCTTCTTTTTCCTTTTAAAATGAAATGCTTAGGAATTAAATAAATTGAAGAGGTAAATCGGTTGAGTTACCAGCCGACGAGATCAGTTGACCGGCTTTCTGTTTGACAAGTCGTGGCGAGGGGGACTAGAAAATTCAATTGAGATGTTGACCGTCGACCGATCGATTGATCCGAAACGTAGAACAGCCGACGCTTTCGAGTTCCACGTCTCGATTTCGATTGCTTTGAAGTCGTACTCGCTCCATGCATGGAATAAGGGGTGATATCTTTAGGAACTTTTATCAAATTGAAAAGTCTAAATGCCCGACGCCGTTAAAATTTAAAGAAGAAGAAGAAGAAGAAGAAGGCAGAGAGGTAGGTGGCTGATGCAGGGTCGAGTTGATTAACTTAAAGCGATGAGATATAATTATCGGGTTGTGTCTTGGGTGCAACTCATTGGTCTTGATGATATTTATTATTGACGGCAATCTGCCAAATTCATCGAATGATCTGAAAAATTACCAATCCCTTTAAATATAATAGTAAAAGGGAAAAAAAAAAAGTGCCGTGATAATATATTTTAAATGCTCTTCATTTATTATTTACATTTGCTATATCTATTTGAGGTCACTTCTATCTATAATTCTAATCTTACTATCATCCATTCTCTCTTAAGTTTTTAGAGCTTCATGATGCTCGTGTGGCATGCTATGCTAATGGAGTAGCAGAATCTATTTTCCAATATTTTTGCATTTTTAGAGGTTAAAGATGTTATATCGCAGGTACAATCAAGTCGATTTGGGGCTCGAATATGTGCGAAGAGTGCACATAACTTCACTGAATAAATCTTTTCCATTTGAAAAACCAAGCTCCATCGAATTTGAGGCAATCCAATAAAAAAAATCGCAAAGCCAAAAAAGTTAAAAAGAAAAAGAAAAGGAGAGCCTCCAAAAAGCTAGAAGAAGGAAAAAACAAAAAAAAAAACAGAAGGGATTGCTCTATGTGTTAAGACTTCTCAAAACTAATAATAAAAAAAAGCCTTAAAAAAGGGGGTTGCTTTATGTGTTAAGGTATCTTGATTATTTGCAAAGCAGGGAGGCTTTCCCAACGGTTCATTTGATTGAGCCGTTGTTCGCGGCGGAGCCTACCATTTTAGAAGCAATTTTGTTTATAGGGATTAAAGAATAACATCATACAACCCCACAAAAGACGGCATCCTTATGTTAATTCGAATGAATTGGGAGCTTAGTTTATGCGGATGGTGACCAAGTGCGTTAATCGTGGCCCGCGATCGTTCCTTAATCATGGCCTTACCGTTGCCAATCGATGACTGAGGTCGTAACTAAGCACATTGCTTGTGGTGGAGGTCGTGGCTGAGCACAGGGGTCTTGGCCCGAGTGTGCATAGGGTCAACCATGTGTAGATTATGACAAAGGCCTTAACCCCCATGTTCTTGCAGCATGTTGGAAGTGTTGAGAGATTTTCAGCTCAAGAGTTGGAGATCATCGGTTGAAAATTGAAGTGATTCGTATAGGCCAAAGGTCTTGATTTAATTGGTTTGGGTGGGGGTGTGTTTCCTCGTCCACTTTGCCAAGTTACTATTTATTGAAGACACTTAATAATTAGTTAATGGAAGATGTGGTGGAAGATTTGTATGATTATTAACGAGAAGACCAATGGGATTGAGACACATGAGTGTAAGGTTTTATTAGGTGAGAAAATTCAGAATTAAGCATAGATTTAAGGCAGAAAAAGTAGAGAAAAATCGAGTAATGAAAAAGGTCTATCTTTATTGGCGCTAGTTTTAAGAAAGATATATCATGAATTGGATTTTCAATAATAGATTTATTCACCTACAGTTTCTTGTAACTTTTTCGGGATACGGGTGCCCTATCTCTTAAATGAACTCGGTGTTTGAAATAACACTGTCACTCACTCAAATAAGGTCAGCATGACCCTTAATCAAATCCATGCGGTTGGATAATCAACTTAGGTCATTATAAATGATGAGGGTGGCTAGGCAACCGTGCGTGCGGATGTCAACATAGAAATCATTCCTAAATAGGGTTGATAATCGAATACGGCATAGAACAAGAATTCTCTATCTAAGATATAAAACGTATCAATCTCAAAAATTGAAATTGCGAGCTTCCTCGAAACTCACACGAGAAATCATTCCATCGCCCACGATGTTCGCACATTGTCTTTCTTGGCAGAAACGCAAGACAAGTGTGATCGACCCCATTAGCTCGAAACAAGTACATATCAACATCGTTGACTGGAATCGAAGGCATCATCATGGACACAGGTGTATATCTCCCTCGTATGCCAAGTGCCAAACCTACAGAACACCAACTTCACATTTGAAAAAAAGGTAATAATTTGTAGACACCTTACTTTCTGAAATGACTCCACGTTAATCAACTTCACATCCCATCACATGTACATTAAAATAGATTATGAAGGTATCAATTCTTAATTGATTGAATACATCTAAAAATACATCCGTACACGTGTCAATTGTATCCGATTTTATATTTGTATTTATATTGATGAGCAATGGATATTTGAGGATGATCGACTAAACCAATGCCAATTGATCGGATGGGGACCGTTCATATCGCCTTGTAGTATTCACAAATGTCAAGTGAAGTGTCATGTTGAATACGTATAAGAGATAAAAAAAACGGCAGATTGGTTAAAAACGATGGTGGATAATCATACCCTTTATCTTATATTTTTAAAATTGGGGGGTCAATTCAAGCCGCGAATTAGCAGCTTCTATAATGATTGTATTTCCCCACACCCCACGAAAATGGCCTTCCCCAAAGTCTCCATCACTTGTGGATATTGCGCTCTCTCTCTCTCTCTCTCTCTCTCTCTCTCTCATTGCTTGTGTTGAAAAGGGGTGGTCGTTGGTCGGTCCATTTAAAACCTGGACAACCTTTTTGGCTGATATTTCCCTCCGATTGAAATGCTTTCGAGAAAATGGACGTTTTTCATCTTTGAAGTCGGTGTACAGATGCTTCGTACTCGTACATACTGCACGCTCCTATGTTTTGCAAGTGGTGGATGAGAGAGAGAGAGAGATGATATGTTGTTCAAATGCAAATTGCAAATTATATGCTATACTTATGTATTGACATCGTATGAATTTAGTATACCTAATTTATTAATACAAAAGCACATCACATCACATAATTGTGTTGTTTCTTTTTTCCCGAGTCACTTAATTCAAAAATGACATAGATCTGTCGGTCATTGGTTGTGAATTGCAATTTAAGAAGATCTTCTGACATTTTGAGTTTAGAATTAGAGATCTTTTGTCTACAGTTCAAAAATTTAGCTCTTCTCTTTTAATTTATTTTGTAAGAGGGTATGAATTTCAATCCTTGAACTCGCGTTGTTTTTCTCTATACGGTCTTGAATTTGCTGACTTGTGTGATCAAACTCTCGAACTTGTGAACTTTTTCTAAATCTAAGTTCGTCAAGGAAGACCGGAGCAAGAACGAGAATTCCCCCACCACACGAAATCTTAGGGCGCGTTTGGTAACGATTACATTCCTGTAGGGGCGATTCGATCGAACCGATTCTTTTTGATTACATTCGTTCCCTAAGGCGATTCTAAGCATTTTAAGCCGTTTGCAGAATCGTCCAAAATTTCGATTACGGAATAGAAATGCGTTTGCATCGTGTTCATTAAGTCGTTCTAAATCAATTTCTTTTAATTTTTAAATAATTTTTTTTACTTTTTTTTTTTTTTTCTTTTCATTTTTTCATTTTTTTCTTTTCATTTTCCTTTTCTTTTCCTTTTTTTTTTTCTTTTCTTTTTTTTTTTTTTTTTTTTTTTTTCTTTTCTTCTTCTCATCTTCTTCTTCGTCCGCCGGCGACCTCTGGCGACCTCACCGCAGTCGCCGGTCCTCGGCGAGGCCGGCCCTCGTCGGCCGAGCCTCGCCGCCGGCGGGCGAGGCTCGGCCTCGTCGGGGTTGGGCGGGCCGCCCGGCCGCCCGGGGGGGGGGCGAGCCTCGCCGGTGGCCGGGCGAGCCTCGCCCGGCCACGGTGGGGCCGGGCGTCGCGAGGCTCGCCCGGCCCCGCCCGGCCGGCGAGGCCTCGCCCGAGGCGGCGGGCCGCCGCCCGGCGAGGCTCGGCCTCGCCCCTGGGAGGGCGAGCCTCGCCGGTGGTGGGCAAGCCTCGGCGAGCTCGCCGGTGGGCGGGAGCTTGCCTCCGGCGAGCTCGCCGGACCTCGCCCGGGTGCAGCGAACCTCCGCGAGCTCGCCGGGCCGGCGGCGGCGGCCGGCGGCGGGTGGCGGCGGGCGGCGGCGGGGCGGTGGCGGCGGTGGCGGTGGCGGCGGCGGCGGCGGCGCGCGGCGGCGGCGGCGGTGGCGGTGGTGGCGGCCGGCGGCGGCGGACGGTAGACGGTGGCGAGCGGTGGTGGGCGGTGGTCGCGAGATGGCCGAAGGGAAGAAGAAAATTTTGATTTTGATTCTCAAATTCGTTAGGAGCAAAGAATCAACTTTTTTTGGTTTCGATTCTATTCCATCTGTTAGGGAACAAATTTGTTCCTAACTAAAATTTTACCAAACGCGATTAGGCCGAAACCGATTAGGGAACAGAGAATCAGAATTTGGCCCTGTTTGGATGGTTACCAAACAGGGCCTTACTCCCCAAGGCGGCATTGCCGCCAAGAAAATTTACAGGATAAGGTTAAGCGGGCCCCACTTGAATTAAAGAAAAGACAGGAAACGTAGGACTTTTCAAACTTCCGAAAACAACCACCGGTCTCGTCGCGCCCGTAAAATCCGAACCCGAACCGTAACGGTTCATCTGCCGACACCCCCACCTTTCTTTGTCCTCTTGTTCGAGGGCCTCTCCTCGTATCAGCACTATCACTGTCGTCATATTTTCCAGGAAAGTGCAGAAAAAGTGAAGCCCCTTTCACACTTCAAACGTGGGCGGTGGTCTCTTGATTCCAGAAATATGTGAGGATTAGGTTTGCTTTTTTTTAACCAAGGTTTGATCTTTCTTGACCTTTGGAACCAGTCGAAACCAACCCAGGCTCGAGAGCACCGGTCTAATTTAAACTTGCTTTTTTACCTGCTTATTCACTCTCTTTTTCTGTCTCTGTAATTATTTTAATTGTCTCTTTTGTGATGTTCAGCTTTAAGGTGAAAAGGGCAGATTTCTTCCCGTGTAAGGATTTGAAATTGGAGATCAATTCTTAATCAACAATGCAAGTGCAAACTCATGAACTGAAATTTGGTCCACATTAGTAATCATTTTAGCCGTGGTAAATTTTTTGTTGTCATGTATGTTATTTGATGTTAGTGAATTCCGTCATGTCATTAACGAATCGTCTCCCTCTCTCCCTTGTATCATCTTACATGAGCTGCATGGATATGCTCCTCTATCATGAAAATGTTAAACATGGTTTTTTCCTTTTTTTGGTCGACAATGGGTACGGTGTACTGGAAGGTTTTGAGCATTCTATATGCATATGATAGTCCGTTCTCTTTTGCAATACAACTGCTAAAACACATGAGTCGATTGCTCTCTAGCTAGGGTTTAATTATGGAAGGATGGTGATCTTCAATTCTCTTGGTGCCTTTTATCACGTCTCAACAAATCTTAATCGTGGTTATATTAGTCATTGCCTTGACAAAACACTCTCATTCACATGGGATGATGACTTGCATGGATGAGACACCGACCGATAGAGTTGATTAGGTGACGGTTGAAGCAGTTTTTCCACAAGTCAACATAGGGAAAGAGAGTGGAACAAGCCGTTATATGAGCACAGGCCAGATGCTAGGTTGTTGCCGTATAGCAAACTCCTAGTCAAAAGGATCTTTCTGGTTGTCACAAAGAACAACTGTATGTTCCTATCGACAGAAATTGCCCATTATCTGTCCCATTGATTCAGGGCCCTTTATATTTCATGGGGTTCAAGACAAAGCTTGATTTGATTTTGGTGTCATTTCTTTGATTTATTCTCAATTCCATTCATGATCTAGATGATGAAAAGTCACATTCCTAAAAAGGGAATGAGATTATGTTTGTCTATCTTGAATAGAGTCAATGGGAGTAGCATACACGATTAAACGTTTCCACATTAGATAAATTTGTCAAAAGGCAAGGTAAATGTGCTACCGATTTTCTAATCTGAAAAATTTAGAGCTGGGAAAAAATCGATAACATGTTCTTGACCTTTACAGATGAATAAGAGAGTTACATGAACCACTCTTCTGATTTCGTTATGTTATGAGAAGGACAAGGGTTTAGTAATTAACTAGCTGGCGAACCTCATGGGATGCACGGATTAGATCTTCTTCTCATTATTTGCAACAAAAAACCAACAATTGGTTTTAAATATATAAGGTATTTATTGGAAGATTTTCTTTCAAAATTTTAAATAAATGAATGATAAACATGAGCAATGCATGTCAATTCACCCACAACTTGAAGACAACTTATTTCTTTGGAGAAAAGTACCAAAAAAATATTTTAAAATGTCCACATTAGTGCTAGCATCCACAATGGCAATTTTTGAACTAAATTGGCTGAATGGACTAAATTGGTATCGTTGTAAAAATGTTTAAGACTAATTGGTACACATATAAAAAGGGTTAGGACTGAATTTGGCACTAACGCAATAGGTTTATGACTTTTTTGGTACATGTCCCTATTTCTTTGTGGTGCATTACAAATGTGGAACAAGTGGTGGATGAGTTTAAGAAACTGATTAGAAGACTAAATTGTTTTGTGCAAAATGACATTACCAGACATTGGATGCTCCAATTGAAAGATAACTCGAATGACCACGAAGTTTGAGGAGCATGAAAGGGATGGATATATATTGATAATTAACAAGTTTGAAGAGTTAAGGGGCAAAAGGGGAGATATAATTCAAATGAAGAGTAAGTGTGATAATTTTAAGGAAGAATACAAGAAATGGAAGCAATTATTTCACAAGGTTACAAGATTAGGATGGGATCTAAGGAAGAAAATGATTGATATGAAGGATGAATGGCGGGAGAGGAAAATTTAAGCCTTTATCACTTCTTATGTTACCCTTTTTAAAGTTTATCTTTTATGATGCGTAGGATACAATCGATGAAAATGTTCCATTATAACGTGCCAATTTTAAGTTTAGGAGAAAGTCATACATTAGGATCTTGAAGTTTTGTTATATAGAATGTTCAGAGATACACTGTTGTTGTTGGAAGTATCAAATAGAATTCTACACAAGGTCTATGGTGTAGAATCTACTTATGATAATTTAGAGTGTAAATTGTCCAACCAATTGAAGGTAAGAGCCATAGAAGAGTGGCGTAGAGTATATAGAGGTAATTCAAGGAAAAAATAAAAGAAATTGATTGGAGAGAGAGAGAGAGAGAGAGAGAGAGAGAGAGAAGCAAGCTTTGAAGAGCCAAAAAAGAAAGAAAATGATTGCTTTACGGGTTAAGACTTTCTCAATTCTTTACAAAAAAAAGTAAGCCTTTTTTATGGTCATTGGATTGAGCCGTTGTTCACGGTACTTGCCATTTCAAAAGCATAAAGGTTTATTGGGATTAAAAATATCATCATCATGCACCCTCACCTAAGACGGCATCCTTAAGGTACTTTAAACAAATGACTTCTTGATTCTTGAGTACCAAGTTCTTCCTGCTATTGGAAAGTTCTTGACAGAATCAAACCATGATCATCAATCAGTCCCAAAAAGTATGTAGAAAAATAGTACGTTAAGTCATCTCAGAGAAAACTCTTTTCAGATTGTAATAAATGATATCAAAATATTATTTCTTACAGAGCAAATTTAGTCGACATTAATACAAAATATGTAGACGCCTAACTTTAGTTTTGACTGCACATGAATCAGCCGTGTTTCGATGGTGATGCAATACAGCTTCCAGATCTGTGGAGTCCACACTTCGAAGATGAAAAAGCTCTATTTTCGCGAAACGCTTTCCAATGGAAAAAAACATCGGCTAATTAACGAAACATTATCCTGGTTTTAAATGGACCGACCAACAACAACCCTTTATCGACACAAGCAATGAGAGAGAGAGAGAGAGAGAGAGAGCACTATCCGTAAGTAGTGGGGACATTCGGAAGGCCGTGTTCGTGGGGTGTGGCGAAACACGATCGATCTGGAAGCTGCTAATTCGACGGCTTGAATTGATGTCTCCTCCCCAAATTTGAATAATTTATGATAAAGGGTATAATTATTCACAACGCTTATTATTTAATCCGACAGGTTATCTATATGTTATATATGGTTACAGTCGAAATTTAGAGAAATTTACTCTTTGTACTCATCATGCGATACTTGACTTTATCTCTATAAACGCCACAAGGTGAGCCAAATGGCTCTTGTACGAACAATTGACTGAAAGGACCACATTAATTTCATGCAAAAATTTATGAATAAACTGGTAGAATTAAAAAGTTTAATAGTGAATTGGCTTTTGTACAGTAGATTTGAAACTGGTTGGGTAATTTTTTCCAAGTCATGAGGTAATCTTATTAACAAAAAAAATAAAATAAAAGTACAAAGAAGTCATGTGAATTACATTCACTTCATCTGAGTTAAGTGCTCATGTAATGATCTGGCGTAGCTAATATATGAGATCACGTGTCAATTGTAATTAATTTTTGTGCTATATTTGTCAAATCATCTAACATTGCTTACTTTCTTTATATACATGTAATATTACTCCACTTGAATGTTCAAGCTTTTGATCGAACTTTTTAACACAATAGAGCCGGGTTTTATGCGGCTTATTTCGCCCGTTCTTCAAATGCCTTGCGTTGCTTCTAATCTGACTTGCAACATGCTCAAATTTCACGTGTTGCTTTTAACTCAACTTGCAACATGCTCAAACTTAGCGTATTATTTTAATTCGGCTTGTAATAGTCTTTATATACAAGTGATATTCTTCCACTTATAAGCTCATTCTTTTGAGTCAAATAGTACATCAATTAATCAATGCCATTTCTTACAAGTCACTCAATTTGGGAGTAACTCAATTTGTTGGTTGTTGATTGTGAATTGCAATTTACGAGGATGTCCAAGCATTTAATAACCTCCAAACGAGAGATTTTTTTTCCACGGCTCAAGGGTTTTTATTTTTTATTTTTTGTTTCAATTTGGTCAGGAATTTGATATGAATTCGATTTCTGAATTGACGCTATTTTTTCAATATGGCCTAGAAATGCTCAACTAGTGCAATCAAACCCTCGAACTTGTTTAACTTTGTGAATCTACGTTTGTTGGCTCTCTCTCAATTTAGATGAGATGAACTTGTCATGAACTTGCTCAAGAAAACAAAAACTTAGGTGAGATAAAAAAAAAAAAAAAAAAAACCACTGTAGCATGAAAGAGAATTCCTGCTCCACATTAAATCTTAATCCTTAAGATGGCAAACACCATAAATTTTGCCACCGAAAAACTTTACAGGATAAGGTTAAAGGGGCCCCTCTTGAATTAAAGAAAATACACGATGAACGTAGGACTTTCCAAACTTCCGAAATAAACCGTAACGGTTCACCTGCCGACACGACCGCCTTTCCTTGTCCTCTTGCTCGACCTCTCTTCATATCGTCTAATTTTCCAGGGAAAATTGCAGAGAAAGTGAAACCCCCTTTAACCCTTCGATCGTGGGCGGTGGTCCCTGATCCCAGAAACGCGTGAGGATTCGATATGCCGTTCTTGACCTTCGGAACCAGTCGAAACCTGACCCGGGTTCGAGAGTGACGGTTTAATTTAAACTGTTCTTACCTGCTTATTGACTCTCTTTTCTCCATATGGTTATTCTAATGTGTCTTTCTTATGGGGTTATGCCTTAAGGTGAAAAGAGTAGATGCCTTCCCGTGCAAGGATTTGAAATTCAGAGGGTGCGAAAAAAAAGGCGGTGATTTCGATTTCTCTTTTAATGATGTGATATTTTGATGTGGTATCGCTAATTCCATCATGTATTTATCCTTTCGAAGGTGTAAATGTCGTTCTTATCTTGAATCTAACGGACAATATTGATCACCAAAATATACATTCACATGAGGAACTCATAGAACTCTGACACGCTATTAGCCATAATTTTTTATTTGGAGAATCCTCACGCTCTTCTTATCTCGTCTTACGTGAATTGCTCGAATATGCTCTTCTTGCATCAAGAATTTCAGAAAGGGTTTCGTTCTTTTCTTTTACACCAACAATAAGTGCAGCATACTAAGAGCTTTCGAGCGCTCTATCTGCGTACGATAATCCTTTGGCCTCTCGTGCGATATAACTCCCGAAATACACAAGTCGATTACTATCTAGCCAAAGGATTCATTATGGAAGAATAGAGATCTTCACCCCTCTCGGCGCCTCTAATCATGGACATATATTAGTCATTTACTCATAGACACTCTCTTAAACAATGACTTGAATCGACCAGACCGACGGGTGGAAGGTGATTAGGTGACAGTTGAAGCAGTTTTTCCAAAAGTCAAAATTGGGAAAGAGTGTAAGACAAGCCGTTAGATGAGCACCGGCCAGATCCTAGGTTGTTGCCAAATGGCGAAATCCTAGGTCCAAAGGATCTTTCTGGTTGTGACAAAGACCAACCATTGTATTCCCATGCGCGGAATCTGAACCACCATCGTAAGTTGCAATGAGATTGGGCCACTTTGATTCATGGCCTTTTACATTTCATGGGCTTTATGACAAAGCTGGGCTTGAGTTTGATGTCATTTCTTTGGGTTACTCTCTATTCCATTCCTTGACCTAGACGATGAAAAGTTGCATTCTTAAATAGCGAAGGAAATTATGTTTGTCTATCTTTAAAAAAAAAAAAAAAACGTTAAACGGTAGTCGCAAACAAGGTTAGGCATGTCAAGTGGGTGGATTGAGTCGGTAGATTGACTAAATTAACCCATTTTTTTACAATAGAATATTGGGGGCACACTTGACTTGATCTTAATTCAACCGATAACTGATTTGACCTGCACGCTAACTCTCAAGAATTTTTCTCCTTAAATAGTTGTCTTTCAAGAATGGGCTACTTAGTATACTAGTATGCTGAGTCAGTGAGGGGGCTGGAGTGTTCGTTCTGGTAATGAAGTGAGGTAAGATTTTATTAGTGCCACAATAATGGAGAAGAACACTTGCGTGAATGAGTTCGGGGTTCAAATCATGGATGGAGGCATGAATGTGACAGTAAGGTGAAGGTTGGTGGATCTTGCTTGGTGTGGAGCAATGCTCTCGCTAAAATCAATTGAATAATTAATAAGAAATCAAGTTGTGATCGATATAGCTTAGGAAAAGTCCATGCAAAGCGTAAGCATCACCTTGCAAGAGGTTATTTGTGCCTGCTTGGCAATCTATTAAACTCCCTTGAGTTCACTCCTCGAGGGTCGCGCCAATCCGTTTTAATCCATAAGGACTTATTTATATTTGTATTGACTCGTATTCGACCCGATCCATTAAATCCATACTTGTCCAATTAACGCATCTCAACTCCTTCACTAAATTAATTGGCATGTGTTTTATGCTAAGTTCACAAGACTAAGTTTAATGAATTTTTTCAGTTAATGAAATTGGCATTTGCTTTATATTCTTGGAAATACCAATTCATTTTTAAAAAATAATCTTGGAGTTTCGTCCTACATATTACTTCAATTTGAGATATATCTGCAATTAAGATAAATAAATTGATTAGCAGTTCATAAAATTTATTAACAAATAGAAAATAGAAAATTTTGTTTTCAGTCAAATTTGTCTCATGTTATTCTTCCTTTCTTGGAGGAATAACAAACGGACCCCAGTTTCAGTCTATTCCAGACCCACTTTAGCTCAAAATTAGGTGGGCTTTAATTTCTTAATCCATTCAGACTTGTAATAAAAAATTCCGGAAATCCATGTACCACCCGACTCATTAAAAATAAGTTAAGAAGTGGGCCTACAACCCATATTGCCATCTCTATATAAGACCAACTTTTCCACCTTGGATAAATCTATTAAAAAGACGAGAAAATGAAAGAATATAGAAAATTCTGTTTCTAATTCCAAAAAAGCTTAGTATTAGGGAAAACAAATTGATGACATGTTCTTGACCTTTATGGATGAATGAGAGAATCACATGAAAGGATCTTCTGATGTTATGCAGAAGGACAAGACTTTATTAATTAACTAGTTAGCAAATCTCGCGTGATACACAGATTAGATTTTCTCCTCAACAATTGATTTTGTTTAGCATATAAGGTGTACAGAATCTTGCCAAATCCTAAATCTGGTTAATCTACTTTAAAATATTCAAATGTTTAAAAGCCAAATTAGGGTTGTCGGTAATCGTTTTTCAATGTTTGCATCATGCTCTTATTATCTTAGGGAAATGGCATCCTAATTTTACATCGGATAAGGGGCATTATGGAAATTAGAACATTCTCTTTCAAAATTTTAAGAAAGTGAATGAAAATTGATTAAGTGCATGCTCATTCATCCACAAATTAGAGACAAAAGTTATGTTATTATGATGTTATAGATAAAAGTATTGGATTTCTGCTGCGCGCTCCCAACATTTCTTGAATGGATTCAGAGACTACTCTTTTAATGCGCAAATTGACCTTACCAGATATCAGATGCTCCGATTGAAAGATACCGCTCAAATCGCAGCGAACTGATCGTTTGAGAGTACAAGATCATAAACAGGAACGGGTTGTGAGCAGAGGGAGGCACAAGGCAAGTGTCATGAATGCAACGAGAAGTCGAAGCAAACGCTAGGAAAGAGACATCAAAAATTGATGGTGCAAGTTGCCTTCTGTATGGCCATCGTTGCCGTTCATATTTTCCAATCATAAAGTAGGAGAACAGCAGAAAGAAGACAAATCGAAGCACAGGCAGATAGATCGATTGGTCTGTACTGTCAGCCCAAGTTGGTGACGAAAATGGGGTCTCCTCCTGGTTTCTTGCTTTCAGTCTTTCAAGAAGTGACGGATAAACCAATGCCATTGCACTGCTCTCTCTCTCTCTCTCTCTCTCTCTCTAACAGGCACGTAAAGAAAGCTGGCAAGCACAGACCAAAACCTTTTGTTCTCTCCACTTTGGTTGGTGACACCACCTTTATCCCCGTGCGGAGGAGCAGATGAGGATGATCTTGTCTAGGGGCCACCAGGAAGATTCTCAAAAATCCTCTCGTCAGCAGACGGGACCGTCGAGTTTAAAGACGAGGAGCAGCTGGACCTCCATGCGCATGGGACGAAGATTAAAGAACCTCATAGCTGCCGCTTACTTACCACATTATCACTAAACGGGTCGAATTCAAGACAGTGTCAAAGATACTTTGTGATAAATGTTGACGGTCCAGCATACCTTTGTAGACCAGCTTCTGACTGCTAATCTGCCGTTGTGATATCCGCCAAAATCCGGCACTCAATTCAATGAACTTTGATATATTCTTTTGGTTTCGACCTCGAGAGCTTCCAAAGCACGTTAATCATGTTCCCCTTTGTCTCTTTCCTCCGGGGACCTTCCCTTTGAAAGCAATGCCGACGGATTCGAACATCCCCAAAAGACGAGCTTTGCGCATCCCATCTGTACATTCTCTTCCACATGTCTATTCCCAGAACAATACAAAAACATGTGCAAGAAAACAAGTTTATCTTCACATGGATCAGATTTGTCTATCATAAAGATTATCATAATCTCATTTTCCTGTCATTTTTGTCTGGTGTTCATGACATTACATTTCTTGCTGTGAAGCTTATGGCCAACTTAGGCAGTTGAACTCCCCAACATGAACTTTGCGTTCAGCGTGCTACAAATTGAAGAAAAATGATGGAGAAGAAGAACCTAGTAGAATTGGTATTATTGTGCGTTATCTTAGTTTTTGAGGGCCACTGTGCTCAAAGGGCAGTCTGTACTAGTGTGACTTATGATGGTAGAGCACTGGTCATTGATGGAAAGAGGAGGATTTTGCAGTCTGGCTCAATCCATTACCCACGAGCCATGCCCGAGGTAGGTCTTCAGTTCGGTTCTTGTTTTTTTAATGATCATATTACTGATTTGGTAATGTTAGGTATTGTTCATCGCATTGCATGATTGTGTGAGTCGTGATGTGCAATTTTAGGTATGGCCTGAGCTTATTAGGAAAGCAAAGGAAGGGGGGCTCGATGTGATCGAGACCTATGTTTTCTGGAACTATCATGAGCCTGTGAAAGGACAGGTATGAAGTTTGGTATTTTGCTCGCTGCTCAATTACTGTGTTCGCAGTTATTTCTTGTGGTACAAGTTGACGGCATTGTCACGGGATACTAACTGTTGATCCATCGACTATGCGAACTACGCACGAAACTGGTGTGTTTTACTCTTGAGCTGCAGAATTTCGAATGGTTAAGGCAGATGATAATGAAATTCTCTGCCTTTACAAGACTTTTCTCTCCCTATTGTCATAAATCAAATTGCTTTTTGTTTGTCTTCTTAATACATCCTTCATTTTCCTTTTTCAGTATTACTTTGAAGGAAGATTTGACCTCGTTCAGTTTGTTAAGGTGGTTCACGAAGCCGGTCTCTTTGTCCATCTGAGAATCGGCCCTTATGCTTGTGCTGAGTGGAATTACGGGTCTGTTCTGCTTAAGCTCCTCTCATCATTTTCCGGAACATGTGATGGCTTTATCTCATTTGGTTGCTCTCGGTAGTGCATTACAGATGATCTTGTGATGTTAACTTGAATTCTCGAGACAGGGGCTTCCCGATGTGGCTACACTTCATTCCAGGAATTCAATTCCGCACTAATAACGCACCTTTCAAGGTGAATTTGTGCTTCGACTGTAGTTGAGTTTGCCACATCTAGTACTTGGGATGGTCTCTGGCTTTCAGTCCTGACCCCTTCTGGTTGAATTGTTAAATGTAGACTGAAATGGAGCTTTTTCTCGGCAAAATAGTTGGATTGATGAAGGAGGAGAATCTCTTTGCTACCCAAGGCGGACCCATCATTCTTGCACAGGTGAGCAATGAGTGTACTCTGAGTGGTATTCACATAATGAATAAATCACATTGCGACTTCAGGTCCAGATGAATTCGTTGGACTCTGTTCGTTTTGGTGAATCTTGCTAACCTTCCTTCAGTAATCCACCAGTATGACTTAACTCTTTCAACGTAGGTCAATGCAAGGTGCTTGTAAAATTCTGCACTAATTTTGTAGAACATGACAGAGGAAATCGCGAGGGTCTCGCGTTCCTTCCAAAATCTGTCTGCTCGCTCACCAGAATATCTTCCATTCTGCTTAATCCTATGCCCTTCGTGACTGCTGTATTTAAGTGCATTTTCCACCAATAATTTGTGTACTTGATGTACTTCACATGCTGCGACAGGTAGAGAATGAATACGCCAATGTCGAATGGGCATACGGAGTCGGCGGACCATTATATATCCAATGGGCGGCAGAAACTGCTGTTAACATGAACACGTCCGTACCCTGGGTGATGTGCGCGCAAAGCGACGCACCGGATCCAATTGTAAGCATTCATTTTTCGGACATGGTTGTTTCTGGTTCGGAGCAACTCAAAGCTTTTCTTTCCATGACAATTTATGTTGGTTTTAAGAGTTCATTAATCTTTTTGATCAGTGCAGATCAACACCTGCAATGGATTTTACTGCGACCAGTTCACTCCGAACTCTCCTTCCAAACCCAAAATGTGGACGGAGAACTATGTCGGATGGTAATTGTTTGTGGCATAACTTCATTAAACCAGAGGCCCATAGCATGATGAATTTCTGGATTCGGTAAATTTGCTTCGTCTTTCTTGATCCTTTTGCAGGTTTCTCGCATTCGGCTACCCAATTCCATATCGACCGGTTGAGGACCTTGCTTTTGCGGTGGCGCGCTTTTTTGAATACGGCGGTACTTTTCAGAACTATTACATGGTGAGCTATTGCATCAGTAAGCTTTGTTCGTTTATCCGACATTTAACCCACGATTTTATGTATGCAACCTTCACGCGACTATTCTAAGGGCTGATCCTTTGGCAGTATTTTGGAGGAAGCAACTTCGGGCGAACCGCTGGTGGGCCTTTAATTGCGACAAGTTATGATTACGATGCTCCTTTGGACGAATATGGTTAGACATTTCATAGTATCAATCATTCACACGTCGTCGACTCATGGTCAAATCATGGAACTTTTGTGATGTGTCTTACAAGCGAAACTGAATGCAGGTTATATCAGGCAGCCAAAGTGGGGGCACCTCCGCGACCTGCACAAGGCAATAAAACTATGTGAAGATCATTTGGTCAGTTCTGAGCCGACCCATTTGCAACTTGGCTCTAAATTAGAGGTGAGAATACAATAGCCCGGCTTCAATTTGGCAGGACAGAAAAGATTGCAAAGCATGAGGGACGTAATATTAGTTTCGTTGATGCAGCCAAAGATCAAATGGCATAAGGTCCTGCTATTTATCAGTTGCACTCCTCAGGAAGCTCTGGCACATTTTGAAAGCTTGGCCCAACTTAATTATGGGCAACTTTTGTGTTAGGATCAATGATCCTTAGATGACTCTGGTTTTAGAAATTGCCTTTGCATATTCCTTGTGATCCCCGAGCCTAACCTATCAGTAATTTCATTGCCTCCAAAGAGCCTTTTACTGTCTCGGCCTGAACTAAAAAGAAAACACTTTTCTCCAGGCACACGTCTACTACAAGTCTTCAAATGACTGTGCAGCTTTTCTTGCGAATTATGACAGCAGTCAAGATGCTACGGTCCAATTTAACGGGAACTCGCACTTTCTTGCCGCTTGGTCTGTGAGCATCCTTCCCGATTGCAAAACCGTCATCTATAACACTGCAAAGGTACAGATACTTTCCCACTTAATGTGAATCCAACAGTTTAAGTTTTGATTGACACTTTATCTTCTGTCTGCATAGTTTCTAAATCTACTGGCCTTATACAGATTAAGACAAGTTTATGAAACTGGAGACAAAAGCAAGCACGACTCTTTGACCAGTCGACTAATTTAGATTCTAAATCTTTTGTTTTTCTCCACTTACTTATCTGGTTTGCCCATTTTGGGCTGGTTGAAATCCTTTAGCTGACATATCTCCCTGAGCATCATCATGTCGTTTACAACTGGTAACAATTGCAGGTTGTTTCACAGAGGACTGTTGCTGATAACTCATTTGCAAGTGCAACCACTGCACGTGCGACTTTTATCGCACCATCGTCCTGGAGTTGGTATAAAGAACATGCTGGTATCTGGGGCAACAATTCTTTTACTAGCCCGGGCTTATTGGAGCATATAAATACAACAAAAGATACTAGTGACTTCCTGTGGTACACGACCAGGTACGGCGCTTCATCCATGGATCATCTCCTGATTTTCGCAAACCATCCAATTTAGTTCTAGACCTTCCATTTCAATACAAGTCAAGTTTAGGCAATTATAAAATTGGGGTATGTTACCAGTTTGAAGGAGCACTTTTGCTGTCTCCCTAGAGAGTTACATCCTATTCTGTTATGTCCATAATTCTTCCAATTAAACCGATATTCCGTGAATATTTTGTCATGACTGTTGGATTATTGCTTCATTTGCCATCTGATGCTTCTCTGCAATGGTGGCAGTATTTATGTAGATGAGAATGACGCATCAATTCAAGAGAATGAAGTTCGTTTGTTTCTTGTGAGTTTGGGGCATGCGGCTCTTGTTTTCATTAACAAACAAGTCATCGGTGAGTACTTTCTCAAAATCATACTTGGCACTGAGCTGTATATAAATTTGGCTGTTCTGCGTCCGAAGTGTATACTTAAACCAAAGGCAGTGATGTTCAGCAAAAAGTCGGCATCTTTACTCAATCTTGTAGCTCAAGGAGCCACCATCTATTTCAGAGCTTGATACATGTGGAATTTGCTAAGAATCGGTATTACATGCCAAACCTATTCATTGATGCTTGAAATTCTTGTTGGGTAAGTGAAAATGCCTGGGAGATTAACTAAACATCAGAGAACTCCTCTTGCCTTGTAGTTTTTCTCCATGAAAACTACTGTCTATCTAGGTAGGCAAAAAATTGCAGTCTTGATTTTACACTATGATCTTGATGCAATGTGCATCGCCTTTTAGCTTTGGACTTTTTCTTCTGATGCATGCTTTTAATTAACCTTGCCATCTGTCTGTCTAGCTCCTTAATCACGTCGACTGAGGCATGAAGCTTTCTTGTGTCTAGTAAAACTCTCCCATTGTGCGTCTGGCATGTTCCAGGATTTGGATATGGCAACCACGACAATGCAAATTTCTCGATGGCTCAGAAAATCAATCTTAACCCAGGAAATAATACACTGGATTTGCTGAGTATGATGGTTGGTCTACAGGTAAAAGAACCATCTCGACTAAAATCATAGCGCGTCCAAAATCGGTCCATTATAAAGCTTTGCCAAAAACCGCTGGCATTTTAAGGCGCCTCTTCTCTTTATCTTTTGCACATTGTTCACCAGAACTACGGGCCTTGGTTCGACATTCAAGGAGCAGGGCCTATCTCTGTCATCGTCGATGAACTTGGAAATGGTAAAACCGATCTCTCCGATGGAGAATGGACCTATCAGGTGAGATATTTCTCCTCCTAAAACCGATAGTTTTGCATACTGAGAATGTTAATAAGATTTCCCTTCTAAAGTTGGATATATTCTCATTTATTTTCAGCAGCATATCATGCTCTTCATCATAGAAGTTGACTAACCAGATTTTTTGTCTGTTTTCAGGTGGGCCTTGAAGGCGAATATCTTGGATTAGATAGAGTAAGCATGGCAAATAGTTCACTATGGACAAAGAGCGAGCTTGTGCCGGTTAACGAGAGCTTAATCTGGTATAAGGTCTGTACAATTCATATTAGCTCTTTGTTTTCCAATTCACATAATGATTCACACATTGAGGACTGTTTCAATAAAGATTGGAGCTACTTTTGTTCAACTCTTACCGTTTGTCTTCAGGTGATGTTTTTGTCTCCTGAAGGAACTGGCCCGTTAGCATTGAACCTTGCGAGCATGGGGAAGGGACAAGCTTGGGTGAATGGGCAGAGTGCAGGGCGGTACTGGCCTGCCTATCTCTCGCCGTCAAGCGGCTGCACTGACAACTGCGACTACAGAGGGAGTTATGACGCATCCAAATGTCAAAAGGATTGTGGCAGGCCTGCCCAAACACTGTGAGATCTTTCCCATATTACCATTTGTTTCATTTGCATATGTTGGTCTGATGCTCTGATGGTTTCTCTCTCTCGCTCACTCCAATGGTCGATTTCGTTGTATGACACCAAGGTACCATGTCCCGCGCTCTTGGATAATTCCAGGAGAGAATCTCTTAGTTCTTCACGAAGAGATTGGAGGAGATTCTTCAAAAGTTTCCGTGGTAACACGCACTGGCCAAGAAATATGCGCAGTGATATCCCAAGCAGATCCTGCTCCAGTCGATTCTTGGAAACCAAATACAGAGCTCATGCCGGATGGCCCTCAAGTTCGACTCTCTTGTGAAGCTGGGTGGCGCATTACTTCGATCCGCTTTGCTAGCTTC
Source organism: Eucalyptus decipiens (assembly GCA_014182575.1). Classification (NCBI taxonomy): domain Eukaryota; kingdom Viridiplantae; phylum Streptophyta; class Magnoliopsida; order Myrtales; family Myrtaceae; genus Eucalyptus; species Eucalyptus decipiens. Next base: position 9,192,416 of record CM024612.1, on the reverse strand, counting down.
GGGAATCCTCAAGGAAGCTGTGGTGCATTTGCACCAGGAGCTTGTCACTCTGAAGTAGCTTCACTTATAGAGCAGGTATGCCTGCTTTTCTCATTGCTTCTCTTCTATCAGAACAAGCGAATTGTCATAATTGAAATTGAAGGTCGTAAGCACGGCATGTACAGATACATGTACAGGAGCTGATAGTTGATTTTTGTCGACAGGCTTGTATCGGTCGGGAGGCATGCTCAATACCTGTAATGGCAGATACACTCGGCGACCCGTGCCCATCGGTCATTAAGAGTTTGGCCATTGAAGCTCTATGCAACTAACGGTACAGTTCATATGGATTAACTTCTTGGCTTGCCTTGTTTCTAGGCTCTCTATTTGCCGTCCAAAGGGCATTTGTCTCGTAATTTAAGAGCAAGAACAAGGCTTTCAGTCTATTTCAGTTGTCTCTGCCATTTGATTTGTAAAAGGTACCATGCATTGTGCTCATTCACATAAAGAGCGACCCTCTCACGCAACTTAACTAGACAAGACAATACAAGTCCACAACATCATGCGACAAGTAGAATCTTCCCGACATCCTTGCTGCTTTCCATGACCTGGTGGCCCTCTGCTGCTTCGGCTAGAGGAAGATACTTGTGAACCATGGGCTTCACCTTGCCTTGCTCGATCGCCGGCCAAACATTCTTCTATAGATCACTTACCATGGCAGCTTTATTCTCTGTGCTCCTGTCACGCAAGCCTGCCGATGCATACACAAATACGTAAGTTTACAATGATTCTGCAAAAATAACATTGCCGATATCACCGTTGGACCTGCTTAATTCAAAAGCATGAAGTGCACAAGTTTCTTAGGGCGCGTTTGGTAACGTTTCTGTTCAAAAATTGTTCTAGGGAACAGAAATAGAAAAAAATGTTTATGTTCCGGGAAACAATTTTTGACCAGAAAGATGCGTTTGGTAAATTTGTTCCGAGAATAAAAAATGAATAGAAACACGTTGGTAAATTTTATTCTTTTTTTGTTTCTTTTAATTTTTAATTTTTTAATATTTTTATTTTATTTTTTATTTTTTTTCTTCTTTTAGCCGGTCACCGGCCTCCGACGAGGCTCGGCCTCGCCTTGGCCGGGCGAGCTCGACCTCGCCGGCGCGGGCGAGGCTCGGCCTTGCCAGGGGCCAGCGACGCTCTGGCGAGGTCGCTAACCCTCGACGGTGTCGCTGGCCCTCGACGGCCGATCGCCGGCCATGGCCGAGGCCGGCGACCGGCCAAAGAAAAAAGAAGAAAAAAGAAGAAGAAGAAAAGAAAAAGAAAAGAGAAGAGAGAGAAGAAGCGTTTCTTCAAAATCGTTTTCGGAACAAAGAAACAACTTTTTTGGTTTCTCATTTCATTCTTTTTGTGTTGGAACATAAAAACAAAAAAAAAAAGAAACGCAACCAAACGCGTTTTTTTTTTTTTTTTGTTCGGGAACAAAAAAAAAAAGAAAAAAAGTGTTCAGAAACAAAAATAAGGAATAAAAACATGCAGCCCTTAAAGTAATGGTTTCTACGGCACTGACTGTATCAGAAGAATCCTCAACCAATCCAAATATTCAACTGCCAACCACATCAAACTTAAGAACCTACAAAATGCATTTAGCGACTTGCATAGTGAGGCGTCTGGCCAGAAGACCTTTCAGATCCCCTTGCGTCACCGCGTCCAGTCAATAACTTTAGGTTTTCCCGGTGATATGCAACCGCATCTCAATAGGTAATTTTGATTATTGTAGATCCTGCGGTCCTGTTCACCTTGGTGCCTTCAAGTCTGTTCACATTCTTCTAGACTTGTTCATACTTAGGTTCATCTAGTCTTCACGAATCTTTTTCCTCTGTACATAAAATTCCTTTAGAAGTGGATATCACCTAATATTTAAACAACGTTTGTATGTATCAAAATCTTACATTATCATGGATTGTTTTGTCACCTTCAAATATTTTGGGAGGTTTTTTCAACAATCTCCCTCATTTGATGATGACAAAACTTTTTATATAGATATATTAATTAATTTGAAAAGATTTGTGCAAAAACAATTAAAATTGCTTGCAACATTTAAAACTTATAGAATGCATATTGTTGACATCTAAATTTTGGCAGCCTAATAATTCATTTATTGCATAGAAAATTAAAGATTAATTTTTAACTCCTGAACAAAAATATGAAAATTAACTTTGCATGGCATATAGTTTAGGAGCATTTATTATTTAATTTATATACTTCAATTAATTGCATTAGCATCAGATTGGTGGTGGATGGATTCGAGCTTTAAATTTGATAAATTGAGCCCACAAAAGGAGGGAAAATTCAGCTAAGCTCAGGGGAGGTAGTGGCCGAAATTCATAGGCTTGAAGGGCTTTAATTGGCCCAATTTGAACTCAATTTAGCCTACTGAGAGTTTAATCAAGGGCAATCCTTAGGTTATTAGAGCCCATCACATTAGAAAAGGCTTAAGTTAAGCCCAAGATATTAAAGTTAACCTAGGTTTGCATTATAAATAAAGTGTCATACCTCACAAATTAGACTCGGCAATTCTATTCTAAAAGCACATAAAGAGACATACACGTGAAAGGGAGTCCTCACCTGAGCTGCCTGAGTTGCTGTTGCTGCACCATCTTGGCCGCATCACCCTTAGTAGCGACGACAGCTCGCAGCTGTGGCCTTGTTAACACTGAAAATGGTTCATTGGGCCATGGGTAAAAAGTAAGGCCCAATACATTTGAGATTTGTAAAGGGAGCCCATAAAGGTTCAAGGGAGGTTACTATCATAGGTACCTATGGTTCAAGGCAGTTTTTCAAGCATTTGATACCGACGGCTTCGCAGGTAAGACAATGCGATTGCGGATGTAGTGCCAAAGATTCCGAGATATTTGAAATTAAAGTGATAACTGCTAGAATACAATTATTTACAATGCTAGACTATTTATAGCTAAGAAAACATCATTGTAAGGGATCACACATTTGCACAACAAACCTCAATATACTCAGTTTTGGCTATTTTTACTTATCCTTGTTTCGCATCTACTTTCAATTGCTTTAGATTTATCCTCTAGATAAGATCAAGGAGACTTAGTGCTTAAGCTAACTTGTCATTGGCCAATTTTTCAATCACATGGATTAATGATGTAGCTCATCCAATGGCTTATATTGATCTCTTGATGAACGGCCAAGATTGCGTCTCTTTTTGAATTAAAAATTGAACCAAGAATATGTTGGTAATTTTGCACAGAAGGAGGTAATTTTGTAATTTTAGCAAACTAAAGATATGGGAGGGGTGGCCATGAGGCCAGCTACCTCAAGGTGGTTTGTTGGCCGCCAAAGGCTCACCGGAAAATGGCCAAACCGGCCGTTTTCCTGCCGGAGGCCGGTCGAGCCAGTTATACCGGTTCAAACTGGTTTTGACGGGTTTGGTTGATCGGTTCTTGACCAAATTTTATGCAATTTAGTCCTTGAGGGACCTAATTGTAAAGAATTCTTGCTCAATTGGAAGAGAAATAGGCTAATTTGAGAAGAAATGGTCCAAATTCGTTGATTACACCAATCAAATCTTGTAAAAATATCCCAATTGATTTTAATTGGCTTAATCACCTCAAGAATATTGATAATCATGTTTAAATTCAATGGGTGTACAAATTTGGAATTCCTAGTCAATTAGTGCCATTCGTGCAATTTCCATTCTTGAAAACCAAATTTTGATACAACAAAATATCAATTGATCCAATTAACTATACTCATGATGGCTTAATGCATTCAAATTGACATTACAATGATGGTACGAACTTTATGTCAAAAATAAATTGAGAGTCTATGATGCAATTGAACCTTAATCTATCAAATTAAATCTCAATCTGGAATGGGTCAACTCGAATTATATCAATTGAAGTTCATTAGTTTGACTTTCCAAAGTTCAAGAAAGCTAAATCTATCAGATTGGAAAGTTTCTAAGTGAATTTACCAAAATTAAGCTTGGATTTGAATTTAGTTTAAGAAAATGAGTAAATTTAGGATGTTACCCCTTAAACAATGAAGAATTGATCGGGACCTCAAATTAGGGTTGAAAACAACAATTTTAATCTTGACATGCCGAATCATAAAATTGGTCGAATGAGTGAATGTGAGATAACCTCTATATCACATGTTGTGAAGAAAGCATAACTAAAATATGACTAGAATGAAAATAATTTTTTTGGCTGACTTTGATACCAAAATAGAAAAATTCGAAAAATGAGGTTCTTAATTGATTTTGGCAAAATTTTCAATGCCAAAGTCAAATTAGAACTAAAATGAGATGATTTTTGAGTTTTTACATTTCTCAATTTTTTGGTCAAAGTCAACCATTTAGTGACTTATCACTAAAATATTTAGTTTATGATAAAACCTTTGAATTTTTTGAAAACTACTGTGGCCAAAGTGAAATTAGGACCCATTGGTAACTTTTTACACAAAAAGTCAAGTTTTGACTTGGGTTGACTTTTTTTTGACTTTTTTTAAAAAATATATAATGGAAATAATTAAGAAATCAACATAAATGATGAACCAATAAAAAAAGAAATGAAAAATGACACTTTTTGATTGAGAAAATGGTTCCTTCATGATTGGAAAACCTAATCTCGACATTTTACTTTTACTGATGCATTAGTTAAAAATCAGGTATTAACAAAGACAATCTTGAATTACTGTCAGCTGATTCTTGAAAATGGTCCTGAGTGTGCTATCATTTTATAGTGGCAAGTCAGTTGGACTTGTGAAGGAAATTCCTCTCAACATTATCTTTAGGGATGATCCAACCTAAATTTCCGCAAAAAAAGCCTGATTGTTTTTCTATGCCTAGTTAGCATCTTTCACTCATTACCTTCTCCATTATCAATGACTTTTTTTTAATGATATCTCTGTAAAATAAATCCTTACACACATATTCTCACAAAGACGTGTGATTGCCTAATTAGCATCTTTCACTCATTACCTTTTCTCGAGGCCATGTTTAATTAGTTAAATAGATTGGCTTGATTTCTCGACCGTGATTGCTTTTGTCCATTTGTTGTGCATTCCTTTTCTTCATATTATAAACATTCTAGTTTTAGTATTATATTAGAATTAGAATTGGCCTATGGAGGTGGCAATCTTGAAGATGTGAAGATGACGAATGGTCGACGTCCAATCCGAACCCATTTTGTACTATTCATTCCCGATATATGTTTTGGTTGTTTTGTGTTATATAAATGCTCAATGAGTTGTGGGTTCCTTTCTTTTGCTTTATCTTTTGTTTTAGAATTGAATGTTAGATTTATCATTTTCCTTGAATAATTTGAGTGTTTACTTACCGCATCGTCCTTAAATTTCAATTGATTGTTTTCTTTCATTTTCTCCTTAAATAGAAATAGAATGGCATGAAATCGACCATCCGCACAAGATCATTTAGTCAATTTCTCATTTGCATGAAAAAGTAAAAAGAAACGCATGGACACCTTAGGAAACGCAACAAATTGTTAAGTACCGAAAGGGCGTTAATAGAAATATTAATGTAACCCAAGTCCTTGAACTTTAGAATGTCTGGTTGTGTAGATATCGAGTGACTGCTCCCAACCCTCGATTGGATTTTCTAGCCAATCCCCAAATGCGAGGCTAGTGGTGACTCTTAACTATCACCTAGATTGTCTTAAACTACTCATAGATAATAAACAAACCTATCGTGAGGGGTATGAACCTTAGGAAAATATTTACGATCATAATATAGTATACTCAAGATGGTGAAGCTAAAAGGTGAAGTGATGCCATCATTAATAGATGTGCATTTCGAGAGGGTGATGATAATTTACCTCTCTCTCTCCCTCTCTCTGTCGTTCTCTTTCTCTCTCCTTTCACTTGCGCTCGGCCGCCTCTCACTACTAGTGGGCCTCACGCGAGTGATCCTTGATGTCGCACTACCACCCTTGGCGATCCTCAGTTCCCCTCCGTCACTATCGAAGCAGTAGTAGGTCTAATTGATGCCATGATCGACGTGGCAAGCTGCTACTCTTTGCGGCGTTGAAGACCGACATTCTCATTGGTATTAAGCCCGGCAGTTTCAACCTTTACGATCGGCGGCTTGTAGCGGTCCCTTGGCAGCCTGACCACTGTTGATCAGTCCTTAGATGCATCCCCGATCCTTTGCTGGTTGGGGTTTGATGGGAGAGCCACTAGATGAGCTTTGATGGTTGTTTCTTCATTGGCAGTCCAAACTGAGTCCAACTGGACCCGATTTTGCCTAGCCGCGAACCGATGGCCAATCGACACTAATCTGACCTATTCCAGTGTCCTCGATGTTCCATTGATGATCTTTGACATCCTCGAGTTGCTGTGGTGTCTTGATTGTAGTTTGATTGAGTTTGTTTCATCGAAAATGGCACAGAGGTAAATGCCTAATCCCCAGCTTGATGAAGCGAGATCTCATTAGAGATCGAGGCTAGAGCTCACACGTAGAGTTGTTCGGTGATGATTATGCCTATTATAGGATGTTTAAGATGATCTAGAATGTATATGAATGATTGATTATGGTTCCATGATGGTTGATTGCTTGAATGATGTTGTTCTTCAATTTCGGATCCTTGATTGGACTGTCTGGATGTTTGCCTTGGAACGACCTAATTGTTATGCTTTTTCATGTTCAATGTCTTCACGACATTCGAAGATGATTCAAACATCTTTCCAACAAGCCATAGAACGCCCCAATCTGGCCTCATTTATTATGGTTTTTGCCTCTTCAAAGTTGAGTCTAGAAACCTGGACAGTAAGGGATGCTCCTATACCTGGTGTAACAATAGAACAGGGGATGATTTAGTTAAAGAGCGTCTTGACCGAGCTCTTTGCAATATCTCTTGGCGTCTCACCTTTCCAGCTGCTAAGGTGTTTGCTCTTCCGGCCATTGGTTCGGATCATAGTCCCCTGGTTTTACATTCCTCTCCAGCCCATCCTCGACGCCCAAGGCTTTTTATGTTTGTTACCTTTTGGCTGCAAGACCCGGAATGTCGTTTGGTTATTTCAGATGCATTAACTCAATCTCGGTCTTAGCATATTACCTTAGCTCAGAAATTATGCCTTATTTCAGCGGCTCTTTCCCGATGGAGCAAAGCCAAATTCTTTAATGCCCATCAAAGAATCTCCAATCTTCAACAGCAGTTCCAAGTCCTAACCAACAAAAGAAACAGTCAAATCTGACAAGCCTCGAATGGAGGCTTTAAAACTTCATATTCACACTTTATGGACTCAAGAAGAACAGTATTGGGCCATGCGTTCTAGAGTACAGTGGTTGAAATGGGGGGACAAAAACTCCAAATTCTTCCATGCTACCACCATCTAGAGACGTCAACGAAATAGAATCAGCCTATTATTAGATCAAGAAAATCAGTGGATCAGAGATGAAACAACTTTACAAGAAATGACTCAGCTTTTCTTCCAAAACCTTTACACCTCTGTTGGGCAACGCAATTATGGCCCCTTTTTAAGTCAATGCTCGGCCATTGTCATGGACGAAATGAATAGTAAACTTATTGCTGAAGTTACCCTTGAAGAAATTCAGCAAGCAGTTTTTCAGCTTGGGGCATCCAAAGCACCTGGCCTAGATGGTTTAAATGGTCAATTTTATTAATCTCACTGGGATATCTTAAAGGTAGACGTCATTACCTCGGTGAAAGCTTTCTTTAACTCCGGTGTGTTGGATCCTATCATCAACAGAACTTTCCTTACTCTGTTCCCGAAGATCTCGCAACTTGAAAGGTTGGACCAATTCAGACCGATTAGTCTTTGTAATTTTCGGTACAAAATCATTTCCAAGATTTTAGCCAATAGATTAAAGGCACTTCTACCTGCACTCATATCTATAGAGCAAAGTGCTTTTGTTAGTGGCCGTCAAATCCAGGATAACATTCTAGTAGTGCAGGAAGTTCTACATCAACTCATAATCCGAAAAAGAAAAAGAAAATTTCAGGGGGTTCTCAAAATCGATATGCAAAAGGCGTATGATCGTGTCGAGTGGGATTTTCTCCGGGATTATCTAAAACATATTGGCTTTCATGCATATTGGATTTACAGGGTTATGCAGTGTGTCACGACTACTTCTCTTTGTATTAAGTTTAATGGTCAACCTCTTCAACCTTTTCCTATGTCGAGGGGTCTTCGACAGGGTGATCCCCTTTCCCCCTATTTATTTATTCTAGTAGCAAATGCTCTTTCAACTCTCATACATCAAGCTGTCGCTATGGGAAACATTAAAGGTATTCAACTTAGTCGGAGCTGTCCTAATCTTTCACACTTATTTTTCGCCGATGATACCATTTTCTTTATTGAAGGAAAGCTGCTTGAATGCCAAAACCTGTCAAACATTTTAAATCAATACTGTCAAGCATCGGGACAGGCAATAAATCGAAATAAGTCTGGTATATATTTTAGTTGTGGCTGTCCAGCACCTCTTCAGGAATTTCTGGCCAGCGAACTTCGTGTTTCGGTGATGCACAAGACAGGAAAATATGTTGGCATACCTTCGGACTAGGGTAGGTCCAATACAGAGATGTTTTCTTGGTTATTAGCTAAGGGGAACTCAAAAATGGATGGCTGGAAAGAAAAACTATATTCAAAAGGTGGCAAGGAAGTGTTGATTAAAGCCGTAGTTCAAGCAGTGCCTCAATACGCTATATCTATCTATAAAATTCCCATTTCTCTTTGCAAAGCTATTGAGCAGAAAATTTCTAAATTCTGGTGGCAAACTTAGAGCGAAAAATCAGGAATGCATTGGAAAAATTGGGAATCATTGAAGAGACGTAAAGATGCAGGGGGTCTTGGTTTTCGAGATATGCTGGCTTTCAATAAGGCACTATTAGCAAAACAAGCTTGGCGTTTGTTTCAAAACCCTGATTCACTGTGGAGTCGTATCTTTCAAGGGCTTTATTTCCTTTCAAAAGATTTCTGGCATGTAGAAAGAGGCGCCAGGCCCTCTTGGGGTTGGCAAAGCATTTTACATGGCCGTGATTCTATGTCTAATCATCTACAGTGGTCAGTGGGTAATGGCCAGCATATTCGTATTAGAGAGGACAAATGGCTATCTATGGCTATTATTGGGGGACCTACACCGTGCAATGAACCTATTATGGTTGCTGATTTCATTAACCCTGAATAGCAATCTTGGAACATCTCTTTGCTCAAAAACAGTTTCACTGATCAAATTATAACTGACATTCTCCGAATACAGGTACGCCCTCAGTTTACAATTGATTCTTGAATCTGGACAGGGAGACAAAATGGCACTTATACTGTCAAAAGTGGTTATAATTGTCTGCGATCAAGCGAATCCAACTTAGATCATAACCAGGCATCTTCTTCTTTTACACTACCCAGGTGTTTTTGGAATACTATCTGGTAGGTGCCAACGAGCCCTAAATTACAAATCTTCCTATGGTCTTTGTGCCATAATGCTATTGCAACAGGTGAAAACCTGTATAACCGGCATATTTTATCGAATCCAACTTGCAGCCTATGTCAAAATTGCGGTAGTCATCCTATCCTTGAATCAACAGAACATCTTTTCTTTCACTGTCCGTGGACCAAAGCAGTGTGGTCTCATTCACAGTTTCACATAAACATACGACAGTTTCAAACTAACAGATTTGATGCCTGGCTTCAACAACTCATGTATAGGAAGGATTTATTACTTGATTTGGCTATTGTAGCAGCTGTTTTGTGGCATATTTGGAAGGCTAGGAATGATTACATCTTTCGTCAACGACTCCCCAATCCTGATCTAGTGGTCTTCAATGCCATCACCTACGATTGCTCTTACAAAACCTGTAACTCCAAGCCCTTGCATCAACACAGGCAACCTGATCAGTCCACTCCTAATCAGAGCTCAAATCAGACTCAGCCTTTGCTAGATCTCATAGCCGCTGCCGGATCTGCTTATCCACCCTCTTCTTCGACCCGGAGGTGCCCTTCTCATCTGCCCTCTGTATCCTTTGGCTGGCGTCCTCCTGATCTGGGTGTACTGAAAGTTAATATCGATGGCTCCTTTCACCAGGGTTCTTCTCAAGGCTCCGTGGCGGGTGTTTGTCGAGACTCTGCAGGAAGGTTGATCGACGGCTTCTCCCTTACCATCAACGCCGCCTCTACCCTACAAACGGAAATCCAAGCTTTCACATCTGCGCTCCAGTATCTACTACAAACGGGACGATCTACAACTCACCTTATCCTCCCTCCCAATTGGCCTGAAACTCCCCTTCCCTTCCTTTTTTTCTCTTTTTATGTACTGATGCTTTAAATTGTTGTAATCCTCTTGCCAGTTAATACTATTTCTCCATTCTTGTCCAAAAAAAAAAAAAAAGTTGAGTCTAGAATCTGCGGATTGCTTATTGTTATGTTGATTTATGGTATGCAACCTTTGTCATTTTTTTTGTTGACTTTTTTGTTATGATTTTGAAGATGGTTTCTTCATGAAAGTCACTCGAAATTGCTTTGGTCACAACATATCTTTTATTTATTTATTTATTTATTTATAGATTTGTTGAAATTGATGTGATTAGGAAAATTCTCAAAAATCGTTCCTGTGCTGATCTGTCCTATTTGAGTCCGATGTATGTTTGTTAAAAAATGAGCTAGTAAACATGCTTGATTGGAGTTGTGTCTTGCATAAATATTGTTGAACACTTCATAAGCTTTCTAAGGAGGTATAGATTTCTATTGTGCCAAACAATCATCGTTTTCTAGTTCAATTGCTTGCATTAAGTCATGTTTGGACTGTTGCAATTTGAACTGTTGATTGTTTTGCTTTGTTTTCCCATTTTCATGTAGATATTTGTGAACCAAATTAGACCTTGATGTCTTCATGAAACATGATCATGACATTGCATTCTATACATAAGAATTTTCATGAATGTTTTATGTTATTAGATCAAGGAAAGTCATCCATGTTCTATGTAATCCCTGCTGCAATTGTGACTGATTGTGTCCCTATGAAAATGTTTTCGATTGAGCTCCTTAAGAGCGAAATTGGTGCATGATGCCTCCTAGACATACTAAGAGTACATCACAAGCTTTGAAATAGTATATGGATGCATAATTTGAAGGTTTTTTGCCATGTGAAATCCATTTGCCAAGTTAACATGTTACCGCTGAAATTGTCATGCATTCTATCATAAACGCTTATTAGTGAAAAGCTATCTATTGACGTTCATGAATTTGTGCATTGATCTAGTGCTAGATGTCTTAATCAATCTTGTTCGTGATATTTAACCCTATGTCATGTTTGAATATTACAATTTTCATGCATCATTTAGGTAGTTTAGTGGACCTATTATCATGTGACATGTTCTGCTCTGCATATGACTGATTTGCGCACTTCCCCAATTACCATTATTTAAGTATGAATTTGACCTTAATTGAGCTTGATGTCTCTTAGAAATTCTTAGGACACATATTAAGCTTTCTAATGATGTTGGTTTTGTCTCATTTGTATGCCCTTTGTCTCATTTCCCACTTTTGCAAAATTTTCCCTGAAGTGTGTCATCAGTGAAATTCGGAATGTTTGTTCTGCCATTACTAAACCAACCGTTTTGTCATTTTTGCATGCAATTGTTGGTAAGGATCTTGAGGTCGAGTCCTTGATAAAATTTGTTTTTCATTCTCATGTCTATATTATGATGAAATTTCAGAATTTTTAGACATCATTTACTAGGACAAATTGCCATTGATTTGCCATGATGTATTGCCACCCTGTTCTATGTCTGATGCACTGTCTTGTGCTCTTGGATTTTTATGAATTCATCTGTAGCTTATTTTAAGAAACTTCCTCCAGGGAAATTGTTCCTTTTCGAGTGCTTGAGGTACTATGATTTTCTTAGGACTAATTGTTCATGGTTCATACCCTAATTGTTCTGATTTCGATTGCGCTGTTCGATTATCTTTGTTATGATTCCTTGATGCAATTCTCTTCAAGAATTTTTTAGGATGTCTTACATGCTGAATTGGGATTAGTTGTCCTCATGAGATTTATTCCAAATTTCATAATCTTTGTTCTAAAAAATACTTGAAAAATAAAAACGTCGTCCATTGACCTTTGTCAATTTCTTTCTGATTTATAGCGAAGTTGATTTTACACGTCAAGGTGATTTTGGTCCTTGTGATGCCTCCAACATTAATTGCTTTAGCATTCATTGATCTTTGATTTAAGGGTAATTTCATTCAAGTTTGGGTCGTATTTAAAATGCCTATGACGTCCATTAGTAGTGCATGATATGCGCCCCGGATTTGCTTTGGCAATTAAATGCGCCCATAGTTATAATGGAATTACATCTCTCTTGCACTATATATAATTTTTTTTTCAATTTGACATTGACCTTATCCAGATTTGGGCCATATTTAAAATGTTTGCAACATCCGTTAATAGTGCATGATATGCGCTTCAGATTAGCCTTGTCAATTAAATGTGTCCCATAACCAGGATGTACCTATGTCAAACCATCTCATCATTTTGTTTCAAATCAATGTTTTGAACACATTCTAAACATTTTGAGGCATCACATGAATCATACAAGCATCGCATCATTTCATTTGTTAAAAATGTATGTTGATGCCTTTGGCACATGATGACTAAATAAGTGATCCAGTGTTGGGTCACTAATTTGCTTGATTGATCGAGAACTAAGGCCCAATAGCCTACATGCCTTTTTATTTTCAACTATGCACGTAATTTTTAGGTGTATGAATAAGTGCGATGCATGATCTCGTATGGTATCTTAGGTCACACTTAGAACCCGTTTTAAGGACTCCTAGCATTGACTGCCATGCGATGACACAAATGGTGATCAATGGCTATAAGTCATTTAAAAATGAATTGAGTAGGTGTTGTAGATGGATCATTGCATGAATTGCAAATGCTAATCACGAGGCCATATTTGATTAGTTAAATACATTGACTTGATTTCTTGACTATGATTGCTTTTGTCAGTTTGGTGTGCATTCCTTTTCTTCATATTACAAACAATCTAGTCTTAGTATTATATTAGAATTAGAATAGGCCTATGAAGGTGGTGATCCAGAAGATGTGAAGACGACGAATGGTCAATGCCCAATCCAACCCCATTTTGTACCATTCCCAAATATATGTTTTGAGTTGTCTTATCTTGTATAAATGCCCGATGAGTTGCGAGTTCCTTTCTTTTGTTTTACTTTCTATTTTAAGATTGCGTGTTAGATTTATCATTCTTTAGGAACTGTTTTGAGTGTCTACTTACCGCACCGTCCTTAAATTTCAATTGATTGTCTTCTTTCCTTTTCTCCTTTAATAGAAATAGAATGACATGAAATTGACCATTCACGCATGATCATTTAGTTAATTTCTCATTTGTACGAAAAAAGTAAAAAGACATGCATGAAGACCTTAGGAAATGTGACAAATTGTTAAGTATGGTAAGAGTATTAATAGAAATATTAATGTAACCTGAGTCCCCGAACTTAAAAATCTCTGGTTGCATAGATATCAAGAGACCACTCTTGATCATCGATTGGGTTTTCCAGTAGATCCAAAAAAAAAAAAAAAGGCTAGTGGCGACTCCTAATTATAATTATGGATAATAAATAAACTTAACATATGGGGTAGAACCTTATGCTAGCAAATCGTCATAATTATGGATCATATCTTTCGAATTGCCATCTTTTGAACAACTGTCTATTATGAGAAAGTATATATTTGGATAAAGATTGATTTTTTCTTTATCCTTTGTCTTCAACCTTAAACCCTGATCTTCTGTCTGGTCTAAAACCCTTCTTTCTATGTTTTGGATTCTATCGTTTTCCATGGCTCTTGATTCTCCCAAATGCTCTTATGCAGACTATGTTGCCAAATTTGATAGATTGCTAGAGGACAAGTACCATGACAATTGTTGCCTTCGATTTTTGAATGTGACCAATAAGTGCCCAATTTTGCTCTTCCTCGGTCTTTGCCTTGAAAGACACTTTCACGTTCCTGCATCTGTTAGACCCTATTTTCCTCGGAAAAGTGGAGAGTTGCTCCCTGTTCAAAGATCCTCTTTTGTAGACGTTTGGACCGCCGAGCCTGATAAGATTGATAATATTATTGGTAAACCATTGGAAGATTAGATTAAAATATGATTTGATTATGATTTGATTATGCCATCGGAAGATTAGATTAGAGTATGATTTGATTTTGCTATCGAAATATTATATTAGAGTGGTAGATATGATTTGATTTCGGTCAATCTGTTAGATTAGATATTCTGAATATAGAATAGGAAATCTAGTTGTCTTCTTAATATAAATAGCATTATGTATTGTAGAATAATTGTGCGTATTATGGCTTTTAGTGAAGAACATTCTTTCTCTTGGGAAATTTATCTTTGAATCTTTATTTTCTTGAATCCTCTTATTTTCTTCATGGTATTGGTGCTTTATAGTGAGAGCCAGTTTTATCATATTTGTCTTCATCCTTTTCCTTGAGTTCATCTATTCTTCAATAGTCATGGCGAAAAACCCAAAAATCGAGATACCCATACCTGATACACGTAAATCTCTCAAACTTTGTGACTATCAAACTTTCTGAAGGAAATTTCCTTCTATGACAGACGCAATTTCTTTGCTTCATTAGAAGCTAGGATCTATTGGGTTTCATCATGGTCAAATTCAACCTCCACCATTGAGAATCTTACACGCGGAAGGGGAAAATTTTGAAGATGTCCTTAATCCAGAGAATCAGCAATGGTATCGTACGGACCAACTTGTGTCGTCGTGGATCACTGGATCCGTGTCTGAGGATGTGCTGGGACTCATAATCGGTCTTGAATAGGCTTTTGAGGTATGAAATACATTATGTAATCGTTTTACTCAGAGATCTGTGGCCAAAGAATTCGAATTAAGGGGTAAGCTTCAATCTTGTCAAAAGCATAATAGGCCCTTAACCGAGTATTTACGTGAGTTCAAATTGATTTGTGACCAGTTAAACGTGATCGGCAAACCGGTCGATGAAATCACAAAGGTCTTCGGTGTTTTAGAGGGTCTTGGAAGTGACTATGAGACGTTTAAGACAACTATGTATTGTCTCAAACCCGAACCGAGCTATGAAGACGTTGCTTAGCTTGAGAGATATGAAGCGCGACATCAAAATTATTTGTCGAATCAAATAAACCCTCATTTGGCATTTACTGGTGAAAAGATTGATCATTCGAAACTGAGTAGTGAGGTTGATTCGGGTTCATTTAATTCAACATTTGCTTTTGCTGGCCAAAGAAATTTTAATAGAGGTTTTGAAGGAAGGAATGACAGGTTTAACAATAGAGGAAGAAGCTATGGTTTTCATGGAATGAGGTTTGGAAATTATCCCAGATCTCATAACTATGGACCCTTAGTAACTTTTGGTGATTCATCTGGTGGTTATCAATCTAGTGGAAATTACGAACCAAATTCACCTTCTCAGAATCAAGGCTTTCGACCCTATACAAACACTTTGACCAAGGTTGCTGATTCAAAGGAGTATCTACCTGTGGGTGGTAATTTTGCTTCGGACAAACAGTTTTATGTGAATAATACAAAGCTTCACCCTCAGATATGCAAGAGGCCGGGACATGATGCTCTACATTGCTGGTATCGCTTTGATAATTCTTATCAAAGTGAGCTGATACCAAATGCCTCAGTTGTTCTTCACTTGGAGGATGATCAAGGAGAGATTGGTTCCCAGATTCTGGGGCAACAACCCATATCACATCATCGACTGGTAATCTCAATTCTCTCTCCTTACTATGGTTTAGACAAGGTAATGGTAGGGAATGGAGTTTGTTTGCCCATTACCCATATTGGCTCAACATCTTTATCTACTAAAGTACATTCATTTACTTTAAATGAGGTTTTAGTGGTCCTGGAGATTAAGAAAAACTTGATTTCGGTGTCTAAGTTAACTGATAATTATCCATGCTCACTAATCTTTGATGAACTTGGTGTATCTATTAAGGACCATCTGACGGATTCAATAATCAATATGGGAAAGAAATGCGAGGGCCTTTACAAGGTAAATAAGGCACAAACACAAGTGTGGTATTCTCAAAGACAGCAGATCGTCAGTAGTCAAGTCTGGCACCTTCAGCTTGGGCACTCAAACTTTCAGATAATAAAGTTTATGGAGAACAACAATCATATCAAATTACAAAGGTGACAAAGAGAATATGTGAAAGTTGCCAAGTTGGAAAAAGTAGCAAGTTGCCTTTCAATATCTTAGAGTCTCTAGCTAGTAAACCACTTGAAAAAATCTATTGTGATGTGTGGGGGCCTGCCCCAGTAGAATCTTTTCAGCAATTTAAATTCTATGTAGTCTTCATAGATAGATTTTCACGATTCTCATGGGTGTATCCAATGAAGAGAAAGTCTGAGTTCTTTTCCATCTTTATCATGTTCCAAAATCTTGTTGAGAACCAATTTGAAAGTCGAATTAAATTTTTCCAATGCGATGGTGGAGGTGAATTAAATAGCAGCCAGTTTATTAATTAGTTGAATGAGAAAGGAATTAAAATGATGGTCTCCTACCCATATACGCCGGAATAGAATGGAAATGCCGGAAGGAAACATTGGCACATCGTTGAGTTGGGTCTTTCTATGCTCTATCATGCACGAGTACCATTGATTTATTGGGTCGATGCATTTCTGACTGCCACATTTCTCATCAATCTGCTATCATCACCAGTGTTGGGAATGAGTAGTCCGTTTGGTAAGCTCTTTGGTAAAAAGCCTGCCTATGGGTTTCTTCGAGTCTTTGGGTGCGAGTGCTATCCACACCTTAGACCATATGGTGCAACAAAGTTTGATCCACGCTCATTACCCTGTGTTTTTCTTGGGTATAGTTAGAGACATAAAGGTTATTGATGTCTTTATCCTCCAACAAAAAGGGTATATGTAAGTCGTCACGTGATATTTGATGAGATGAGATTCCCATTTTCTCATAAATTGGGGACCCTTTTTCCTGGGCATTCACAGCTGTATTAGACTTGGTTACAAGGGATTAAATTATTTACTAGACAATCTAGAACAACAGTGAGTGAAGGGCAAACATCACAACACCCGAGCATGGGATTTCTATTTGATTATAACAGTTTTGGACAACAAAATTATGAGCCACCTAATAAGACAAACATGCAGCAACTACAGTTGGGTTCGGAAGAACCATGCATAGACTGTGAAACACATGAAGAAGCAACAATCTCTGTCTCAAGTGATTTACCAGTTCCATCTACTCAACGGCAGTCTACTCACCCAATGCAAATAAGGTTGAAATCGGGAATAAGGAAGCCCAATCCGAAGTATGTTCTCTCCATAGCCCGTGAGATTCCAAAGGAGCTTAAAACAGTTAAAGGAGCACTAAGGGCCCGTTTGGTTTGGCTTTGGGGAAATGCCTTTAGGAGAATGCAAATACCTTTGAGGTAAAGAGGTTTTTCGAAATGCTAAACTGTTTAGTAAACTATAACTGAAAAATGCTTTAGGGAAATGCAAGACTGTTTGGTAAACATATATTTGAAAAGCCCTTTGGTGTAACTAAATTAAGTATTTTAGTTTTAATATTTTTAAAATTGCAAAAAAGAAACAATGATATAACCTTTTACATTTTCATGTTGAGAGTAATGTAAAAAATACATATTAGTAAATTTATTTAAAAATTATATTAAAAGAATGTGATTATAGATTAGATGCAAAGCTCAATTTTTGACCTAGGGTTCATTTAGGTTTGTTTTCAACTTTGAATAATTTTTTTTAATTATTGTAGTATTATTCATTTTCGTTAATTAATGATCAATCTAGTGTATTGATAAAAAGTTGGGCTATTGATTGTCAAAAGATAAAAATGATATAGAAAAAAAAAAGGTGAACTTATTTGGTGGATGCTGAACCAAACGGGCCTATAATAAGGAATCAAGGCATCCAAAGATTTTTCAATTTTAACCCTGCAACATATAAGGCCGATGACTAGTGATGACCGGTGACTCCAAGAGACGAAAGAATCAGTTACAATTGCTACATCCTTTCATAAATAAAATTAAAAAATCGAACAGGCCAGGGCAAGATGTCAGGAGAAACCGAATCATCATTGCGTCACTTACATAAGGCATGCAATCTCGCTCTTGGCAGACTAGGCAATGGCACAGGACTAGATACATTTCCAATGATTTTCTTTCAGAAGGATTAAACATGCGCTTTACCAAGCGTGAGTCATGTTTCTGCCATTTTCAACATTAACGGTTCAAGACACATACAACACAAGACAGAACAGCCAAAGGAGCGGGACTAGGCAGGTCGGACATCAACTCAGGAATCCCAGTGACAAAAATGAAAGGAGTTCACCAGTGATGTCTTTCTAGCACCCAATCAAAAACATTTGACTTAAACTCAACCCGATATCAATCTATAGTTGCATGAAATAGCCAAATAATCTAACAATAAGTTCGAAATTGCTTTGCCAAACACATTTGACGCCGCAACGTCTATCCACCTTTGTCACATCAATCACCATGAATCTTCTTGGGACGGAGATCAAGGGGCAAGTACTTCTTTTTCTTGTAAACCTCCCTCAAAGCAGCCTTTTGTTTCTGAGAAATCACAGTCAAGACTTGTGCAATCGATAGCCTCAACACCTTTCTACAACAATTGAAGATCAGAAACCCATTAAAAAAAAGCACTAATTTCCATATGTTCGATTGGAAAAACTGCCCGGTAGGGAATTAAACCCATTAAGCTACCATAACATCACAGCAATGGGTCTTTATAAGTTAGTGGCAACTCCTAAGTTTAGTATCAAATGGAATAATCAATGTGGATGCCAAATTGTGATTGATAATAGTATAATATGGGAACAGAGATTCTATGATGGAAAGACGGTAAAAAAAGAAAAAGGGCAAGCATATAAAAGAATCTGGAATGCGAAATAGGAAAGGATAGAAAGACTAAGAAAAGAGCTGCCATACCAACACACCTACTACTGTCAACACTGCATTCAATGGACACAAATTCAGCCTAGCCTCCACCTAACCACCAGCACCACCTACCATGTATGGGTTCAATGACCTTGCCATAAAAGAAGAAAAGAAAATCTTATCTACGAATACCGTCCAGACATTTGTTGAACATGCTCATTGAGAAAATATTCAATTCCCAAAATACTAATCATGCGTATTACGAAGATTAAGAAGATAAAAAATATATTGGACCATGTAATGTTTAGCTTTTGTCTAAACAAAAAAAGTTTTGTCGTCTTCGAAAGGACTAATTTTCACAGGCAATGCAGAAAGCAATCAAAATATGATTATTATTTTGCTACACAATTAACATTTCAGGAAAATGAAAGAAAGACAGAAAGTCACAGCTAATGATGTAATAAAAGTCTACAATATTTAAGAGATTTCACGATAAGCATAAGCGCCACATTGCATGAAGGATCATCCGCCCAATTGAAGGGTGGGACGTCTATCGGGCCAATTCGTATAAGACCCATCTTTTATTCGATGCAGACATGATAAAATGCCATCAGTAACAAATTGCAAAGAAACGCAAGTAAGAGATGCGAATGCAAGACTATGCAAATTAATATTTTGGTTTAGAGGTCAGGTTTCCTTGCTATGGATGAATTCAATCCATGACAGGTCTTTGGGCAAAAAGTTTAGGCATGAACAAATGGATAATTCGTAAAGCATGACAATGGGTTTAAGCTTAATTCTATCACACATCAATGGCTGTAAATGACATTGCTATGTTTGCAGGGTAGGATGCTGAAGGGATGTTGACACTGAGGAGCACACGGAACAAGCGGGAAAGTTGCCAACTCGTAAGCTACCATAACATCATAGCAACTGATCGGCGACGTCGTCTTTCAAAGAAATCTCAGTAAGTTACTTGCAAAAAGCCAGCTCTTTGCATTTATTTACTCAAGATTCATCAACCAATCGAGCTTTTCCGAATTTCCAATGCCTTACAGAATATAACCATCCCATGCTTTCGGCCACCCATTGCCAGAAAGTACCCATCACCAAAACATTGATCATCCATCATATAAACAGCAACAAATACATCATACTCTGACTGACTTCCACAAACAAGAAATCCAATATGTGCCGAAAACCCAATTTAACCACCATAACCAAAGCTCATGGTCATCCCAAACCCAACATTACCATCTACCAAAAACATAAAAAAAGCTCCAATGTAGACCATCGAAATCGCGAAAATCAAGTAAGAACAGTGACATACATCTTGGAGAGCTTGTTCGGGGCGCCACCGGTGACCTTGGCGACACAGAGGAGGGCGAGCTTGGCCTTGAGTTCCTTCAACTGGGTTGGAAGGTCGGTCTTTGACTTCTGCCTTACCTCGTGCTTATTTTTACCTTCAAAATTTTATTAAAAGTCCAATTTTACCCAATACTAAACAAGATAATCCCCATTTTGTCCATAGGGTTTCACCGTTGCAGGAGCAGGAAGCAGAGTCGTCGCCAATCCGTGAGAGGAAGCAAACGATCAAAGAGAAACAAAACCAACCTCGGATCTCGGATTCGCTCGCTCGTCAAGAGGGTAGAAGATCTAGATCTCGGAATTGCTCGCTCGTCGCGACAAACTTCGGCCTTGATGTAGTGGTGCTCGGATTCAAATCGTGATGGAGTGGTGCGAGTTACAGGGAGAGAGAGAGGAAGAAGAGAGCCGTCATCATGTGATGGAGAATGCTGTAGAACAGAGGAAAGAGTTAGGGTTTTGTTTAGTATTGGGTAAAATTGGACTTTTAATAAAATTTTGAAGGTAAAAATAAGCACTGAGCAAAAATTCATTAATCCCCTAGACCAGCATGCCGAAAATGCTGAAATGCCCAAAGCAGGTCCCCACCTGCTTTGGGCTTTCAGCATTTCAAATGTCAGCATTTGGAGAATGGAAGCTCCAAATGCTGAACCAAACACCAATTTTTTTTCTCAATGGGACTTTCGGGGCCCAAAGCCCCTTGGGAAAGCCGAACCAAACGGCCCCTAAGTCATCCGGATTGGAGGAAAGCTATGATAGATGAATTGGAGGTTCTCGAATTAAATCAAACATGGGAGCTTGTACCAAGATCTTCATATATGAATATTGTCGGATGTAAGTGGGTGTTCAAAGCCAAATTGGATGCGGAATGAAACCTTGATAAACTGAAAGCACGATTAGTGGCGAAGGGGTACCATCAAGAGGAAGGTGTTGATTTCATAGAAACTTCCAGTCCTGTGGTTAAATAGGCAACTGTGAAAATTGTTCTCTCCGTGGCAATTGTTAAATGATGGTTTATCCATCAACTAGATGTGAAGAACACGTCTTCATGGGTCATTAAATGAGACAGTGTTTATGGAACAACCACCGGGCTTTGTGAGTTCTATGATGCCTAACTCGGTTTGTTTACTTAAGAAGGCATTATATGGCTTAAAACAAGCTCCGTGAGCTTGGTTTGAAATATTCAACAACTTTTTGTTGGAACGGGGATTTCATTGCATCTCTACCGATCCGTCGTTATTTGTTCTTCACACGGGTCAACACATCTTGGTATTATTATTATACGCCGATGATATTATTTTGACTGGCAGTTCATCATCTCTACTTCGGGAATTAATAGAAGCTTTAAGCAAAAAATTTTCTATGAAAGATCTCGGACGACTTCACTATTTTCTTAATATTGAAGCCAAGTTTACTGGTCCGGATCTATTTTTAACACAATCTAAATATGCTGGTGATTTGTTACAGAAAGCATAATTGCAAGATAGTAAGCCGATTGAGACCCCCTTGCCTATCTCTAACGGTACAAGACATGGAGCCTTTTCATGATCCTCACTTTTTTCGAAGTCTTGCGGGTGGATTACACTACCACACAATTACAAGACCGGAAATCTCTTATTTAGTAAATCAAATCTGTCAAAAAATGCATTCTCCTATGAATGGTGATTTCAAACTGTTAAAACAGATGTTGCAGTATGTAAAAGGAACTTAGCAACTAGGGCTTTATCTTCAATCTAAAAGCGCACTAAATTTATACGGGTATGCGGACTCTGATTGAGCTGGCTGTTATGAGACTCGGAGGGCAACAACCGGGTTTTGCACTTTTTTGGGATCAAATATCATTTCATGGTCCGCAAAAAGGCAAGCGACAGTGTCAAGATCATCAATGGAGGTTGAATATAGGGCCTTGGCTTTTGCCATAGCAGATCTTACATGGGTCTCTTTTGTAGTGAGAGATTTGGGTATTCCGCTCAAGGGGCCGACTTTGCTTTATAGTGATAATTGCTCAGCCATTTCATTGACAGCGAATCTAGTCCTTCATGCAAGGACAAAGCACATGGAGATTGATTTTCATTTCGTTCGAGAGAGAGTCGCTCTCAAGTTACTTGAAGTTTGCTATGTTCTGCTACTCATCAACTTGCTGACATATTTACAAAAGCTTTACCGCGCTTTGATCATTGCAGGCTACGATACAAACTGGGACTAGGTTTTCCACCTAATCCCAGTTTGAGGAAGGCTGATAAGATTGATAATATTATTGGTAAACCATCGGAAGATTAGATTAGAATATGATTTGAATATGATTTGATTATGCCATTGGAAGATTAGAGTAGAGTATGATTTGATTCTATTATCGAAATATTAGATTAGAGTGGTAGATATGACTTGATTTCGGTTAATCTGTCAGATTATATATTCTGAATATAGAATAGGAAATCTAATTGTCTTCTTAATATAAATAGCATTGTGTATTGTAGAATAATTGTGCGTATTATGGCTTTTAGTGAAGAACATTCTTCTCCTGAGAAATTTATCTTTGAATTGTTATTTTCTTGAATCCTCTTATTTTCTTCAAAGCCTTCATGATTCAAAGATCCTCGATCTTTTGGAATTGACCTTTTCAAGTGATTTTTGTGGATGAAGGCTGATCTTCGGATACCACCTATCTGGGAGAAAGCCGGGATCAACACCGTTCTCCAGTTTAGTAGCTCTAGCTGGGATTTGGATTCGAGCCTTTCGGGCGTTGCCATCAGCTTTTTGTCTCCAACTAATTGCTTCTTTTCTCTATGGGGTCCCATGACAATCACTCTTTTGGACGCTATAGCCGGGTTCCTTCCTATTGGCACGCCTGTGAGAGACACTGGTCCTTTCGAACTTCTTAAGCCTACCGATGTATTTGACGACATTCTTTCTTATGGAAGGTTTCTACATCGGTTTGAACAAAAGTCTAGTTTATTCACTGACATCGAGCATGCCTCCTTGTTATTCTGGTTTTCTAATTATCTATTCTTTCATTAGGCCCTCAAAAGTGTCAAGGGACGTTTTCAGCATCGCTTCTAGTCTCGCAACAATACACCGGTTGCTTTGGGTCCGCTTATTCACGCTGCTTTATCAAGGGGTTTTGCCCATGCCTCTTTGGCTACGCGGTCTAATGGGGAACGTATCTATTTTGGCTCGTTTTGGTTTCTTCAAGCTTGGATTGATTCGTACTTTCTGTCTTTATTTGGTGATCAACCCCGCTTTCTACCTCGACAGTCAGTTGAATCCTTAACCTCGAATCCCTGACTTTGCCTACTGTTGAGTCTTTCTCCTTTGCATGTGCCGAGGGACATTTCTCCCTTCAAACTGTTCCTTCGAAGGTTCTTGGGATTGTAATCAAAATTTATGTTCTCAAATCCTCATCAACAATCGAAATTTCTCAACAATTTAAGCTATAATTTTCGTGGAAGATGGAGATTCACAATCTTGACAAATTGTAAATTGATCCTTATGATAGAACTGATTTTCATCCGTTAAAGAAACAATATGATCCCTTTTTTATCTGAACTATGTACTTTTTACATCTTAGATCCCAACTTGCCAGATATTCCTACTCCAAATAATGATGATTCTGATATGAAATATTGATAGAGACAATCCTTAAGTTTTGATTTGTGTGCAACTTTATCTCCGAATTTTTAACTTGTTCAATGTAAAAGTTCAAAAACCATATTGCACATTGAGTTAAACTTCAATGACCATATTGAACAAATTAAAAGTTTATAGACTAAATTGCACATTCAACTAATGTTTAGAAATTATTTGTGTTCATTTTCCCATTTTGATATAATCAAGACAGTAGAAAAAAGGCATCAGGTTGATGAAATTAGGTATTGAGGAAGAATTCTCAATACTTTATTGAATTTTTTGGTCTTACAAAAAAAATGAAGACACTTAAATTGCCTCGGTGACCGAATATGATATTGGCAAACTAGAAGGTCCACCACCGATCAAGGATTCAACATCATCGGTGGATCCATCTAAGAGACAGATGTATGATGGGGGGGGGTCAGGCTGGCTGGTAGGGCTAAGCGGCGGTGCAGACGAGTCCACGTCTCCTATTGTCCTTTCCGCCACCTCTGTCCTACTTCTCATGTCGAAGGAACAATAAAGATTGCATTATTCTCTTCTAGCAAAAAAAAAAAAAAAACAAAAAAAACAAAAAAGAAAAGAAAAAAAGATTGCATTATTCTCTACCAATTACGAGTATCTTAGACGTGATTTAAAAGTTGCGAAGTAAATTTCAAGTTCAGTTATATTTATCCAAGTACTATAAATTAGACATGTTATCCATGAATAAGTTGTTATGCTTTCAAAAGAATGAGTATTCTTTCCGTAGGTTCAGTAAACATGCAGAAAAATTGGTATTCACATTATGTGCACTTTAAAATAAATACGAGTTTTTTTACTAATAGAACACACTGGAATTGAAGTACTTTTATGCCGGTATGATGCAGCATGTGCTCTATTCGTGTATGTTTCGGTTTATTGCAAATGAACATGTATTTTTCCGACCCACCCGTGGGCAGCCGCGTTGGTATTTGTTCTCTCCTGCTTTGATGCGATTGAGAGTTCGAATCCCTACATTGGTATTTGTTTTCTTCCAACTAGGGTTTACGGAAAGAGAAATAATTAGGTGACAGTACTTAATTTACTGTTAAAATAATAGTATATTTTGGACTATAAAACATCATAACAAATAATTACAATTTATCGTGGAGTCTACTCCTTTCGTGACTCACAATAAGTTGTTATTCTCATAATAACCCAAAGATTATTATACTAGCAAAGCTCTTAAGGAAAATATTATATTTTTACATTAAGGCTGTACACTTTTTGGAAATGCTTGATTTGAGCTAGAATCTTACACGTGGAAGGGGAAAATTCTGAAAATGTCCTTAATCCAAAGTATCAGCAATGGTATCGTACGGACCAACTTGTGTCGTCGTGGATCACTGGATCCGTGTCTGAGTATGTGCTGGGACTCATAATTGGTCTTGAATCGGCTTTTGAGGTATGAAATACATTATGTAATCGTTTTACTCAAAGATCCGTGGCCAAAGAATTCGAATTAAGGGGTAGGCTTCAATCTTGTCAAAAGCGTAATAGGCCCTTAACTGAGTATCTATGTGAGTTCAAATTGATTTGTGACCAGTTAAATGCGATTAGCAAACCGGTCGATGAAATCGCAAAGGTCTTAGATGGTCTCGGAAGTGACTATGAGACGTTTAAGACAACTATGTATTGTCTCAAACCCGAACCGAGCTATGAAGACGTTATTGCTCAACTTGAGAGATATGAAGCGCGACATCAAAATGATTTGTCGAATCAAATAAACCCTAATTTGGCATTTACCGGTGAAAAGATTGATCATTCAAAACTGAGTAGTGAGGCCGATTCAAGTTCATTTAATTCAACAATTGCTTTTGCTGGCCAAAGAAATTTTAACAAAGGTTTTGAAGGAATGAATGACAGGTTTAACAATAGAGGAAGAGGCTATGGTTTTCATGGAATGAGGTTTGGAAATTATCCCAGATCTTATAACTATGGACCCTCAGTAATTTTTGGTGATTCATTTGGTGGTTATCAATATGGTGGAAATTATAGACCAAATTCACCTTCTCAGAATCAAGGCTTTCGACACTATACAAACACTTCGACCAAGGTTGCTGATTCAAAGGAGTATCTACCTGTGGGTGGTAATTTTGCTTCGGACAAATAGTTTTATGTGAATAATATGAAGCTTCAATGTCAGATATGCAAGAGGCCGGGACATGACACTCTACATTGCTGGTATCGCTTTGATAATTCTTATCAAAGTGAGTTGATACCAAATGCCTTAGCTGCCTTCACTTGGAGGATGATCAAGAGGAGATTGGTTCCCAAATTCTGGGGCAACAATCCATATCACATCATCGATTGGTAATCTCAATTCTTTCTCTCCTTACTATGGTTCAAACAAGGTAATGGTAGGGAATGGAATTTGTTTGCCCATTACCCATATTGGCTCAACATCTTTATCTACTAAACTACATTCATTTCCTTTAAATGAGGTTTTAGTGGTCTTGGAGATTAAAAAAAACTTGATTTCGGTGTCTAAGTTAACTGACGATTATCCCTGCTCACTAATCTTTGATGAACTTGGTGTATCTATTAAGGACCATCTGATGATTCAGTAATCAATCTAGGAAAGAAATGCGAGGGCCTTTACAAGGTAAATCAGGCACAAACACAATTGTGGTATTCTCAAAGACAGCAGATCGCTAGTAGTGAAGTCTGGCACCTTTAGCTTGGGCACTCAAACTTTCAGATAATAAAGTTTATGGAGAACAACAATCAAATCAAATCTACAAAGGTGACAGAGTATGTGAAAGTTGCCAGGTTGGAAAAAGTAGCAAGTTACCTTTCAATATCTCAGAGTCTCTAGCTAGTAAACCCCTTGAAAAAATCTATTGTGATGTGTGGGGGCTTGCCCCAGTAGAATCTTTTTAGTAGTTTAAATTCTATGTAGTCTTCATAGACAGTTTTTCACGATTCTCATGGGTGTATCCAATGAAGAGAAAGTTTGAGTTCTTTTCCATTTTTGTCATGTTCCAAAATCTTGTTGAGAACCAATTTGAAAGTCGAATTAAATCTTTCCAATGCGACGGTGGAGGTAAATTTAATAGCAACCAGTTTATTAATCATTTGAATGAGAAAGGAATTAAAATGCTGGTCTCCTGCCCATATACGCCGGAATAGAATGGAAATGCCGAAAGGAAACATCGGCACATCGTTGAGTTGGGTCTTTCTATGCTCTATCATGCACGGGTACCATTGATTTATTGGGTCGATGCATTTCCGACTGCCACATTTCTCATCAATCTGCTGTCATCACCAATGCTGGGTATGAGTAGTCTATTTGGTAAGATCTTTTGTAAAAAGCCTGACTATGGGTTTCTTCGAGTCTTTGAGTGCAAGTGCTATCCACACCTTAGACCGTATGGTGCAACAAAGTTTGATCCACGCTCATCACCCTATGTTTTTCTTGGGTATAGTCAGAGACATAAAGGTTATCGATGTCTTTATCCGCCAATAAGAAGGGTACATGTAAGTCGTCACATGATATTTGATGAGACGAGATTCCCATTTTCTCACAAATTGGGGACCGTTTTTCTTGGGCATTCACAGTTGTATCAGACTTGGTTACAGGGGATCAAATTCTTTACTAGACAATCTAGAACAATAGTGAGTGAAGGGCAAACATCACAACACCCGAGTATGTGATTTCTATTTGATGATAACAGCTCTGAACAACAAAATTATGAGCCACCTAATAAGACAAACGTGCAGCAACCACAGTTGGGTTCACAAGAACCATGCATAGACTGTGAAACACATGAAGAAGCAACAGTCTCTGTCTTAAGTGATTTACTAGTTCCATCTACTTAACAGCAATCTACTCACCCAATGCAAACAAGGTTGAAATTGGGAATAAGGAAGCCCAATCCGAAGTATGTTCTCTCTATAGCCCGTGAGATTCCAAAGGAGTTTAAAACAGTTAAAGGAGCACTAAGTCATCCGGGTTGGAGGAAAGCTATGATAGATGAATTGGAGGCTCTCAAATTAAATCAAACATGGGAGCTAGTACCAAGATCTTCATATATGAATATCGTCGGATGTAAGTGGGAGTTCAAAGCCAAATTGGATGTGGAAGGAAACCTTGATAAATTGAAAGCACGATTAGTGTCAAAGGGGTACCATCAAGAGGAAGGTGTTGATTTCATCGAAAATTTCAATCCTGTGGTTAAACAGGCAACTGTGAGAATTGTTCTCTTCGTGGTAATTGTTAAAAGATGATTTATCCATCAACTAGATGTGAAGAACACGTTTCTTCATGGGTCATTAAATGAGATAGTGTTTATGGAACAACCACCGGGCTTTGTGAGTTCTATGATGCCTAACTCGGTTTGTTTACTTTAGAAGGTATGATATGGCTTATAACAAGCTTCGTGAGCTTGGTTTGAAAAATTCAACAACTTTTTGTTGGAATAGGGATTTCATTGCAGCTCTACCGATCTATCATTATTTGTTCTTCACACCGGTCAGCACACCTTGGTATTATTATTATTATTATTATTATTATTATTATTATTATTATTATTATTATTATACGTTGATGATATTATTTTGACTAGCAGTTCATCATCTTTACTTCGGGAATTAATAGAAGCTTTAAGCAGAATTTTTTCTATGAAAGATCTTGGATGACTTCACTATTTTCTTTTATTGAAGCCAAGTTTATTGGTCCGGATCTATTTTTAACACAATCTAAATATGCTGGTGATTTGTTACAGAAAGCAGAATTGCAAGGTAGTAAGCCAATTGAGACCCCATTGCTTATCAAAACTCATCCAACGGTACAAGACATGGATCCTTTTCATGATCCTCACTTTTTTCGAAGTCTTGCGGGTGGATTACAATACCTCACAATTACAAGACCGGACATCTCTTATTTAGTAAATCAAATCTATCAAAAAATGCATTCTCCTACAAATGGTGATTTCAAACTGTTAAAGCGGGTGTTGCGGTATGTAAAATGAACTCAGCAACTGGGGCTTTATCTCCACTCTAAAAGCGCACTAAATTTATACAGGTATGCGGACTTTGATTGGGCTGGTTGTTTTGAGACTCGGAGGTCAACAACCGGGTTTTGCACTTTCTTGGGATCAAATATCATTTCATGGTCCGCAAAAAGGCAAGCGATAGTGTCAAGATCATCAACATAGGCTGAATATAGGGCCTTGGCTTCTGCCATAGCATATCTTACATGGGTCTCTTTTGTATTGAGAGATTTGGGTATTCCGCTCAAGGGGCCGACTTTGCTTTATAGTGATAATCGCTCAGCCATTTCATTGACAATGAATCCAGTCCTTCATGCAAGGACAAAGCACATGGAGATTGATTTTTATTTTGTTCGAGAGAGAGTTGCTCTCAAATTACTTGAAGTTCGCTATGTTCCTGCTACTCATCAACTTGCTGACATATTTACAAAAGCTTTACCGTGCTTTGACCATTGCAGGCTACGATACAAACTGGGACTAGGTTTTCCACCTAATCCTAGTTTGAGGAAGGCTGATAAGATTGATAATATTATTGGTAAACCATCGGAAGATTAGATTAGAATATAATTTGATTATGATTTGATTCTGCCACCGGAAGATTAGACTAGAGTATGATTTGATTCTGCTATCGAAATATTAGATTAGAGTGGTATATATGATTTGATTTCGGTCAATCCGTCAGATTAGATATTCTGAATATAGAATAGGAAATCTAGTTGTCTTCTTAATATAAATAACATTATGTATTGTAGAATAATGGTGCGTATTATGGCTTTTAGTGAAGAACATTCTTCTCCTGAGAAATTTATCTTTGAATCGTTGAATCTTCTTATTTTCTTCATAGCCTTCATGATTTAAAGATCCTCGATCTTTTGGAATTGACCTTTTCAAGTGATTTTTGTGGATGAAGGCTGATCCTCGGATACCACCTATCTGGGAGAAAGCCGGGATCAACACCGTTCTCCAGTTTAGTAGCTTCAGCTGGGATTTGGATTCGAGCCTTTCGGGCGTTGCCATCAGCTTTTTGTCTCCAATTAATTGCTTCTTTTCTCTATGGGGTCCCATGACAATCACTCTTTTGGACGCTATAGCCGGGTTCCTTCCTATTGGCACGCCTGTGAGAGACACTGGTCCTTTCGAACTTCTTAAGCCTACCGATGTATTTGACGGCATTCTTTCTTATGGAAGGTTTCTACATCGGTTTGAACAAAAGTCTAGTTTAGTCACTGACATCGAGCATGCCTCCTTGTTATTCTGGTTTTCTAATTATATATTCTTTCATTAGGCCCTCAAAAGTGTCAAGGGACGTTTTCAGCATCGCTTCTAGTCTCGCAACAATACACCGGTTGCTTTGGGTCCGCTTATTCACGCTGCTTTATCAAGGGTTTTGCCCATGCCTCTTTGGCTACGCGGTCTAATGGGGAACGTATCTATTTTGGCTCGTTTTGGTTTCTTCAAGCTTGGATTGATTCGTACTTTCTGTCTTTATTTGGTGATCAACCCCGCTTTCTACCTCGACAGTCAGTTGAATCCTTAACCTCGAATCCCTGACTTTGCCTACTGTTGAGTCTTTCTCCTTTGCATGTGCCGAGGGACATTTCTCCTTCAAACTGTTCCTTCGAAGGTTCTTGGGATTGTAATCAAAATTTATGTTCTCATATCCTCATCAACAATCGAAATTTCTCAACAATTTAAGCTATAATTTTCGTGGAAGATGGAGATTCACAATCTTGACAAATTGTAAATTGATCCTTATGATAGAACTGATTTTCATCTGTTAAAGAAACAATATGATCCCTTTTTTTATCTGAACTATGTACTTTTTACATCTTAGATCCCAACTTGCCAGATATTCCTACTCCAAATAATAATGATTCTGATATGAAATATTGATAGAGACAATCCTTAAGTTTTGATTTGTGTGCAACTTTGTCTCCGAATTTTTAACTTGTTCAATGTAAAAGTTCAAGAACCATATTGCACATTGAGTTAAACTTCAATGACCATATTGAACAAATTAAAAGTTTATAGACTAAATTGCACATTCAACTAATGTTTAGAAATTATTTGTGTCATTTTCCCATTTTGATATAATCAAGACAGTAGAAAAAAGGCATCAGGTTGATGAAATTAGGTATTGAGGAAGAATTCTCAATACTTTATTGAATTTTTTGGTCTTACAAAAAAAAATGAAGACACTTAAATTGCCTCGGTGACCGAATATGATATTGGCAAACTAGAAGGTCCACCACCGATCAAGGATTCAACATCATCGGTGGATCCATCTAAGAGACAGATGTAATGGGGGGGGGGGGTGTCAGGCTGGGCTGGTAGGGCTAAGCGGCGGTGCAGACGAGTCCACGTCTCCTATTGTCCTTTCCGCCACCTCTGTCCTACTTCTCATGTCGAAGGAACAACAAAGATTGCATTATTCTCTTCTAGCAAAAAAAAAAAAACAAAAAAAAAAAAAAACAAAAAAAGATTGCATTATTCTCTACCAATTACGAGTATCTAAGACGTGATTTAAAAGTTGCGAAGTAAATTTCAAGTTCAGTTATATTTATCCAAGTACTATAAATTAGACATGTTATCCATGAATAAGTTGTTATGCTTTCAAAAGAATGAATATTCTTTCCGTAGGTTCAGTAAACATGCAGAAAAATTGGGGTTCACATTATGTGAACTTTAAAATAAATACGAGTTTTTTTACTAATAGAACACACTGGAATTGAAGTACTTTTATGCCGGTATGATGCAGCATGTGCTCTATTCGTGTATGTTTCGATTTACTGCAAATGAACATGTATTTTTCCGACTCACCCGTGGGCAGCTGCATTGATATTCATTTTCTCTTGCTTCGATACGGTCGAGAATTCGAATCCCCACGTTGCTAGCGATTTAAGTGGGGGGTGCTGGCAGTGCCTTGCTAGGCTAGCTTCCCCTAAGATATAGTCGTCCGAATAGCTCTGGCGAGATCTATCGGTGCTACCGGGCACCGGAGGATTGTGTGACCCCGAATAGCGTAAGCGAAATGGGGCTTAGGGAAAATCTTCGGTTTAAAAAAAAAAAACATGTATTTTTCCGTAAATTGAAAAAATCAAGCAAAAAGCATACGTTTTATTGAAAGACACCACTTTAATGTATATTTAGCCAAGTTTGTACATTGTGATCTTGTATGTGCAACTCATCAATCGAATATATAATTGGAGAACATTTCTTACAACTAGGGTTTACGGAAAGAGAAATAATTAGATGACGGTACTTAATTTACTATTAAAATAATAGTGTATTTTGGACTATAAAACATCATAACAAATAATTACAATTTATCGTGAAGTCTACTCCTTCAAGAATTTGTGGTTCACAATAAATTGTTATTCTCACAATAGCCTAAAGATTGTTATACTAGCAAAGCTCTTAACAAGGCTGTACACTCTTCGGAAATGCTGGATTTGAGCTAGAATTACTTGCACCACCCATGACTAGAGACAAGAATCAAGGCTCGAGGGGCCGATGTAATGAACTAATCACGTGGAAGTAATCTAGTAGAGTGGAGTTATAATTGTCCATCCGGTTCATGTGAGCTCAAACCCACGTGTTATCATTTCATGTAGATCTTTCCATGCGAGACATCCCAGTACAAGGACCACCCAAGAAAACAACTATAATTATTTTGACGATACTTCGCTATGTCGGCATCCCTTCACCCATCCAACCCAAAAGTCGTTGGACGCGTCATGTACTTTTTACTCAACCAAATTAAAAGCTAGTCCTAGAGTGAGTTACCGGTGGGCAATAAATTCTAGATTGAATATTCATTGAGAGTAGTTTCCGGATGCATCTGGTATGTGCGTCCATGTTCTCTTTACTAAAACATCAAATTTAGGGTCGAATCACAGCGTGCATTCTTAAATCCTTCTTCTCCTTCTTAGTAGCAGGCCTTGGCATAGACCACAAGCTGTGCACTGTAGCTCATAGGGTCATTGCAGATGACAACAGTGTCTGATTTGTCGATGAATTACGCGAGAAATACGAAGTCTTACTTATAAAATTGATTTAGGAGCCGATGTAACCGACCGTCATCGGAAGCTTGAACTTGACCGGATCCTTCGGACGCGGGCCCATCAGTAGTCCATCCATTCATCGGTACCTCATAAGGTTTCAACAGATATCTATCGCTCACTACCATTGCCAATTTCTTTTGCCTTTTACATAGCAATGCAATTATTGAAGTTGGAAATACATCAAACACGCCTAAAGAAGTGCTTTTTAGCAATAATCTTCCATTTTATCTCTTGGCTTCACAAGGTAGAGATGAGCTCCACAAGAGTCTTGAAGTCAGCTTCAGCTCGCCCTTCTGGCCCAGCGGCCACCAGAAGCCTCTGCCTAAAGTCACCAACCTTCTTCCTCATCACCTTCCCTTCCTCACTCCTCAGCACC
Organism: Eucalyptus decipiens; assembly: GCA_014182575.1. Taxonomy (NCBI): domain Eukaryota; kingdom Viridiplantae; phylum Streptophyta; class Magnoliopsida; order Myrtales; family Myrtaceae; genus Eucalyptus; species Eucalyptus decipiens. The sequence goes on along the minus strand of CM024612.1, from coordinate 9,159,028 downwards.
ACCTCCAGCGCCTTCACCATCCCACTCTTCGTTATCGCCCGTCCCTCCACTCCAATTCCGATCTTCCACACTTCCTCCACCGCCCTCGCGGTCAGCATCTGGTCTGCCGCCACGGGCCGGCATATCATCGGCACACCCCCTGCCACGCTCTCAAACACCGAGTTGTGCCCACATTGCATCACGAAGGCCCCGCAGGCCGGGTGGCTGAGCACCTCCCTCTGAGGGGCCCAAGGCACAATTCTCCCGAGTGAGCTTGTCCGCTCCTCAAAACCTCTGGGGAGGCACCGGGCCTTCAGCTGGTCGTTCAGAGACCATAGGAACGGGGTCTCAGTGGACTCTAGGGCTTCGGCCAGGGCCGTTATCTCGTCAGGCGTCAGGTTTGTCAAGGTTCCAGACCCGAAGGATATGTACACCACTGTTTGCGGGCTTTGCGAGTCTAGCCAGGTCAAGCAACCGGTCTCGTCTGAGGCAGGGGGGCTTGGCCTCAAACCCAGGAAGAGCAAAATGCTCAACTTGGACTTAAGGCCGGCCATGAGGGGCTCGGGATACATCTCCATGAAGGAGTTCAAGATGATGGCCGCTGCGCGTGGGAGCACATTCCCCACCTCACGCAACGCGCGGGAAATCATCGACGTGCCCGGGGCCTTCACTATTTCCTCAGGCAAATCCGCCATGCGCATGGCGGACAGCCCTGGGATCATGTCCAGGGTCTTTTCTTCGTCGTCGGCGGCGTTTTGCCTCAGCTGGAGGATGAGGTCAGCGTGGACGTGCACAGATAGAGCGTACGGAGCTCCAGTCCAGAACGCGACCCACGGGACCTGCAGTTTCTCCGCCAATTCGCATGCGATCAATGATACCAAACCGTCATTCAGCAAAAGGCTGACTTTGCTTCCCGTGTCTCGCACTGCAATATCGATACCGGCTAGGAAATTCACAGGTGCTGCTCTAAAGAACAGATCGGCTTCGACTCGTGGATCGCTGGCCAACTTGTCATAGCCAGCAGGCAACCCGTCGCCGATGTTGTAGACTCTGAGGTTCGACGGCAATAAAGCAGCTCTCGATGGAGGGGGGAAGACGGAATCGTTGGATTTCGCCGTGCTTAGAAAAGAGAAACGGACGTTTGGGGCGGCCGCGGCAAGCTTACAGACGAGTTTGGAGACAGTCCTGGGGTGGCTACTTAACGGGAAATTGCAGACTGCGACATGTTTCTCCGACGGCATGATGGTTGGATTTGGCCGTCTGGTTTACGAAGAACTTGGAAGTCGCGAGAGAGAGAGAGAGAGAGATAGCTACAGAGAGAGAGTGCTTCATAGAACGACCTCTGGCTAGACCATTTATTTATAGAGAAATATTTTAATAACAGGTACGATCGGACTGGAAATGTACCCAAATAAACGCATTTAACCCATTTCGACTAATTTTCATTTTCATTTAGTGCAAATATCGTGACTCATATCTAATTTAACCATACCCAATCCATACTTGACCCGATTCATATTATTAAAATACTTTCATATTTAATTAAATCTAAAAGAACTTGTATCCAAAAAGAAGTGAGAGTGTGGAAAGAGTGAAAACAAGATTGAATGAAAGTAAAAGAAAATGAAGAGAGATTTAGAGAGTTGGATTGGATTTAAATAAATTGTAAATACATTTATGATATATTTAACACCTGTATTATGTTTAAACTTATTTATGACACATTTACTGAATATAATCAACCCATATAACAATTCAACTCATCATATATAAATTAACAAATAGATTTATGACCCATTTTGATAGATCTAATAACAGATCACATGCCATAATCTCTATTCCAACAATTGATTTATGAAAATTGAGTTCTCTGGAGAAGATCCTCTATGCTCCCATTGTTGAGAAAATGAATACTCTTGGAATGGTCGAGCCAGACTTTGGGGCTAAAACCATCTAGTAAATTGACTTAAGATTTAATATCACAAACAATTTCAATTTTGTACTATGTGACAAATGAGTTATTTTCATGTGTTATCCCGTTCGATAATTTGGTACTATGTGACAATTTAACAAAAGCTAATGGACACTAAATATCAGTTTTTGGTAATTCAAAAATTAATTTGAGGGCACATAATTTATAAGTATATCGATTTGGAGTTTTTGGTTATTTGAAAATTAGTTTGAGATAATTTGGTTGCAGACCTATTAAATTGGGATTTTCAGTGATACTAGCCGTTATTTAAAGCTTTAGCTTCCGTACAATTATCTATTATGCCCAGCGACTACTCGGGCAATTGAAGTTTACCCATGGCCAAATGGGGAAACAACGGAGTAAATGGTCACGGTACCGACAACGCAGGTCGGCGGACCTCGTAAAGCCGCGTACAAGTCCTCACCACCACAAGATTTTGTAGCGTTGCCGACCATGGAATTGGCCACTTAGCAAAAACAAAATAAAATAAAATAAAAAATACTAGAATTATTACACTTTTAGGGTTTATTATTATTTTTAAGAAATTAAAAAATATAATTTAAAAAAAAAGAACTAGTTTGGTCCATCGGTCCGGTCCCGTTCGATCCGATTTGGTTCTCTTGGAACTAGGAATTAGACCGAAAATCACCGATTCCATTTTTATGGAATCAGAAATTGGACCGACGCTCGTAGGAGTCGGACTGAACCGGTTAGTCCAGTCCAATCCAGATTGGATGATTCCTAATCCAAGTGATCCAATATGCTCACCCTTAGTTAAAGACGAGCTACCTAGATTCGGTAGGCAACATCAATTCGACATTTATCATGGCCAATATCTTGTTGTCATTTGACAGGACGGTCAATTTGTAGAGTAATGTATCTCGATGACCGGTCACCCCGTCTGCTCCAGGTTGGGGTGATTGAATTGTGTCATTGAAATCTGTCAATTTCCAGGTTATTATAGTAATTAGATTTTGGTGATAATTGGTGTCAATTTGAAATTAATTTGTGTTCCTGTGAAAAATTTGTACGGCGGCTCTATATGAGTCCACAGCTCGATTAAAACAAAAACAAAAACACCTGCTCTTTGTTTCTTCCTTGGACAAAGTTCTTTTAACCCCACAAATATAATATATATAACATAAATTGTCCTGTAGTTGCTTTCTTGAGGAGCTTTTATTTTTGTGCCCTTCCTAAATACACGTGCCCCTTATTTTGTCCTGTGATGTCCAATATTGCACGACATTTAAAGAACCCACTTCTTAATCAGTCAAATCTTGCATTTTTTCAAGATTTTTCTTTTTCTTTAACAAACCCATCTATCCCTATAAACTATTTAAACTTGATACATAAAGTTAACACGAAATTTGATACAAGCCGGAACAGAACTCATCTTCTCAGCTTGAAGATGAACACAAGTACTAGCGTTGAGGAATTTAAAGATAAACAGTTGAGGAGAGGACGAACTAATCACGTGGAAGTAATTCCACCAAGCAAGACTTCCTAGAATTAGGACCACCTACGAAACAAATAGAATGATTTTGACAATTATTGCTATATCCCCCATCTCTTTCGCCCCCTCCAGTCCAAAAGTCGGTAGGATGTGTCATGTGTACATTCACTCTCAAACATATTAAAAGCTAGTCCCAAAGTAAGTTGCTGGTCGGCGATAAATTCTAGATTAAAAATTCACCAAGAGTAGTCCTTAGATGCATCCAATGTATGTTAAATCACAAATTTAAGAGGTCGAACTAAACCACAGCGTGCATTCTGAATTCCTTCTCCTTATTAGTAGTAGGCCATGCATAGAACTCAAGCAGTGCATTGTAGCTCATAGGGTCATTACAAATGACAACAGTGTCTGATTTAGAGATTATTAATATGAGAAATACAAAAAGTCTTATTTTATAAAATTTATTTACGAGCTGATGTAACAGGCCGTCGCCGGAAGCTTGAACGTGACCAGAATCGTTCGAATACGTAGCAATCAATACTCCATCCCGTCATCAGCAGCTCCTAAGGTTTCACGGATATCTATCACTTTTTTCCATAGTAATGCAATTATTGAAGTTGGAAAAATCAAACACGCTTAGAGAAGAGCTTTTCAGTAATAATCTTCCAATTTATCACTTGGCTTCACAAGGTAGAGATGAGCTCCGCCAGAGTCTTGAAATTAGCTTCAGCTCGCCCTTCAGGCCCAGCAGCCACCAGCAGCTTCTGCCTAAACTCACCAATCTTCTTCCTCATCTCCTTCCCTTCTCACTCCTCATCACCACCTCCAGCGCCTTCCCCATCCCGCTTTTCATTATGACCCGCCTCTCCACTCCAATTCCGATCCTCCACACTTCCTCCACGGTCCTTGCAGTCATCATCTGCTCCACCACCACAGGCCGGCATATCATCGGCACGCCCCCGCCATGCTCTCAAACACCAAGTTGTAACCCCGTTGCATCACAAAGGCCCCGCAGGCCGTGTGGCTGAGCACCTCCCTCTGAGAGGCCCACGGCACAATCCTCCAGTGCGCGCTCGTCCACTCCTCGAACCCTACGGGGAGGCATGGGGCCTTCAGCTGGTCGTTTATAGACCATAGGAATGTGGTCCGAGTGGACTCTAGGGCTTTGGCGAGGTTATCTCATCAGGTGTCTAGTTTGTCAAGGTTCTGGACCCAAAGTGTCACGCCCTGAACCCCGGGCACGCGCACATCTCTCGGCGGTCGATTAAAATTGCGACGTCCCGGACGCGTCGCTGACTCATTCTTTTTATGCACATGTAGAAGCGAATTAATAAACCCTAGACAACAATCAAACACATGGATAGTAGAAAGACAAACCACATTTATAAACATACCAGATTAGCCCTAAGGGTTCATATTACAAGTCTATGTCCAAAAAGAAAACCCTAGGCCACCTACGCTCTGGACCCTTCAGCCTCGGGCTCCGGGTTCTCCATACTAAGGACCTGAAAATATTGAACCACAATGGGGTGAGATAAAATCTCAGCGAATCAAAACCCTAAACCCCGATTATGAAGCAAATTCACCCAAAGGTAGCCTAAACAGGCACCACACAAGACTTACCTCGCCTCAGCACGTCCCTGTACATTAATACATCACATATACATTTATCAACGCGACATGCATAATTTAATAACTGGAACACATCATTTTCATATATCAAACAATCACAGGGGTCCCGATTATAAGGCCAAACCATCATGACACACCACATACTGTGTTACCCAATTTTGTCCCATAATCAGGCGCAGCTCTAACAACCACTCAGACGTGTCCCAATTATTACGACCCATCAGCCACGACCAACTTAACAGTCGGCAATCATCCAGCATAACCGGTCGTCGTCCCGCTCTGTCGGGCACGGCTTTGTCCCACATAAATGCATCAAGATGGCATTCCATAAATGAGCATTGACTCGGCTTCCACCATGATCGGCATCTGTTGATGTGGGGCATCCGAACTTAATCAGGCATTGTCCCACGTAAACGTATCAGTATATTTAAGTGATCACACACCAGAAGAACACCGTGCTTTGCACTAAAATACCTTAATTTTAAATAATGGACTTGGCCAATTTTATTTGTATTAAATATTCCCGGTAAAATAATTGTGCGTGGTCATACATTTAAATTAAACCGTAAACGTGATACTTTCCCATTTCAAAATCCAACGATTTTATATAGTACATAAAATATTTTTGGCGTTAAAAACCGACACCCAGTATTTTTCTAATTAAATACCATAAAATCGGATTTTTGCAATAATAATCAATAATCATCACCAAGCACTCAATTGCACAATTAAGCAGTCAATTTCACATATAAATGCAACCACGACGATCGGCACAAAATTCTTATAAACGGCTATCACGTCACAATTTATGCTAATTATAATTAAATAAATAAATTACAATTAAATTAAATAATTTTAATTTAATTAAACAAACCACGGTTAACTAACCATAGTCAATCAATCTAGGTTAACTAAACTAACCTAGGGTAGTAACCTAACTAGCCCCTTAACCAACTAGCTTAGGTAACTAACCATCCTAACTACTAATTACACTAACTAGGATTACAATAATCCTAATTACACTAATCTAACCTACTAAGTGTAATTAACCACATAATCCAAGATTATGGTGTTAACTCACCGGATTATGGCAGCGACGGGTTCACAGCGACAGCGACGCGAAAGTAGTGAAGACCCGTAACTACAACGCCACCAACAGAGGTTTGACCGGGGTTGAAAATAGCCCACAAGGCTCACGGCTAAGGGGGGAAAACCGGTTCTGTGAGCTGTTGGGTTCGTGTCTGGTGGCTGGTCGGTTTGGGTTGAGGCAGTGCTCGGATGACAAGCTGGACGGACAGGCGAACTGAGACTACGGCTAGGCTGAGCTAAGTTGGGCAGCTGAACAGTGGTCGAGGCGAACGGCTAGACAGCTATGGAGGTGTGAGGTGGTGTGGCTGTGGAGAGCTGGTGGTTCAGTGTCCAGCGGTGGCGGTCAAGCAACTGGAGTTGGAGGCGAGCTGGATGGTGCGGACACAAACCGGCGGGCGAGGGACGGCTGGAATGGGCGGCTGGTGTGGTGGTGCAGGGCGTGAGGTAGCAAGGAAAAATGGAAGTGAAGAAGAAGAAATGAGGAAGAAGAAGGAAGGCAGCAGCAACAGGTTAGGCTGAGGCTCACGCACAAGGAGGGAGAGTAGAGAGAGGGAAGGAGGGAAAATGAAGTCAACAAGGCAGCCAATGGGGAGACAAGCCAAATATCAAGCCACTTGAGTGCATTGCCCCTAAAGTCTTCAGCCATAAGGTCAAGGCACCATCCAACGTCAATTTTCCCTTTTCTTCCTCACAAACAAAGGCATTTTAGTGCCCAAAAAGCCTAAGGAAGCAGCCCATACGAATTTCCCCTTCATTTCCTTTTTGCCGAATTTGATTTTTTCGCAAAATTCCGAGCTCAACGAAATTTTTCCAAAAGATGAGGCGAGGTCCTAAAAATAAATCGTGACATATTCAAACGTTCAAATCCCGAAATCGAATTCAATTTCGTGGTTAAAATCGACCGAATGCGATTTTAGTACAACCTAACATATCAGGTAGCTTTTAGGGATTTTATTGCGTTTGACCCGTGGTCAATAATTCTCGATCCACATTTGTGCAACTCTGACTCGTAGACGACTCTCGGTTGTCGTAAAAATCACAATGTTTCAATTACGTGTATCGAGTATAAAATCGATAGAAAATCGGGTTATTGCCGTTCAATGCGAATTTTGCAATCAAGCGGAATCACCCGCAATTCAATTACGTGATTCCGTCAAATTGACCTATATTCTATCACAATTCAATTATACGGTATCATATTGACTCTTGCCAATTATTACGGTCGAGCGTTCGATTCCCGATCAAATTCTTAAGTTTGCCGCGTTTATATCTCTTAACAGCTTACCTAATAGGTTAGTTAACTCGTGAGTGATCAGAAAAATAACCATAGATGCGTCTACGAAATGCCTATTTCATATTATCAGGACGGGGTCAAATTTTAGAATGTCACGCAAAGGATATGTACACCACTGTTTGTTGGCCTTGCAAGTCTAGCCAGGCCAAGCAGCCGGTCTTGTCTGAGGCAGGGGGCTTGGCGTCAAACAGCCCAAGTGGAGCAAAATGCTGAACTTGGACTTCAGGTTAGCCGTGAGGGGCTCGAGATCAAACTCCGAGTAAGAGATAAGGGCAATGGTGGTTGCACGTTGACGCGCATTCCCCACCTCGCAGAACATGCGGTGTATCATTGACTTGTTTGAGGCCTTCACTAGTTCCGCAGGCAAATCTGCCATGCGCGAGCTAGACAATCCTGGAATCATATCCAGGGTCTTTTCTTCGTCAGCAGGGTTTTGCCTCATCTAGAGGATGCGGTGAGCGTGGACGTGCATGGATAGAGAATACGGAGACACAGCCTAGAATACGATCCACGGGGCGTGCATTTTGTCCGTCACTTTGCATGCGACCAATGATACCAAACCATTGATTGGCAAGAGACTTAACTTTGCTTCCTACGTCGCACATTGCAATATATGTTAAAAATTAAACCAAATTTATTAGTGCCGATAACTGTTCAGTTCCCGCATTGAAGAAGAATCATAATTGCAACGTTATTTTTAATGAGTCTGTTCGAATTTTGAGGTGTGGTGATTTTTTTAGAGATAGTGATTGTTTTTGAAGATAATGTGAGATATGGTGATTGTTTTGTTAGTTTCTAGATCTTATCCAGAAAGCTAGCTTTATATATTAGGAAGAGTAAAGGTCATGTAACAAATCTATAAATATGGGAGTCTTGTAATTGTTTTTTGTGAAGGTGGAGTACATCTACAAGCCTATCTATCTTCTTCTCTTCTTTGTGTGAGTTGTGAGCATTTCACCTTCAAATTACTTTCATCAAAGTGGTATCAGAGCTTATGGTTTGTGATCATGGCGTCAATAGACAATCAACTTCCTCTTCAATATCCTCATCTTACCAAAGATAACTATGGTAATTGCGAGTGAAAGCTCTACTCAGCACCTATGGTGTGTGGGAACTTGTCAACACTAGTTATGTTGAGGCAGAGGATGAAACTACCTTGAACTAGAACTAGAGGAATGCTTTGGAGGAGGTTCGTTTGAAAGATCAATATGCACTATCAATCATCTATCAAGCTTTGGATGATTCCATGTTTGAAAAAGTTTCAAATGCTACTGCTACTAAGGAGGCATGGGAGATTCTTCACAACACACATCAAGGAGTATAAAAAGTTCAGAAGATTCACCTTCAAATCTTGAAAGGCAAATTCGAGGTAATTAATATGAAAGAATCTGAATCGATTACTGATTGTTTCACAAGATTTTTAGCAATTGTCAATCAGATGAAAAGAAACGGAGAAGACAATTTAGATGTTTGTATTGTCGAGAAAATACTTCGGTCCTTAGACAAGAAGTACTACCATATTACTATTGCAATTAAAGAATCTAGAGACTTGGATGCCATGACAATTAATGAGCTTATGGGTTCATTACAAGCCCAAGAAAAAAGGTTCAGAAGAAAAAAAGATTGAACCGGTGGAGGAAGTTCTCCAAACGTGGCTAACCATCCGAGATGAGAAGGAGCAAAAAAGAGAACCCGCACAAACTCACGGGACAAACCAAGATCGTGATCGTGTCGAGGCTGAAGTAACTTTCAAGGAAGAGGTCATGGACGAAGCAAATGTGATGTTGTTCAAAGTGAGATTAAATACTAGTATCAAAGAGGTGTTCATGGAAGATTAAAGAACTGGACAGGCCAATGGTATGATAAATCTAAAATTCGATGTTATCATTGTAATAAACTTGGCCATTATGCTTATGACTATTGGAACGAAGAGAGTATCAGAGTAGATGAAAATGCAAACTTGGTGAATGATGCCTGAAGGATTTATTAGTAATTGGGCTTAAGGCTCATCCGCCAAGTTGGGCCCAGAAAGCCCGGCCCACGGGAATAAGGCCCGTGGAAAGAATGGGGTATAAAAGGGAAGAGAGAGAGAGAAATTCACGTACGTTGAATCAGAATTACGTTTTCTCTCCCGCGTTTTCTCTCCCAAAAGGACAAAGAGTAGGCATACGGCTTCCAATTTCTTCCCTTCAAGGCTTCATCGGATCGATTCGACCGGATTCTCTTCCTCCATTGACGACGGTGTTTAATCTGTGGCTAACAAGGTACGCTCGAATCCGTGGTGTGCTTTACGATCGGTGATGCGTTGTTTTTCCGGGCTTCGTCTTCCGCTTTGATTTAGGGGTTCGATTCAAAGTGTCGAATCCGCGTTTTCGGGGATCCGTTATTCCCAACATTGGTATCAGAGCCCGCTTTCACGTTTTCCCGATCTATTTATCATGTTTTTGATTGATTTTTCGCAAAAAACTTTCGGCCGTACGGATCGGGGCAAAAAATCCCGACACCCGAGCGCTTTTCGGCCTTTTTTCCGAGTTTACGTAAGTTGCCATCAAATTCTAATGGCATAGGAAGAAAGGCGACGTCGAGACAAGTCCGTGGACACCTCGACCGCCGCCGGGCGACCCCGCACGCGCCCACATGCGCGGCCCGAAGCCGCTGCGCGTGGGCGCGACGCGCCCGGAAGCGCTGGGTCGCCCAGCGAGTGCGGCACACGCGCCGGTCGGCGAACCGGCGCGTGCATGCCGCCGGCCGGCGAACTGGCACGCGCCGGTCCGCGGACCGACGCGTGCTGACGTCAGCCTAACGTCACCCAACGGTCAGTAACCGTTGGGGTGACGTCAGCGATGACGTTAGCATGACGTCGGTTAACCGTGCCCTCACCGGCCGGCGACCCGACCGGCGACCCGACTAGCGGACGTCGGCATGCGTGCGGCACGTGCCGGCTGACGTCTGCGTGACGTCAGCTCGCGCACGCGCGTCGGTTCGACCGGCCCGGTTCGACCGGCCGACCGGTCTGACCGGTTCGACGACCGTTGACCGACCGTTGACCGACGACCGTTGACCGTTGACCAAAAAAAAAAGGGAAAAGAATGTGTTTCTTTTTTTTTTTCAATTAAGTCTAAGTGGGTTATAAGTAATCCCTTATTTTTTGTTTACGCATTTGTTGCGGGAACAATGCCTCCCCGAGGTTGCGCACACCTATTCGCGTAGCTTCGATGAACAAAATGATAAGCTGTCTAAGCTGATAGCTGAGCTGACTGATCATCGATGGGAGAGAGGTGACTTAATTGACCACGTCCTTGAAGTCAACGGGAAAATTCAACGGGTCATATGGAATGGTCGTCCTATGTCACAGCCAGAGATGGTGCGATTTTTCATAAGCACTCTTCCACCTGAATGGCAAAATGTGTTGAATTGCATATGGGATGTCAACGGAGCTGCTTCCTATAAGAAAATTGTGATGGATTTTGTAAATGAATATTATTGTATTGTTTCAAGGGAAAAGATCAAGAAATTGAACAAAAGAGGATCTTTCCCAGTTCGTGTGCTGACTTTGTGTTAGTGATATTGACTGATTATTTGTTAAGTGTACTTTGTGGACATATTATGTGATGTCAACTACCTATATGTTGGTTGTATTAGTTGGAAAGCATTATTTGTTTTATTTGATGTCAATTATCAATTGCTTTCTGTTACTGCTGGTTGCTGTGGGTAATTAGCTGTGGGTAGTTATAGAAGTTTTTGTAACTTCATAGAATTGATTTTGCATATGACAATCATATTAATGATAGTTTTAAGTTAGGATTTTTGGAGGATAATTGGAAACATAGTGACCTTTTGATTCTGAAGCCTTACTTGAAATTATTCATTAATATGATGGGTCTATGCAAATAGGGATGCATAAATGATAGGCATTAATAATTCATGCATATTTTTCGGATGTGTTCAGATCAATGGCTTCAGCCACAAAAATCATAGTTGCCGAGCTGAACAAAAGTGAAAAGCTCAATGGTGACAACTATGAGATATGGCACATGAAAATCCAATATGTCTTTGGAAGAGCAAGAGGCACTTGAAGCTCTTAACCCGACCATGGTTGAACCCGAAGATGGAAATCTGCGCAAAGACAAAAGAGATAAAGAAGCTTTTGCTGCTTGGAAACGAAAGAACTCTCTCGCTCGCATCACGTTGCTGAGCAGCATGGAAAATGATGTCATGCGGGAGTTTAGGCGTTTCGACAATGCCAAAGAAATGTGGAACGCATTGGCAGCAAGATTTGGTCATACCACGGTGACTAGACTGAGACAGCTCACTATCAGGTTTGATTCTTATCAGAAGCCTCATGGTCAGACCATGAAGCAACATCTTAGAAATATGTCAAACATGATAACTGAGCTGAAAGATGCTGGCCATGTCCTCACAGATGAGCAGCAGTGCAAGCAAAGTGATTCGTTCCTTGCCTCGAGTTGGGAGCATATGAAGGTGCACTCGACCCATAATGAGTTTATCAAAACCTTCGAGGATGCAATGCGTCATCTTGAGCTGGAAGAGGACCGTCTCTTGGCGTCTAAGCCGGATGCTGAACTATATCATGCTAGTTCTAGCTCAAATGGAGCTTCGAGCTCCAAGCGCAAGCGCCCTAGCTGGTTTGATAAAGGGAAAGGCAAGGAAGAAGTTGGTCCTTCAGGGAAGAAACCCAAGTTTAACCAACATGATAGAGGAAAGCGTCCTCGCATGAAGAAGCTTGCAAGGGTGAAATGCTACAACTGTGACAAGAAGGGTCACTATGCTCGCGACTGTCGTGAGCCAAAGAAGGTATGCACCCCTTGTACTTTTCAGAACTTTACTCTTGTGTCGAGTTACGTGTTCTTAATCGAGTCTAATCCTTTGTGGATTGTGGATTCGGGAGCGACGGACCATGTAGCGAAGGATAGAGGATCCTTCGTGGAATTCCGACAGTACCAACCGGAACTAAGTGGATCTATGTGGGAAACAACTCCGAGCTGAAGTGAAAGGAATTGGCACATGCCAATTGAATATGCGTGGTGGACGCACTTTATTCCTTCATGATGTCTTTGTATGCTCCGGAGATTCGTCGGAATTTAGTGTCTGTTTTAATGTTGGTTAGACTAGGTTTTAATGTGAACTTCGTAATAGAGGTGTGAATTTGTTTTTGAATACAAATTACTATGGTTGTGGTTATTTTCTTGATGGTTTCATTGTATTAGATATTGATTATGTTAATGCAAATGTTTGTTATTCCCTTATCACGTCTTCTAATACCTATTATAATGATGTGAATGTGTGGCATGCTAGGCTTGGTCACATTGGCCAACAACGTATGAATAGACTAGCCAAAGAGGGCTTGTTGGGCAACATTGAAAAAGTCGATTTGCCTATATGTAAACATTGCCTAGAAGGGAAAACAACACGGAAACCATTTGGGAAAGGGAAAAGAGCTGAATTTCCTCTCGCATTTAATTCATTCGATGTCTCGTGGTCCAATGAATGTGAGAGGAAGGCATGGGGCTGTTTATTTCATCACTTTTATAGATGATTACACTCGATTTGGATATGTCTATTTGATTTCTCACAAATCTGAAGCGATAAGTTGTTTCAAAAGGTTTATGAACCTGGTAGAAAATCAATTAGACAAGAAAATAAAAGCATTGAGATCCGATCGATGTCGAGAATATTTATCTGATGAGTTCAGAAAATTATGTGATGAAAAAGGAATAGAAAGACAGTTGTCTATTCCATATACTCCTCAACAAAATGGTGTTGCGAGAGAAAAACAGAACCCTACCGGAAATGGTTAGGTCCATGATGGCGCATGCTAACTTACCTATCACCTTTTGGAGTGATGCGTTGTTAACTCGCTGCCTATATACTTAACCGTGTGCCTTCCAAATCAGTTACTTCCACTCCATATGAGTTATGGACAGGTAGAAAACCGGACTTAAGTTTTCTTAAGCCATGGGGTTGTGCTGCCTATACACATGAGTCCTCTCACAAGTTTGGGAAATTGGGTCCTAGAGGAAAGAAGAGTATTTTCATAAGATACTCAGAACACTCGAAAGGGTATGTGTTCATAGGTGAGAAGGATAGTGGGAGTATAACTGAGTTTGAATCACGAGATGTCACATTCTTTTTTTTGGTTAAGCGAGATGTCACATTCTTAGAGGATGAATTTCCTAAGAAGGGCGAAATAGGGGAAAATTGTTCCCTATTTGAAACCTTGGATCAAGATAATGACCTTAGTGGAGTTCGTCCAAGTGGGAGTAATATGAGAAGTGATGAATTGAATTCAACTCATTCTCAATTACAACCACATGATGAGACGACATCATCGTTACCTAATCCAAGTGGGAGCATGATGGGGAATGATGTGCAAAGTGTGCAATCTCCCATACGGCGAACAAGTCGCCAAAGTATTCCCCGTCGACGTTTTGACATTGAAGGGGAAACTTTCATGGTTGCTCCACAAGATGATGATGAGCCAAGAAATATTAATGAGGCTCTAAATTGCCCTAGCAAGGAAAAATGGATTAATGCAATGGAAGATGAAATGGAGTCAATGAAATCAAACCAAGTCCGGGAACTGGTTGATCTTCCAAAAGGACGCAGAGCTATTGGGAACAAATGGGTTCTCAAAATAAAGCGAAAGGCTGATGGCTCGATAGAAAGGCATAAGGCTCGCTTTGTGGCAAAGGGGTATAATCAACAGGAAGGAATTGATTATGAAGATACGTTTTCTCCTGTAGTAAGATTTACTTCGATTCGCATTATTCTGGCAATTGTGACTAGTCTGGATCTTGAGTTACATCAAATGGATGTAAAGACTGTTTTCCTCAATGGAGAATTAGAGGAAGAAATATACATGGAACAACCTGCTGGTTTCATAGTGAAAGGTCAAGAAGAAAAAGTATGTCGACTTTTGAGGTCGATATATGGCCTTAAGCAGTCATCAAGACAATGGTATATACGTTTTCATAATGCCATAATGGCATATGATTTTATAATGATTGATGAGGATCATTGTGTATATATCAAAAGATCCAAGGATCAATTTGTGATCATATCATTATATGTTGATGATATACTAATTGCCGGAAGCAATATGGAGTTTGTTAAGACTGTCAAGAGTTGGCTGTCTTCCAACTTTGAGATAAAGAATATGGGTGAGGCTGCATACATACTTGGAGTTAAGATTTCAAGAGATCGTTCGAAGAGATCGTTGTCTCTTTCGCAAGAAACCTATATAAATAAGGTTCTTGAACGATTTCGTATGCAAGATTGTAAACCCATAGACACTCCTATTGCAAAGGGTAAAGGATTGAGCCATAGACTGTGTCCAGGGACTCCACAAGAGAAGGAATAAATGAAGCATGTTCCTTATGCAAGTGCTGTTGGGAGCTTGATGTACGCTATGATGTGTACAAGACCCGACATATGTTTTGCAGTTGGAATGGTGAGTAGATACCAATCCAATCCAGTCCAAAGACATTGGAAAGCCGTCAAGAGAATACTGAGGTATCTGAAGGGGACTGCTGATTTCAAGTTGAATTACCAAGGAAAAGATCTGCGACTTGAAGGCTATTCAGATGCTGATTGGGGAGGAGATTTAGATGAAAGAAAATCTACCTCAGGATATGCTTTCTTACTGAGCAATGGTGCCATATCATGGAGCAGTAAGAAACAAACGTGTATAGCCTTATCCACGATGGAAGCGAGTTCGTGGCATTATCGGCAGCCGGTACAAAAAGGAGTTTGGCTTAAGAGGTTCTTGGATCATTTAGGTGTTATTGAGAAAGCTGCAAATCAATTATTGGTTAACTGTGATAGCCAAACAGCTATAGCGTACACCAAAGATCCAAAATATCATGGCAAGACCAAACATATAGATACCAAGTATAACTTTGTAAAAGATATGGTTGCACGAAAGGATGTGAACTTGCAGTACATATCTACGCATAGAATGGTAGCAGATCCTATGACAAAGCCAATACCTAGAGATGTGTTTTGTGGTCATGTAAAATCTCTAGGATTGAGTAGAGTCGATGTACTTGAATTGTAATTTCCCTGAGTTGTTCACATTTATGAAATTTTGATTTTCATTGATTAATGCCTATGAATCTTTATGTGATCTTTATGCATCTTAATGCTCAGTGCATTACTTTAAGTTAAGAGAAATATGTCGGACAGATATAAGATTAGCCCACTCACACGGGTAATCGCCTCGGTTTACTGTGTGATAAATAGAGATGAGACTGTATTTAAGCTTATTATCTAGGTGATAATCGAGAGCTCAAGCTTGAAATACGCATGTCGCCTTAACTAAGTGTTAAGATGAGGACATAATACTTGTGATGTCCGAAAGTAAAATACCCCACATATTTTACTTTATCCGTCTAAGATGCCGATGTGAGTTCGATGAATTTAGTGAATGAGTAGATAGGTGAACTCAAGTTAGACATTGGGTATGTCTGAACTATCATCTGTACGGTATTGAACAGTGTAGGCATACGCTCCATGGGAAAGGAGTTAATACCGTAATACGTATTTCATACTACGTATAAATGAAATGACCAAGAAGAGTGGCAAAAAGTTTGATCTCAACTTTTATGACGTGTGAGACTCTTGAGGGAAAGAGTTCCTCGAATTTTTAGTCCCCTCATGACTCTTACTTATTCTCAAGATTTCTATTTAGTGTTTGCTATCTTAGGATGTTGCCAATGGTCATGATTTTGATTCGATCTAATGGGACATTTCTAGAAAAGCAAGCTGGACTGAAATTGAGAGTTTGAAGGAAAGAGGAAGATCGATTTTGGAGAATTATATTGTGGTTTTGTATTCACTGGTCGACCAATTATGATTGTCTTTGTGATAATTGTAATTGTGAATACAATGTATATATAATGTTTAAAAGAGATCAAGAGAGATATAAATGTGATCGATCGATCTAGGGTACTGCATACTAAATCTACTCGGAGTGTGACGCCCATTCTTGAGCTGCTATATATTCCTAACGGATGTATAGCAACGAGCTCTCAAAGTATCTTTGGTCGCACGGATTATTCACCGATATGAATGTTGAAGAGAGGTAAAGAGAATTCTGTTCGGCTCACCATGTTAAGAGAGAGTCTATGTTGGATTATTCTCTGATGGGGCTGAGTAGGCCCTGTCCGCCCATGTTGGTTTTGGACCACCATGTGCGAGTGGGAGATGGAGGATTTATTAGTAATTAGGCTTAAGGCCCATCCGCCAAGTTGGGCCCAGAAAGCCCGGCCCACGGGAATAAGGCCCGTGGAAAGAATGGGGTATAAAAGGGAAGAGAGAGAGAGAAATTCACGTACGTTGAATCAGAATTACGTTTTCTCTCCCGCGCGTTTTCTCTCTCAAAAGGACAGTAGGCATACGGCTTCCAATTTCTTCCCTTCAAGGCTTCATCGGATCGATTCGACCGGATTCTCTTCCTCCATTGACGACGGTGTTTAATCTGTGGCTAACAAGGTACGCTTGAATCCGTGGTGTGTTTTACGATCGGTGATGCGTTGTTTTTCCCGGGCTTCGTCTTCCGCTTTGATTTATGGGTTCGATTCAATGTCGAATCCGTGTTTTCGAGGATCCGTTATTCCCAACAATGCCGATCAAGTCCTATTATTGGCATTCACAGAAGATGAAGGAGGTCAAACTGATACATGGTATTTGGTTAGCAGTGCAAGCAATCACATGTATGGGAGAAAAGAGATGTTTACTAAGTTAGATGAGACAATTAAAGGGAAAGTCTCTCTCGGTGATAACTTCAAAATTCTTGTCAAAGGTAAAAGTATAATTCTAATTCGCTTGAAGAATGGTGAGCGTCAGTTTATTACTAATGTTTATTATGTTATGAAAATGTCAAGCAATATTTTTTAGTTTTGGGACAGCTTTTGGAGAAAGGCCATATTGTTCATATGAAAGATCGTAGTCTTATGCTAAGAGATAAAGATAATAAACCGATTGCCAATGTGAAGATGTCAAAAAACATGATGTTTACTCTCAATATAAAGAATGATATGTCTCGATGTCTAAAGGCGTGCATGGATAATCCTTCATGGTTGTGGCATTTGAGGTTCGACCATCTCAATTTTGGCGAACTCAATATGCCTTCTCACCTCATAAAAAGCACCCCAAGTCTGAATTGTGCCTTCAAGGAACACTCTTCCTTGAGTGGCTTCCCACCATATACTGGCGTTACCTTGAAGCTAATAAGCCACCAAAAGTACTCAATCTTCCTCTTAACACCTCAGCACTGTGAAGGTCTTCTCAATATCCCTTAACCAAAGGGTCGCAGCCTTAGGGTCGCCCACACCATTGAACCTCAGTGGCTTAAGTCTCAAGAACTGCTCTACCAGCTTGTGCATCAGTCTCCCCCTGATCACAATCCCAGGTTGGACTCCAATAAGTGCGGTTGCAGCAGCAGCAGCGGTAGCTTGATTCTAAACTTGCTGCTCCTTCCAAATTCCCAAAGACTCAAGTGCTTGCACGATCCTATCTAATCTAGGATTGTTAGGTGCTGCTACACTAGTACCAGCCTGAGGCAGTACCCTCTCACTTGTGCTGGCCTAAGCCTACGCTCTTCCTCGGGTACCGACCTTAGTCAGTGTCCTATCCTGAGTGACAAACGCGACAGACCTCTTCTAATTCGGATTACTCATCCTACAGGATCTCTATAGAACCTACCTCCTAATTCCACCCTGAATTAGGAAAATTGAGTGACCCACACTAAACAACTACCAATCAACTAGCCAAATCTTCCCTATTTTGGACCTTAGCTCCACGGAATAATATGCTACTACTGAAACACGGAAGAATTGAAATCTTAGATCAAAGTCCCTGAAGTCCAATAAGGTGGTAGAAAGAGTAGTTGTGGCGCTTTACTAATAACATTAAAAAAAAGGGGGGTATGGACAGAAAATTTGCAACCATTGTTGGCCTCCTTTTTTCCTTTCACTGGTTTTGGTTTCCTTTCATTTTTCCCTACCTCACCACCATTAGTCCACTCCACCACCGCACCATCTTCATGCCAGCATAGCTACCGTCACCTCCAGCTGGTTCGCCAACGCCAACACCACAACTCCTCACCACTCCATCCAGCAACTCCATTCCATTGCACAGCCATCACAACTCACGCCAGCAGCTTCGTCCAACTGCCGTCCCGACCTCACACCGTATGTTCTAGCTCAGCCTAGCAACGCCTTACCACCATCTCCTTCACCGAGTAGCCACCACAGCCGTGCTAACAGCCATCGTTCACCGAGACCCTTACCAATTCGAGCAACCCTTGGTCGAGACCTTGTGGGGGCAACCACAGCCGTCGTTGAGCCTCCGTCCGAGACGCGGTTGTTACATGTCCTCATCATCGTTGCGTTGCCGTCGCCGTGAACCCGCCGTTGTCTTAATCCAGTGAGTTAACTCCCTAATCCTTGATTAGGTTGTTAATTGCATTTAGAGGTTAGATTAGTGTTAATTAGCTTGGTTAGATGAGTGTTAATTAGATTTTTTTTAGATTATTTTTAATCATGGTTAGATTAGTGCTAAGATGGATTAGTGTTAATTAAGTTGGTTTACTGGATTTCTCTTCAAAGCAGTTACTGGACCCTCGTTGTTTGCCATTTTCGTGGGTTAAAATATGCTATGATTTTGAGGTTTTTTCCTTCTTTAAAAATGTTCTAAACATCTTTATATATGACATATATTTTACTCAAGATTTTCTAGATTTAAAAAACAATATTTCAACTTCGTTACATGCAAAAAAGAATCTCGGTTAGTGCTGAAATCAGTGACCTTTTAGTGTTTAAGGGATTTTTATCAACTCTTAGGGGTTGATTTTCGAAATATTTTCTTCACAAAAGTTTTTGATCACATCTTTTAGTTTAACATAGTCAAATTTCAGATCAAACAGACAAGTTTTAGACCTTGAAGCAAGCTGGTTTTGGAAAATGTAATTTCTGGACACAGACACAGTTTTGGTAACATTTTGAGCGATTTACTGCTCTTATTCTAGAAAGATCTATGTCAAGGTGTCTTCATAAAAAGTGTTCGTTTAAATGTCATTTATAACATATTCAAATTTGAGAATTTTTTGAACTTTTTTTATTATGTTTCTGAAATTTATCTTGGAGACGCGCGAGTAGACTCAATTTCTGTCGGTAAGGGCCGATTGTGGTCTCGTAGTTGTTCTTGGTGTATTGCTTGTTGGGAAGTGCATATTATGTGATTTGGTTGATGTTTGGCATGCTGAAAACCTAACCTAGGCGTGATAGTATGAGATTGGTTGCTCTATGTTGGTTCCGATTTTTATTGTAAAAGTTGGCCTTCTGGGCAATTAATTAGAAAAATAATGAGGTGTTGGGTTTGGACACCAAAACTTATTTGCTCAACAAAACAATGAGCGTTTAAACTAAGTACGTGCAAATTTTGACGGATTAATTTTGAGTACGATAGCACCTACGAATTTATTTCCAAAAGTTTTGAAAAAAAAAAATGGGGTTACTCTAAATTGTTTCTAAAAAGAGGGGTTGGACAAAGAATTAGAAAAAGGAATATGGTGTTGGGTTTGGACGCCAAGCTTTATGTGCTCAATAAAACCGTAAGGTTTCAAACTAAATGCGTGCAAAGTTTGATGGGTTGATTTCAAATACGTGACCCCATATGAATTTATTTTCGAAAACTTTAAAGAAAAAAAAAAGAATTGCCAAGTTGATTTTTAAAAAGGGATTTAATTGCCAAGTTGATTTTTGAAAAGGGATATGATGGCATTATGCGTGATTTTGATGGTTTCTATGTAATATGATGTGCAATTGATTGTTTGGTGGTAGTTATTAATTATTATTGCAAAACTTGGTTTTATGAGCTTTTAAATAGAAAGATGCCAGGTGTCGATTTTGGACGTTAATCTTTATGTACTATCTAAAACCATGGATATTTATAATGGGAGTGTACTAAGTTTGATAGTTTGATTTCGAATGCGTAACCACGCACGATTATTTTACTGGGATTTCTAATACAAGGAAAAGTGGTCAAGTTCAGTATTTGAAAACGAGATATTTGAACGCAAAGTAAGGTGTTCTTGGCCAAGTATGTGCTTATGTGGTCACTAAGTGGAACCTGTCACCCAACAGGAGTTTGGGGGCGATGCCCGATTTTATCAGATGTCCGGCAGGGGTCCGGAAGCCGAGTTGCGGTGGAGGCCGGACCGATGCTCCTTTATGGAATTCTGTCTAGGCGAGGGTTCTAGGCGTTGCCGTGCCCGACGAAGCGGGATGATGCCCGGTTACGTCAGATAACCGCCAACTATTGAGTTGGCTGTGGCCAATGGGTCGTAATAGTTGGAACACGCTTGAATGGTTGTGATAGTTGCACTTGATTATGGGGCAAAATTGTGTAGCACGGTATGGGACGTGTCATAACGGTTTTATCTTATAATCAGAACCCATGTGATTATTTGAATGATGAAAATGATGTGTTCCGGATATTTATATTGGCATATGTGATGCACTAATATGCAGGGACACGCCGAGACGAAATAAGTTTTGTATGGTATGTGTTTAGGACCGCATTCGAGACGAATTTGCGTCCTAATTAGGGTTTAGGGTTTTGACTCACTGAGATTTATCTCACCCCGTCGTGGTTAACATTTTTCAGGGCCGTAGCATGGAGATCTGTTGAGTGTGGATTTGGTGAGCATGAGATGCGACACCTTTTTGGCCGGTCCTGTCACTAGTGAAGTTTAGGTTGACCCTAATCCCTAAAGGTTTTTAAGAGGGTCAATAGAAAGTAGCCGTAGGAAGGCTTGTAAGTATTAAACTTCATAGGGTAACAGTGGATAAATAAATAAGTTGTTTTCGGCAACTTTTGTCGTGCTTTACTATCCCGATTGTTTGTTTATTGACCGGGGGTTTATTTAATTCGCTTCCGCATGCGTTTAATCGAAAGATAAAAAAAAAAAAAAGGGTCGGCGACGCATCCTGAGACGTCGCAATTTTAATCGACCACCGAGGGATGTGCACGTACCCGGGGTTCGGGGTGTGACACATGACATCATCAATTTTAACTTTGGTCCATTAATGTAATTAGTGATTCACACCCTTACTTGGCCAAATGAGAGAGGCTCATCTTCATTCTTATCAAAATAACTTCTAGTGTCCAAATTCTATCAGACCATTTGTATCATAACTAGTTTCATATGGACGTCTAAAGCTTATCCATTGGGACACTAGCTTTTGGACAAAAGTTTAAATTTTATTGAACCTTGATTTAATCATGACTCCATCTTGATAACCATTGAGGGCTCTTTAAAAATTTCTATCACCTTGATTTATAAAAGGAGAGATTTCTCTTTGTTAACTTCAATCACAGACCCACCCTTTCTTTGCTTTCATTTTCAGGAACCCACAATTAGAAACGGAGGTCCCCCACTCAAGTTCATCGAAGTTTCTATTTCAATATTGTGAGTTTGAACTAGGTAAATCATTTGATATCACTACCTTTTATCAATTGATTTTGTTGTTTTTGAATCAAGCTTTGTTGATTTTCAGTTTTGGCTTTATTCTATTTGAAGTTGATTTAAAGCTCCAAATTTGAAGTCGTTTTCGAGATAAAGTGAAAACCCTACGTGCTAAGTTGTGTTGATCCACTTAGTGCTTTTGACTTGGTTAGTTGTTATGTGTGAACTTAGTGTAAGTATGTGAAATAGGAATGTGAATGTGGTGTGATGGTTTGATCTATTTTGTGGATTTCTTACGTGGCTAGAATGTGTGTGATTGCTTTGTGTAGGTGTGGCGACATGTGATATGTGTAAATGATGAATTGAATTTGGAAGTGTTTGTAAATTTCAGATTTGACCGTCGGCGACAAAATTTGCTTATTAAGTATGAATACGAGTTGCTTCTATGTCTGATGCTTTTTGAATCTGATTTGCTCTTGAGTTAGATATACTCTCTAAGTTTGACTTGCTTTTTGAGTTGGAACCTCCCTAAGTCTGATTTGCCCATTGAGTATATTCACTCATCGAGTCTAAATATCATTTTCTTATGTTCAAAATCACCTTAATAGAACCATTTTCTTATGTTCAAATTTTCCCAATTAGAACCATTTCCTTATGATCAGGCGTTCCTATTAAGAATTACTCTTGTGTTTTAGACTTTCTATTCAAAATCATTTCCTTGTGTTTCAGACTTCCCGTTCAGAATCAATTCTTGTGTTTCAAACTTTCTGTTCATAATCATTTCCTCATGTTACGGACTTTCCCATTCAGGATCATTTCTTGTGTTTTAGACTTTCTACTCAGAATCATTTCCTTATCTTTCAGACTTTCCCGTCCAGAATCACTTATTGTGTTTCAAACTTTCTGTTCATAATTATTTGCTTATGTCAGACTTTCCTGCTCAAAATCATTTCTTGTTTTTTAGATTTTCTGTTCAGAATCATTTCCTTATGTTTCAGACTTTCCTGTTCAGAATCACTTCTCTTACTTTAGTGCCTCACTTGCTTTGAGCTTTAGCACGAGTCGCCTAGAAGACTCCCAATTGGATGTGATATGTATGACCGCCTTTTCAGCCTTCCTAGTTTTCCCACAGCATAGATGAATCCATCATGCACAGAAGAAGCTCAACTTCTAGCTTATTGTCTGCTTGATGTCCAATTTGATCTAATTCGATATGCCGGTAGTGGAGGCTGCCAATGGAATTAATAAAATGATTCAAATGAAGAAGGGGAAAGTACTCTCTTGCAGAGGTCACTACATACAACGAGTTACCACGTAAAAGGATCAACAAAATAAGGATGGGAGAAGAAATTCCGATAATGCAAGGAATATGCAGCTAGTTTTATGTTCACATTTTGATGCTTAAAATGGTCATCCCAGCAAAAGACATTATTGGCTGAACCAAAAAAAAAAAAAAATCTCTGTCAGTTCAGAAACTTAGTTATATAAATTTGAGCCATTAGAGTCATAATAATCCCAAAATGTTTCCCATTATATTCTGCAGAAAGCAATAAAGAAGACAAATATAAATGGATCAAAAAGAGGAAATAAAGAATTTTCTTTTAAAAGATTTCATGAAAATTCATAAACATTCGTCAGATTAATTTATGATTTATGCCTAACTAATCTGTAAAATCGTTATTTAAAAGTTAGTAAGATGGTTAGAAGTTGATTTATAAAATGTCTCGTGTTTTTTATAACCTAATCTTCCCAATTTTACAGAATTTGTGTTCAAAATTTTAAAATAGATCAGATATTCATATTTTCAAATTAGAAATAGCATATTAGGTTCACTTGGTGAGTACGTTACAATTATATTCCTAGTTGCCTCCTTTTGCGGATTAGATGAAGGAAAGTGAGGGTGTGCTGAGTTGTGGCTTTCTTTTAAGCCTAAAAGATTACGTTATTCACAAAGAAGTGAACTTATGGATACTCAAACAAAAAAAAAAGGAACTTTTAGATACTCTTAGATACTCTTTTCCCAAAAATAGACAAGACTATCTTGATGCACTTTAAATTCCATCACCTCAAAAAGGCAAAGAATCCTCTAAAAAAAATTTGCTATTTCTATTGCTCAATAATTGTCTCCCTGGTGCGTGATTCGCACCGTCTCTTTCTTCCTCTCAAGAATTCAATTGCCGACCACCCGCCGCGAGAGAGATGGCTGTAGGGATTGGAGGGAACAAGAAGGCATGTGTTATTGGAGGGACTGGTTTTGTGGCTTCTGTGTTGATCAAGCTTTTGCTTGAGAAGGGTTATGCTGTGAATACCACTGTTAGGGACCCAGGTTGATCTCCCTTTTTCCCTTTTTCTTCTAAAAAACATATAAAGATCAAGTATTTCCTCCATCTGCTTGGTCTGTCGGTACACGTGAATGCTCTGTTTTGATAGCATATTCCTTCATTGATTGCTGATTAGTTCCTTGCAGTTGGACCCCCATTTGTTTGAGAAAAAAGTCAATTTACCCTCCAAAATAACGCAAAATTTCATTTCACTTCCTGTGCTCAAACTTTTGCCAATTTCCCAGCAGATGAAACCAAGTTCTTCCATTTAGCTTAATCTGAACAGCAAGATTCAGGTCGTCAGGTTACCATTACTATAGTGTATGTTTCACGTGATCAATGAGAATGGCTCACGAGAGTGGCACACGCAATAAAATTGGCCACGACATAGTTCTGACTTTTTAGATCGCATTTTAGTAATTTGGTAGTGCTCACAGACTACGGAAGTATTCTCATACTCCAGCAACATGGCATGGCTTGATTGTGTGGAAGCTGCAAAACTAATGGATAGGGCACTGAAGTTGGAACTGTTTGTTGATTTGCTATTTTACATTGGTGCAGATAATCAAAAGAGGGTATCCCATCTCAATGAGGTGCAGATAATCAAAAGAGGGTATCCCATCTCAATGAGCTCTAGCAGTTGGGTGTCCTCAAGATTTTCAGGGCAGATCTCACCGATGAATCGAGCTTCGATGCTCCTATAGGTAGCTGTGTCTTTGTCTTCCATGTCGCGACCCCTTCTTCCGAAGACCCTAAGGTATGTAATGAGTGCATCACTTGGGAGCTTACTGTGACGACCCAGACCCGGGGCTGTACAGAAAGATGGACTAAGATCGTCTTGGCAATACACGGGCAAGACTAAGTGCATGTCTCCTATCCCACATCACTTAGGGGGTTCCTCTAAACTGTATACATGCGTTTTCTTCGGGTAGTATGTTATGTCCCAAGAAGAATAAAACCGTGAGAACTTAGTGTCCAAAGCGGACAATATGTGTACAATGGAGACCGAGTCCTTACAGGTGATATCAGAGCCGACTCCCCCAGCGTGTGGGGCTACAACGAGGGTGCTGTGCCATATAAGGGGTGGAGAATGCAATGACTCAGACTGGGGTAGTACAAAGGGACAGGGACGGACTAAGATCGTCTCGGCAATACGTGGGCAAGATTAAGTGCATGTCTCATATCCCATATCGCTTAGGAGGGAGTCCAGGCTAATGTATAAGGCTTGGTTCCTCTAAATTTAGAGGAAAATACACGGGTGCATTTTCTTGGGGTAGTATGAGCCGCTCTTAGAAGAACAAAACCGTAAGGACTTAGTGTCCAAAGCGGACAATATGTATACAGTGGAGATTGGTCCTTACATTTACAGTAATTTTCGACGAGACATTTTACTGGGTTTTGAAACCGCTTCTACTCTGATTTTACAGAATGACATGATCAAGCCAGCCATGCAGGGTGTCCTGAATGTTATCAGAGTTTGTGCCAGGGCGAAGGCAGTGAAACGACTCGTGTGGACTTCATCAACAGCTGCAGTTTCGATCAACAATCTTCAGGGGACGGGTTTGGTCATGGACGAGAAAAACTGGACTGACGTTGAGTTGCTGACCTCTGTGAAGCCGCCTCACTGGGTAAAATCAGTTGGCCATGGGGTGTTCGATTTGACTTTTGAGCTGGTAAAGAAGTCAATATGAAAATGATGGGTTTTCCAATTTCACTATTTTCAGGGGTACCCCGCTTCCAAGACGCTGGCGGAGAAAGCAACGTGGAGATTTGCGGAGGAAAATTATGTCGACCTTATAACTGTCATCCCAACCCTCCTGGCTGGCCGTTCTCTCACGCAGGATGTCCCCAGCAGCGTCTGTCTTGCAATGTCGCTGCTAACAGGTCGAAAACCGTCCACAGTACTATAAGTTCATTAACTTGGGAGGCCGGACACAACTGATCCTGAGCGGGAACAAAACTAATCACAAAAATGCACAAGAGAAACGTGCCTGTCCTAAGGCCTCTGATATTTCTTTTTGCAGGAAACGAGTTCTGGATAAACGGCCTGAAAGACAAGCAAATGCTGTCGGGTTCCATTTTTATCACGCATGTTGAGGACGCCTGCCGCGCTCACATTTTTGTGGCCGAAAATGAATCTGCTTCTGGACGATACATCTGCTGCGCTGCCAACACCTGTCTTCCAGAACTCGCAAAGTTCCTGAACAAAAGATACCCCCGGTACAAAGTCCCAACAGAGTAAGTCACTACCAATGTTGACCTAAACTTTCTGGTACATTTGTATGCGCAGGTTGTGGACATTCAATAGACCAATCTCGTTGTCATTATAATTGTGACCCGATTTCCTTATGCAGTTTTGGGGATTTCCCGTCCAAGGCCAAGTTGATGCTCTCTTCGGAGAAACTAATCAATGAGGGCTTCACTTACAAGTACAGCATTGAGAGTATCTATGACCAATCTGTCGAATACTTCAAGGAAAAGGGACTGTTGCAGGTGTAGTAATTTCTGTCGGCATTGCGGTTCTGCAGAAATCAAAGCAATGCTTGACCAGGAAGATGTGAAAGAAAAACAGGTCCTTGAGATCCATCGATCAGCCTGTTCTAATTGAAGGACGCATGGATGTGAATAGAAAAGTGTAGCTCTTGCATCTTTCCTAAACCATGAACCGTGTGAGATAAGTCATCTTAGTAATCCCAAACATTTGCTTTAGTAGCTGAGAACCTAATCTAATGGACCTGTTGGTTCTATCAGAGAAGTTGATTTACCTCTACTACATCTATCAGCTTAATTTCACTTAGTCTTTTGCAGTAACAATGACACTATAAGTTAAGCAAGACAATATCCATCCGGATTCAGAACTAAGTGAATAACCTCCGAAAATCAAAGACAAGGCAATGCAAATAAAACTATTTTGAACGAGAAGAGAGAATATGAAATGATATGAATCACATGTAAAATCATAGAAGATTCCCTTTAAGATAAAATAAAAAAATTCCATCGGGTTGAGTATAATTTTGTGTGTGATAATATTAATGAA
The DNA here is from genome assembly GCA_014182575.1 of Eucalyptus decipiens. Lineage (NCBI taxonomy): Eukaryota > Viridiplantae > Streptophyta > Magnoliopsida > Myrtales > Myrtaceae > Eucalyptus > Eucalyptus decipiens. Next base: position 9,131,760 of record CM024612.1, on the reverse strand, counting down.
TACAATCATTGCAATTACTCAGGGTACCTTTGCCACACGGTTTAGGATTTAAGGTTTATCAAAACAAACAGGCCCAACAAATTCGAAGCTAACTCCTAATCCCTTGGTTATTACACAAAAGCGATGAGCAGGCATCTCGCAAGTCGATGAATAGGTAGCTCCTAGTCCTAAATTTGATAAGTTCTGCTTGCATATACATAAAGGCACAAAAAGATATCAAGTGAAAATCCAATTCTACCTTTGCTCAAAAAAACAAAAACAAAAAATCCAATTCTACCTACTCCGTAGGTCCTTCCTCTCTGTGCATTCCTGCTAGATCCATAAAATTGATTGTAAGCTGCAAAAACGGCACTCTAAGATCTTCATAAATAGAATCTAAAACACATTAACGAAGAAAAAAGAGAGAGAGAGAGCGCTCATTTCCTCTGACCAGGCGCTCGTTGCGCCCTTCGTAGGGTCTCCTCTGTTGACCGATGGCCGTGTCCTTTGGCGTTTCAATATGTGCAGAGCGTGGAAGCCACCGGAGTTCAAAAGCAGGAGCTGATGGCAGAAGTCGGGGGAGACCCAGCGTTGCCGAGGCTGCTGGGATCAGTGCAGGAGGCCTCGCTGGTCGTAAGAAAGTCACTATGATACTGGGAATACCGCCGCCGCATCGGTGGCGCTCGTGATGGTCAGTATTCGCGTTGCATGGAAGTAACGCCGCGGACAGCAATCAGCGAACGTCTGGAGAACGGAGTCCTCGTCAGGAATGGGCCAGCGATTGGTGTTGCTCTCTCCGTTCTCTTCACAGTGTATATTGCATACATCCTGCAATTTCTTGTTCTTTCAAGCTCTTCTTTTGTTCAAAATTCTCCTTTTACCTCCACTGCTTCAGGACTGGTTCTTCCAGGTTTCAAAACTCTTCACTCGCTTTGGCCGTATACTGATCTTGCAAATTCAGTTTTCTTGGAATCAAATCAGATCTTGATCACCACTTTCCTCTCTTAATACCTTCATTCCACATTTCAAATCCAATTTCGAAAGTCGCGCTTTTGGTGAAATTTTCTTTGAAAAGTATATCAGAATCCTAACAATATCTGTTTTGCCCTTGCAACATGGGCGATGGAAATGAGTTTGTCCTAAATGCTATTAGTACCTAAATATAATGGGATGCAATATATGTTTAGGGGTCAAGTCCATTCATAATTTTATGGAAAAGTCAAAATTTAGATATCAATAACAAGGAAACCATCTGGTCTTGCCTTCTGAGTCGAATGCCAAAAAAGAAATTATTGGAGAAACCTATGAGGAACGGTGAGAAACACAATAGAATTGCATAGTTCGATCAAAGTGTCGACACCCATTTTATGAGGTGCGCAAGACGCCATGAAATCCCCTACAATTTCGAAGAATTCAAAGTTTACAATCACCTAATCAATCGGTTTCCAGCCTCCAATTACGCCCAAAACAGATCAATAATTATTATCTCACAATACCTCAATAACTCACTCGAGAAAACTTACAAAAATAAAAACCCAACGCCCTCCTTGTTTGCCTTGTTTATGTCCAACGAATAAAATTCCATGTATACCGTGCCTGCTGGTCCTAAAGATTTTGGCCGTCGAAACTCTATGCAGTTAACGGTTGTAATTCATAAAGAGTAATTTCCTTTGCTTGGCTTGTTGCTAAGCTTTCTTCTATTTTCCCTCCAAAGTCCAAAGGGCTTTTATATTTCTTAGCAAAAGCAAGAACAAGGTACTTATTTAGTCTATTTCAGTTGTCTCTGCCATTTGATTGTAACAGGTACTGTGCATTGTTCTCATTCACATAAACAAGCGGCCCTCTCACGCAAATTAACTGGACAGGACAATACAAGTCCACCACTTCATGTGACAAGTAGAATCTTCCCGACATGCTGGCTGCTTTCCATGAGCCTGTGGCCCTCTGCTGCTTCGGCTAGAGGAAGATACTTGTAAACCACAGGCTTCACTTTGCCTTGCTCGATGGCTGGCCACACTTTCTTCTCTACCTCATCTACGATCGCATCTTTATTTTCTGGGCTTCTGGTACGCAAGCCCGCCGCTGCATATACAAACACATAAGCTTACAATGATTTTGCAAAAAGAATATTGCCAATATCACCGTTTGACCTGCTCAAATCACATGCATGAAGTGCCCAAGTTCCATAAGGTAATGACTTCTATGGCGCTAACTGTATCAGAAGAATCCTCAACCAATCCAAATATCCAATTGCCAACCACATCAAGCTCAAGAACCAACAAAATGCATTGAGCGAACCTTGCACAGTGAGGCGTCTCGCCAGAATACTTCTCAGATCCACTTGCGTCACTGCTCCACTCTGAAAGCCGATGATGAATAGCCTCCCATCAAAATTCAAGCTATCAAGGTTTTTCTGGAAGTAGGATGCACCAACACAGTCCAGAATCACATCGACACCTGCCAAAATGAATTTTTGGAAATAAATTCCTTTTGCAGACCAACATAGCGTTGCATGGTTCATCTATAACTTCATGGTTTATGTGAAATCTCACTTACATGCCTCAACAATCAGAACGACTGGATCTGTGTTTAAAGGAATGATTTCTATGTCAAGACATGGCTTTGCCAAGTTAAAATCACCTCATAATGCTTGGACACAACATCAGTCAACTTCTTGTGATTCAGGGCGAAAAGGATTAACTTAACTACACATCTACAGACCTTCCCCTCTAATCAACCAAAGTAATAAGATGCAGATAACACCGTGAAAAGGCATTTTATTGCCTCTGTAACAGAGTGAGAATGTAACAAAAAAGCCAACACGAATAATAAGTTGCAGGAAATGCAGAAAGCAAGTGTAGCAAGATTATGTGAAAAAAGGTTTAGTAATTGCTCCCTCCTGTTTCTAAAATAATATGCCAATCATCTTCCATATGAATAAAGAACACTTAACTCCCAATCAAGTGATTATGTCTGATGACTCTGATCAATATCAAGAACAAAAAATCTGCATGATGCACCTTTTCCTGCAGTTTCTTCTTTCACTCGTGCAACAAAGTCCTCTGTTTTGTAGTTGATGCAAACATCTGCACCCAGATCCTTGCAAGCAGCTAACTTTTCTTCACTTCCTGTGAATCGAAGATGGGACATTAGTTATAGTTTTGAAAGGGCCAAGTTTGTAGAAGCTACAATTAGTTTGAAAATACCTGCTGTTACAAATACCCTAGCACCGTAGTATTTTGCTATCTGAATAGCAAATGTGCCGATTCCACTAGAGCCACCATGTATCTGCAATTTTCATTAGCATGCTAATGAATGAAAACAATGGTAGAAGAAATTGGGATAACAATAGCCAAATGAAACTAAGCAAATGGAGACGTTACTTTCCATCCCAGGAGAAATTTGCTTGTTCTCATTAAAAGAATTCAACTTGTACTTATGATTCTAGGCTTAAGCATCACTGTCAGATGCCCTTTGGATGCCGAAGTGAAGGGCTGCTGAAGTGTTGCCCGTACTTATGTATTTCTATATTGATCCATCTTAGAAAATTGTCAAGAGAAAAGAGGGCAACTGAAAAAAGTGAAAAAGCTCAGGTACTAAAGCTAATTGCTCCCAAGGCTAAGCAGCAAACATGAAACACCTTCACTAAACATTAGTAATCACATGACCACAAAGACGTCCACACTCATAGCCTCAAGCCATTACCAAGAATGTTTCCCCTGCAGAGAGGTGACTCATCATGAAGACAGTGGACCAAACAGTGCAAGCCACTTCTGGGAAACTCGCAGCATCCTTAAGCGAAATTCCAGCAGGAACAGGAAGAACTTGCCCTGCTGGAACCGCTACTTTCTCTGCATATCCTCCTCCAGCAAGCAGAGCACAAACCTGCACATCACCAAATTATCGCATTGCCACTTTCTTGTAATTGTGTTAATATTACCTTTGACATCTCAAAAGCCAGCAGTCCTCAAACAACTAAAACAATATAAAATCATCACGCTTCAAGCTTATAAAAGTTCCAACATAAAACAGCCTCAAGGAATATTGATTTCCTCAGTAACCACCCATATTCTGGGTAGATATTAAGAACATTCACTAAATTCCAGGATCCAAAATATATACAAATACAGTTCCCAGCTGCAGTTTCTTGCTGATATTGCAATTAACATCCCTCAATCATGGGGTGTGGCACTTTGACCCCAAATTCAAAAGCTTATTGTTTCACTGGTTTAAATGATCTCCTCAACACCAGAAAATTAGGTGTATGTCTCCACTAAAAAGCTGCTAAGCCAAAAATTCTGTCAGGAAAGTTCCGTTTACATATAGTAAATTGGAAATGTCTGAAACAGTATTTTTGCATAATATTCTACATAGGTGACGGTACCCTGCCACCCTCTTGGCACCTTCCTGACAAAATTTTATTGATCATTAAAAGAAATCGTTTTTAGCTGGAACAAACATGAGGTACCGTGTTGAAGATTATGGTATGATTGGCTCGCCATCAGATAGGTTTGTCCATAGGCCATCCAATCTCAAAACATTTGACTACTTAAACCATGCAGATTGTTACAGAGATGTAGTCTGTCAGCATATCTACCGCATTTCCCTTACAAGCAAATCTTCCACGCACACATACTTCCTAATACGAGTGGTTTATGTCTGAAATGCAAGAAAACATTGCAAAGAATTCTACTTTAAACCAAGTGCATATCCAGAAGCAATAATATACTGCAAAATTCGCGACTGAGGCACTAGGATACACTACTGAAAACCCCAAAAGAAGGGGACGCTAATTACTACCCGGCATGATTAAACCAAGCAGCTTTCCTCAATTACTACACCCTCAAACTGTGGAAAGTCAAACCTTTCAATCTAATAGAAGAAAAAGCGATTGTGTTCACAAACAAGTCCCAGAGAGATCCACACAACAACGCCCAGATCACATAATTCGACCCTTATAACAAAGACCCACCAAGAAATTCAACTCTTTTCACCCACAAATCCAGCTAACAAAGCGAAAAAAAAAAGGAAAGAGGCAAAAAAGATCACCTGATCCCCAACTTTCCATCGGGACACGCCCTTCCCGACGGCCTCGATCGTCCCGGAGCACTCGAGGCCCGGGTACTCGCTCGCGCCCTTCGGGGGCGGGTACATGCCCCTCCGCTGCAGCGTGTCGGCCCGGTTCAGCGCGGTGGCCGCGACCCTGACGAGGACGTGGCCGTCCTCGAGCTTCGGGTCCTCGACTTCCTGCAGCCGGAGCACTTCCGGGTCGCCGGGGGTCGTGATCACGACGGCCTTCATCGTGGGTTCCCGGCGAGATGGGTCGAGAGGGGAGTGAGGGGAGTGGGGAGCGGAGGTGTGGAGCAGCGCAGTGACGAGCCGCGCGGAAACGGACGGAAGGGTCGGCGCTGCTCGGCGGGTAGCGACGCTACGTGTAAGGAAGGTAGGAGCAAAATGGAGCAAGCGAACGTTCATGCCTTGCCTGGTGAGGTTCTCAAATTGGACTTCTCGATTGCTCTTTTTGGCATGTTGCTCGGCAAGAATTTCAAGAATCCCTTCGAAACAGATACTTCATTTTTTTTTAGCCCAAAATCTACCATGTTTATCCTAAAATATAAAATCTTTTCTATCACGGATTTCAAGATCTACTCAAATTCTACCTATATTATTAATTTAACAATCATGGTAAATTATCATATTTGATAACCACCACTTATTGTCACAATTCATTTACTACAACTTACATTTAAAGACGAGAAATATATGAATATTAAAAAAATAAAAAATTTTATCATAAAATGAAAGTTTAGACTAGTAATTCCTACTTATCATCGAATGTCATGAAATATCATAGGATCATGTGAAAACATAAGCCAAAAAAACACAAAAACTTATTTCAAGTTTTAGGTTTCTAGAACTTGGAACCTACATGCTAAAATAGGTTCTCTAATTTTTGGAATCTATAACTTATGATGCATACTTTAAAAGACTAGATAGGTTTATCAGTTCAATTCTTAGATTTTGGGTTCTACCCTCGTACCATGCTCACCCTACTTTGAAGATGCTCCCTTTTTCGAAGTTCCCTTTACATTTTGGCCTTAGAGTAGATTTTGTTTTGAAGTAGGTTTTTAAAATTGAAATTCTTACATCAAAAAGTTTCCTAAGCTATCACTAGCGAAATGAATAGTCGGCCGACAAATAATTACTTGTCACTTTAATGTGTTATTGCGATTGCTCAAGGCATTTTTATTCAACATAAAAACTAAAAATAAACCTTAAAGAGAGAGAGAGAGAGAGAGAGAGAGAGAGTGACGACAGTGCTCATGGTCCCATCAAAGTTCCGACGTCTCTCAAGTGAACTAGTCTATCACCCCAATCTTATTAAGATTAAATTAAACTCTCCACTTCATTGGGAGAATTACCAAAAAATTCCTAAACCTATTGCAATTGTGCCAATTTAGTCATAAACTTTTTTTTTTAGCCAATTTAGTCCTAAACATTTTACAATTGTGCCAGTTTAGTCCATTCGGCCAAAATTGGCTAGTCGACGCTGATGTGGACATCGGACGTCCAGCGAAAGCTAACATGGCAATTTTTTTTTTCAAATTTTTAAATATTTTTTGAATTTTTGAAATTTTTTTTTTTCACCTTCTCCTTCCTCCAGAGGCAAGGGCTGGTGAGGCCGACCTCACCGTCGCTGAGCGAGGCCCCACTAGATCCAAGGCAAGGGTCGGCCTTGCCCAACTAAGGCGACAATTGACCTCGCCATCCCTGGGCAAGGTGGCCGAAGAGGCTCCTCACCTTCGCCAGTGGCCGGCGGGGACGAGCCTCGCCACTAGCCGGCGAGGCTGACCTCGCCGACCCTCACCTCTAACCGGCGTCGACTGGCTAGAGGAAGGAGAAGGTGAAAAAAAAAAAAAAAAAAAAAAAAAGAAAAAAAAATTCAAAATTCAAAAAATATTAAAAAATTGATATGTCAACTTTCGCCGGTCGGCTGGCGTCCACGTCAGCGTCGGCCAGCCAATTTTGGCCAAATGAACTAAACTAGCACAATTGTAAAAGGTTTAGGACTAAATTGGCTATAAAAAAAAGTTTAAGACTAAATTTGTACAATTGCCATAGGTTTAGGACTTTTTAGTAATTCTCCCCTACTTCTTATAAAGAAAATTTGGACTTGGGGATAAAAAGCTTGGACCTTTTGATTCCGATGATCAAGGCTTGTATGTTCTTAGATGGCCATGACATATGTGGTGACTTACCTTGTTGCCCTAGATCTTCAACCAGGTCTCTCCACAGCTCCTGGGCAACAACCAATCAAGGCCCGTGGTTCAGCTTTGGGGAAAATGCCCTTAGGAGAATGCAAATACCTTTGAGGTATAGAGGTTTTTCGAAATGCTGTTTGGTTCAACCAATCTAGACTATTTGATAAACTATAATTAAAAAGTGCTTTAGGAAATGCAAGACTGTTTGGTAAACATGTATTTTAAAAGCCCTTTAGTGTAACCAAATTAAGTTTTTTAGTTTTAGTATTTTTAAAATTGCAAAAAAGAAACAATGACTATATAACATTTTACATTTTCATGTTGAGAGTAATGTAAAAGATATATATTAGTAAATTTATTTAAAAATTATATTAAAAGAATTTGATTATAGATTAGATGCAAAGCTCAACTTTTGGCCTAGGGTTCTTTTAGGTTTGTTTTCAACTTTGAATAATTTTTTTAATTATTATAGTAATAATCGTCTTCGTTAATTAATGATCATTCTAGTGTATTGATAAAAATTGGGCTATTGATTGTCAAAAGATAAAAATGACACAAAAAAAAAGGCAAACCTAATATTTGCAAAGAGTTTTTATTATTTTTTAAAATATAAAAATAAAATCCGATGAAACTCCATCACTAATCAAAACGGTTGGGGTGTGGGGAAGATGATCGGTTTAAAAAAAGAAAAAAGAAAAAGAAGTCAACAGATTAATAGTAGAGGTGGACTTACATTTCTGAAATGCTGAAAGCCCAAAGCAGATCCCCACCTACTTTGGGCTTTTAGCATTTCAAAAACCAGCATTTGGCTACTGACACATTCAAATGCTGAACCAAACACTTAATTTTTTTTCCAAATGGCTTTCGAGGCTAAAAGCCCATTGGGAATCCGAACCAAACAGAGCCTCAGTTGCCTTTGCAAGAGCAACCCAATTTGATGGCGACTGCGGACTCTCGACCGCCTTGATTTCCACTGGCCGCTCCGACCGGGAGGACAACCTTGCAATGATTCTTTTAAATTATTTTTTATTATTTTTTTACTTTCTCTTTTTTCCCTTTCACTTGCGAGCCACTCTCACTAACCATTGACCTAATAGCCCTAAACTATATGAAAATAGCATCCAAAATGTTCATAATTTGTCGCATCAGTAGTCCCTTAATTATATGAAATATATTTAATACTATTGCTGAGCTTGAATTAAGGAAGAAAAACAATAAACATTTTCATATATGTTAAAACTAGATTGAGCATCTACTCAAAATTCAAGGAACTCGCGAGTGGTCACAAGCTATCAGGGCCAGGCTTCGAAGGTTGCAGTTGCCATGACTACTCTAGCTCGAAGCTTGGCTTTATGTTCTGACCTCGACCTTCAAAGCTCGAGGGTGGTCACAAGCCACCAAGGCCAAGCTTTAAAGCAGCTTGAAGGTCGAGCTTTGAAGCTCGCGGCAACCATGGCTGTTCGAGCTCAAAGCTTGGCTTGAGGATTTGACCTTCATTGTTGAAGCTCACGAGTGTATGGACGAGCATCAACAAGCGCCGGCGGCTGTCGAGGTGGTGGTGGGCAGCAAAGCAAGAGTGCTGGAGTAGTTTGGCGAAGTGATTGAAGACGATGATCAATTTTTCGCGATGAACAATAGTTCACAATGTCTCGGAGAAGACGATGACCGGTGCACTTTTTCTTTTTTAGTTTTTTTTTCTTTTGCGATAACACAAAGCCACTTGTCCCTAAATGTGCCATGTCAAATCCAATTAGCATTTTATTGGTGATTTTGGGCGGAAATTTAATGGAAGATAAAAGTATTAGAATGTGCAAAATTTGGAGCTTTTAATGTTATTAAAAAAAAAAAGGTTTGAGGTAAATGCTACAGTAGGCAAATTTTAGGTTTTTGGTAATTTTTTCCTTTATTATAATATTTAATATTTTTTTTTGTTTTTCCTTTTTTCCCTTTTTTTTTTGGGACCTAAGGGCTTGCTAAGGTCAATGGCCAACCCTTGCCTCGCTAGCCACAGAGACCTCACCCAAATTTGGCGAGAGTTGGCTAGCAACCCTTGCCCGCCCTTGGCTAAAAGAAAAGAGTGAAAAAAAGAAAACAAAGAAAACTGTCAAAATTAATATATATATTTATTAAAAACTATCCACATCAACATCAGCCGCATCACGTAGGACGTCAATGTCTATATTAGCAATTTCAAGTAAATATGTTGAACCTTGCGGAAACGTGGTTCAGATATAACTTTCACTATTACAATAATTTCTCACACCACATACAATACTCAGACAACTCTACACAATTTCTCTCACTCACGTGCATACATAGCACACTCTACTCAACACACTCTCAAGACCCCTACACACACACCCACACACCCCCTTGGACTTCCTACTCACACACTCTTAGTTGGACACTCAAATGAGGAGCATCTTGCTCCTATTTATAGGGTGGAAAGTCGGTGACTTTCTTAACTTTCTACACTATTCTAGAAGTATTATTTTATTATAGCCCGACAACTAGATTTCTATGGAGAAGTCTAGAAGTGGCGCAACTTATGGATTTTGCTAGAAGATTCTAGAGAAGGGAGAGTTCTAGAGAAATCTGGAGGAGTGAGATATGGAGAACTCTAGAGAAAGTTCTAGAGAACTCCAGGAGAGAGAGAGAGAGAGGCGGTGATCTTCAACACTCCCCCTCACCGACTACTCTCTCTCGATATAGTAGCCGTGCTGAAATTGCTTTTGGACTCTTCAACTGTCTTCCTCCATTCAGCATATTGCGAAGCTTCCTCAGATGTGGATGGCTCTATGGCTTCATCTCCAATTGCTTCTCTTGCTGCAACTTTCCACAGAGTTTTGTGATCCTTGAACTGATCAACCCTCTCATTCATGGCTTTCATTTCGTGCTTCAACCGATTTAATCCCATCCGAAGCACTTCAATGTAGACCTCTTGATCCTTTTCCTCATAGAATTTCTTCCCCTCGATTTTATTCCACCGATTCCTACACGGGATGTAAGGTGTAGATGGCCTCCTTTCCTCAAAGAAACCTTTCTTCTTCTCCTTCACGTGTTTGATATTTCTCTCAGTATGACCAATTGGGAACATCATAGCGGGCTTGAGATCCTGAAGCTTCTACGGCTTCTTGAACTCACATCGGAACTTCTCTAGCTCCTTTCTTTTGCCTTGAGCTCTCCATCCTTCGCCTTATCACCTCATCCCTTTTCTTCAACATATTCTCCATCTTTGTCTTCTCAACTTTCAGCTTCTTTATCATCTCCTGCATCTCTTGCAATTTCCTTTCACGACTACTTGTTGGCATTGTTAGCTGCTTCTTCGAGTTCTCCCTTGGCTTGCTCTTATTCGGGGTCGTGATAGAACCTGTTAAATTATCCAACTCAACTATACAAGCTGTTGCAAGCTCTTCTCGTTCCTTCATTGCAACAGGCACTTGAAAGTCCCATTCTTCTTCGCTTTCAATCTCCTTCTTGCAAGTAGTGACGACATTTCCTTCTTCTCGCCCGTACCAACAAAATCTGGCAATATGTCCTACCTTGCCACAAACGTAGCACCGTTTGCTACGCCTTTGTTGCTCTTATCTTCGTCGTTGTCGTCTTCACGATCTTGACGAGCTCCCCTTAGCCGATAACCCTCCTTTTCGGGTTGCCTCCACCAATCTCCATGATCTTTCCATGGTTTGCCATCTCTTGCACCTGCTCTATTTCTACTCTGGCCTTTGAACCCTCTTTTATTACTGAAGAGGGCACTTTCATCCTCCTTAATTGAGACCTTAGGGATTTGTTTATCTAAGGCCTCTTGATTGGCCAATATATTTTCCAACTCTGTTAGAGTTGGCTCATTTGCCCATCCACGGGTGGCCGTAACAATACCGTTATACTCCGGCCTTAACCCATGAATTATTATTCTTCTCATTCTTGTCTCAGAGATGGCATTCTCAGGATCTAATTTTGAAATTTCTTCACAAATAGATTTAACTTTAGAAAAGTATTGACTTACCGTCATACTTTGTTGCGAGATTGAGAGGAGCTCATTCTCCAGGCATTGTAACTTGGCATCGTTTGTCCTTGCAAACAGCGTCGCCAAGTTATCCCAAGCCTCCTTCGGGGTCTTTGCATTCTTTATGTGTTGCAATAATTCATCATCAACGAGTCACGGCAAGAACGTAAAGAGCCTTACCCGACTTGATGTTCCACTTTCTTAAATCACTATCATTTGTGGGTGGGGTGGTGTTGTTGCCGCCAACAATATCCCATAAATCTTGTCCAAGCAAATAATACTGCATGCGAGTACTCCAATTATTATAATTAAAGTCGTTGAGTTTCTCCATACCGTTCACCGGACTCGAGAAATCCACCATGGTGACTTGAGTATAATGCCCCGCACTATACCAAGTAAGCCCGGTCCTGCACCAACCAACTTCACAATCCCAGATTGTGCATCGCGTAACTCCGACGTACTCCACTCCTTGGCTCAACGAACTTGACCGCCTTGCTCACTTACAATGGTCCCCGACCACCTTTGTCTTCACACGCCTCCGACAACCCGCTTCCGATACCACTTGTTGAACCTTGCGGAAACGTGGTTCGATATAACTTTCACTATTACAATAATTTCTCACACCACATACAATACTCGAGACAACTCTACACAATTTCTCTCACTCACGTGCATACATAGCACACTCTACTCAACACACTCTCAAGACCCCTACACACACACCCACACACCCCCTTGGACTTCCTACTCACACACTCTTAGTTGGACACTCAAATGAGGAGCATCTTGCTCCTATTTATAGGGTGGAAAGTCGGTGACTTTCTTAACTTTCTACACTATTCTAGAAGTATTATTTTATTATAGCCTGACAACTAGATTTCTATGGAGAAGTCTAGAAGTGGCGCAACTTATGGATTTTGCTAGAAGATTCTAGAGAAGGGAGAGTTCTAGAGAAATCGGAGGAGTGAGATATGGAGAACTCTAGAGAAAGTTCTAGAGAACTCCAGGAGAGAGAGAGAGAGGCGGTGATCTTCAACAAAATATTGGCTAGATGAATTCAATTCCCACAAATGTAAAAGATTTAAAATTGAACTGATTTAATTGAAATTTATGATTAAATTGGTATTAATGTAATAGGTTTATGACTTTTTTTTGTACTTTTTCCTTCTTCACTAAGCATACTACTTTGGTGAATATATCTATTTATTTATAGATACCCAATCAATTACTACATCAACTTTGTTCCATACATTCATTATATACACTTGCTAATTTATATATTGAGATATTTTATCCCCTTTTCCCAAGTACCCCTAATAAACATGATAATTCACTAGTTGATACCTCTGGATATTGACTCACTTAATGGATCCAAAACCTGCGGTTTCCTCATATAACGAAACTGCACGCAATATTTGTTAGATCGAGGTGCACTATTTCATTTTGTGCGAAATACCAAGCAACCAGTTAGGCAACTCAACACTCAATCCCCTTCCATATATATTAACAAAAAGATAACAAATTGCAACCTACGGTCCCTCAAGTTGGGCATCTTCGCGTTATAGGCGGCGCATCTTCTGAAAAATGGGATTTTAGTCCTAAACTTCCTGATTTTGTTTGCTCACGAGGCCTTGTGCTCGACCAAGCTAAACCGCGGCGTATTTACATAAGCGACACAGACTTGCGTACCGAACCATGCGACTCAAATGTAATCTTGGCGACTGTCTCCTACATTCAACAGACGCCAAGACTTCAAAAGCTGAATTCTCAAATTTTTTGGATTGTAGACTAAACTAAAAAAAAAGAAGAAAATAATCCAAGGGATTGACGTACGTACGAAGAACATCCCATTTTGGAGATGACTAAACCAAGATTTTGAAATTGGTCAAAACTTCAGAAATTTGGGTCGTTGTTTTCCTTAAAACTAAGGTTAATTCCATTTGAACAATTCCTTAAATATTGATATTTAGTCTACTCTGCTACGATCTGACCGCCAGCAGCTAGAATTTGCCTAACATCTAGCAAAAACCCACTTCGTGCAAGAACTTATTTAAAGAGCCCCAGGCTGCTTTCTTGCTTCTGTATCTCTATCTCATAACATCTGCAGTTATACGACTCCAGAAAAAAAGAAATCATGGAGTTCGCATCTGTCAGTGTTCGTCGTTCGATGTCGATCTTGATGTTCATGCTGATGATGAGTGCTTCTCTGGAGGCAATGGCAGAAGCGGGCACGACTAGGTCGGCGAAAGTGAAGCGAGAGCGCGTGACGTGCAAAAGCCGCCGGAGCAGGTGCTTCATGAGGTACGTGACATGTCCGGTCGAGTGCCCTCAGGTGAAGCCGAAAGACCCCAAGGCCAAAGCTTGCTATCTCGATTGCTACTCGCCCAAATGCGAAGCCGTCTGCCGAAGTAAGTAGTCGCAGACAACGTCCGAATCATCCTTTGTTCTTTGATCATTCAATGTAGCTGACGCGTTTCCCCGTGAGCAGAGCGCAAGCCGAACTGTGGCGGGATGGGGGCCGCATGCTACGACCCGCGCTTCGTCGGTGGGGACAACATCGTCTTCTATTTCCACGGCCGGCGCGACGAGCACTACGCGCTGGTGTCCGACACCGACCTCCAAGTCAATGCCCGGTTCATCGGCCTCCGACCCGTCGGGAGATCCCGGGACTTCACGTGGATCCAAGCCCTGGGTCTCCTCTTTGGCTCCCACACGTTCACTCTCGAAGCCGCTAGGGCTGAGACATGGAGCGACGACATCGACCGCCTGCGGTTTTCATATGACGGGACGTCCATAACCTTACCGGAGTCCCCCGACTCCGAATGGAGCTCGCCGGGCGACGAGATCAAACTCGAGAGGACGGCGAGCAAGAACAGCGTCACGTTGATCGTGCAAGAAGCCCTAGAGCTCTACGTTAGTGTGGTTCCGATCACTGAGGAAGACGACAGGATCCATGGCTACGGCATACCGAGGAACGACAGCTTCGCCCATCTGGAGGTGCAGTTCCGGTTCTTTGGCCTCTCGCCGAGGGTCGAGGGGGTCCTGGGGAAGACTTACCGGGCAGACTTCGAGAACCCGGCAAAGCCCGGGGTCGAGATGGCGGTCGTCGGCGGGGAGGACAGGTACAGGACGAGCTCTCTCCTCTCGTCGGACTGCGCCGCCTGCGCGTTCGCTCCCGGGGACGACAAGGAGGTCTCGTTCCTGAGGCAATACGCGATGCTGAGCTGCACCAGCGGAGTGGCAGATGGCATTGGAATGGTATGCAGGAAATGACATAATCCATCGCCACGTGTCTAAAAATACAGAATTTCTATATATATTGACGAGAAAGTACGAGAAAGTACGATGATTTCTCGCATGCAATAACGAGGTTGGAGTTTGAACTACAAATCCACCCTTTGATATCTTTGTAATGATGTTGTGTTCTTCTATGAAATTGTGATATTTTATATGTAATTCGGTCAATAGAAACTTTATTTGTGTTCGCAATTGCTTTTCTTTTGGTACTTCTTAGCTATGAATCTAGCGCTGTAACTAGTACTCGAGTTTGTCTACATCACGATTCACAAGACTAATCTGGCTGTCGAAGTTTGCGTGGTATGAAGGGGAACATAGGTTAAAAAAACCTGAAATTATCTGTATTTTTTCCACGTCATGAAAATGATATCAATGGATTAATTAAAGGAATTATTCTTTCAAAGAACAGATATTTATCGTATCGGCCGTATAGACTAGCATCATAGGTTCGGTGAGAAAAAAGTTTTAAAATTTAGGATAAGTTTGGTGACCATTTTATTTTTGGGAATAACTTATGCTCAGAAATAATTTTTTTCTAATTCTGTTCCCGGACGAGTTTTTGAATATTCGAAAGCATTTAATAATTACACAAAATTTATATTACCGAAATAGAATTAAGTTTAGTACAACCCTTAAATTTTTTTATAACTTAGAATTTCTCTTAATTTTTTTGATTTGTTACATTTTTTTTTTTTTTACATTTCTCTTTTTCCTTTTTACTTCTCTTCTTCTTCTTCTTCTTCTTCTTCTTCCTCTAATCAATCGCATGGCCACGACGATGGCCGGCAACCGGCCAAAAGAGAGATAGTGAGGTTGTTGGCCTTGGGGGAGCCTCATCATGGTTGGGCAAGGCTCCTACGAGGTCACCGAACCTCATTTAGCCGGTCGTCGACCATCGTGGCTAGAGTAAGAAGAAGAAGAACAAAAAAAGAAAGAAAAGAAAAGAGAAAAAAAATGGTTTAGGCTTAATTATGGAATTTTTCCCGGTAGCAAAGAAGCAACATTTGTTTACTTCTTGATTTTGTTCCAAATCTATTTTCATAAGCAAATTTGTTCCCATAAACAAAAATATTACCAAACGGATTTCCATTCTTTTTTTGTTTCAAAGAACAAAAGAATGGAACCATGTGATATTTGGCATGTTATCAAATAGGCCCTTAAACATGAACGACAAAGTTGGATTCAAAATACTTGATTTGAAAATGTATTTCAATTGAGCGATTTTAAGATTTAAGCGCCGCTTAAGATAAGAAACTTATTCATTGATATTATGATAAATGGTTACAATTAGCTATATATATAAAACATACTTAAGGTATTAGGGATATTTGTAAGTTGCGTGTGGAAAAGGTTTGTTGATACTTAATTTAAATTCATTTTTAGAAATAAAAGATAATATTTGATTATAGAGGGAAATTCTGAAAAAAAAATTGAATTCAAAAGAATTCAACAGTCAAATTTTGGAGTCACTTTTTTATTGAAGAAGTTGAGTGAATATCGCCGATCTTCAACAATTTCAATTCTTTCCTCTATAAAAATCGTGAAAAAAGAAGAAGTGAAAAGTGAAAGGAGAAGAAAAGGAAGAAGAGAGAAACGTAAAAAAAAGAGGGGGATTTCTCTTCGAAGAAAAAGAATTCAAAAAAGGGTAAAAAGCTTTTTCCCTTTCGGCTGAAAGTACAGCAGAAAGAACGACAGGAGTGGACGTGCATCAGGCCAGCAAAAAAAAAAAGAAAAAATGAAACGTGCAGTGTTCATCTTCCCCGTGGGCTCTTCTGCTGTGTGACGCCTCCCCGCTGCCCGATCTCCTCGCCGGCGCACCAGCATTCAGGCCACCGCACCGTCGGCCACCCCCGTGCGAGCACCACCCACGAACTCGCACCACCGTTCATTGCCCCTGCTGTGGCCGTGAAGACCCGACGCCTCCGCTCGTCCGTCCGCAAGACCCACACCAGTCGCGATGCTGCCTCTGCCGCCCTGCTCTCCATCCGTCGCCAACGCCGTTGATCCAGCACCTCCGCTGCAACCTCGAGCAACCAACGTCCCTGCATCTCCACGAGCACCGCCGTCCCGGTGTCCAGCGATCGCACCCTTCGTCGGAGTCCGAAGCCACCACGCCTCTGCAGCTCGAGCTTTCACCGGTCATCACCTCGCCAAGCTGAACTGCCGGTCCCTGAACTCCCTGATCGCCACGCTGTTGCTGTCGCTCAATCACCACGCCTTTGCAACGCGACCTCGGCGCCGCCTCGCTCTGCCCACTCTTCGCTTTCACTCGAGCACCTTTGCTGCTCTGCTCCGACGACCCGACGCCCCTGCTGCACACGACGTTGCTTCGCCTCTGCTCGCTGCTGCACGCCCGAACAAGGCCACCTGCTGCCTCCCCTGTTTTGCTGCAGGTCTGGTTACTGCCGAACCCCACCGGCGCCCGACGATGACCAGCGCCCGACACTTACAGCAGCCCGCTGTCCGGTAGCTTGAGGCCACAAGCGACGCACGCGACACCTGCTCACCACGCTACTACCGCTTCGCTGTCGCTGCTGATCAACTCCCGCGCCGGTCACCGCTGTTCGAGCCCCGTGCCACCTCTACCGCGCCTGCATCAGCGTCCTCAGCCGAACCAGAGTTTCCTCGCCGTGCTCACTGCTGCCGAGCCGCTCCACCAGCTCAACGAAGCCACTGCCGTGCCGATCCATGACGACGCAGCTTTCCTTGCCCTGTCCACGACCGCCCAGCGACCGAAGCTCCTCCCCGCTGGTTGCCGTACGCAAGGCCCGCGAAACCGCTTCTGTTCAGCTGCTCCAGACGCGCCTCTGCTCAGCCCAAGTGCTCAACACCACCCCTGTTCAGCACTGACGCCCAAGCTCTAACGCCACATCTGCACCATCATTCCTGTTCATTGCTGCTGAGCCATTCCTCAAGTGGGTCTGGCCCTAGACTAGGTAAATTTTTAGGTTAAATTCAATTCAGATATTTGTTTTCATAGTTTCTTTTTATTTATTATTCTAACTTAATTTGTTTTAATTTATTATCCAATTATAAAATTTGTCATATTAAGTTGTGATAATCAAAAATATTGAGCTGCGAGACGTCGGATTAAATTTTTGATTATTTCGACTTTTCATGGCAAATTCATGAATTGCTTTGCATAATTGATTCACATAAAGATAATATGTCATTGATTCATGTTGATAAATTATCAATAGGATGTACATTTTGATGCATCATCGTTATTTGCACATCACATATCATGCATCATATGTCATATCTAGGATTTAGGTATTTAGGTCCATAAACATTTCATGTTTAAAGCAATGCATTTTAATTTTTTTTAAGATTCATATAGAATTAGGATAATTTTCCTTTAATAAAACCAAGACAAAAAGAACAAAAAAATGTTATTTAGGTTTCATAATATGCACACCACATAATCCCATTTCATGTCATCATTGTTAGTGTAGGTTGCAAATGTGTAATAAAAAAAATCATTAAAAAAATCACAAAAAGAACATACATATAGAATTATTATGTTATTCATCCCATGTCATGAAACACATGCATATTTAGGATTATATAAATTAGATTGCATATATATAGTGATAAGTTTAAGTCATACCATATGAATTGTATCTCGCATGTCATTAAAATAAATTCATGCATATTGAGTTAAATTAAGATTGCATATAATTAACATTTTTAAAAGAAAGAGAAAAATCGATGTCATGTCATTTAAAAATCATGTTTAGGACATGCATTTTTATTAGCATTTTTTTATTTGAATGTTATTTTATTGATTGTGACCACCATTTGCATGTTAGTAGCTTAAGTTTAAATTAATCAACATTGCCTGCAAAATATTTTTAAAATTAAAATAAAAGGTACCGAAAGGGCGTTAGACTAATCTGTAACCATGTCCCTGGACCTATTGAATCTCTAGTTCACAATAGTAAAGTATTCTCCCATACTTGGGTTTCTAACCAGCCCTAATTGGTTAGTGGCGGCTCCAAATTGAGTATAATTACATGTTTGAATAAATTAATTTCTTAACATCAAGTTGTGATTGGTAGGACTTGGGAGAGTTCGTGCCAAGTCTTCGGACTTAGTAATTCATTAGCCTTCTTTAGGTAATTCACCCTCGGGAAGGTCGCGACAAGGCTTTCCCAAGCTACTTTGGGTGTCCAAAGTTCCTTGGGCTAAAAATGTGTGTTTGGGAAAATTTTTTGTAAACATCCTTCAAAAGGAACCGAAAGCCCAAGGTAGGTATGAGTCTAGCTTGAACATTTCAACAGCCTCAACATGCTACTGGGAGAATTAGTAAAAAAATTTCTTCCAAAACTATCCTCATTGACATTTTGTTTTTTGATTTGCCATCATATATTACACTATTCATCTTTTTATCCATTGAGGTCGGCCAACGTGATTGCGTGGGGTTATGAGGGCTTGGTGACGGGCTAGAGAGAGGCTGGCATGGTCACGACGACCAAGCAACTGTTGTTAGGGGAGTCGCACCCAACATGGTCACAGTGACCAAGCAACTGTTACCAAGGCGATTGCGGCGACCTCCATGTGATCTTGGTCATGGCAACCTCCACGAGGGGCCGCACAATCTAGGTCATCGCGACCCCAACCTCCGCAAGGTCACCGCTTATGTCGCCTGATCCACACGACCCTACCCCAAATTGGCCCTCGTTGGGGTCAAATGATCTCCGTGAGGTATTGTGCGACCAAGCTACCATCGCCGATGGTATCCGAGGGCCACTTGAAGTCTTGCAACCTTAGACGATGGTCGTCTACCCTTTGCCAACCAGCTGGCGTTTTTTTTTTTTTCCTTTTAATGATGAAAGCCCGTTATAAATATAATTTTTCTAAACACTATTTTGCCCAAAGATATTTTTTTTTATACTTCACAATAAACTTTTAGATTACAATTTACCAAATACAATTAACATTTTAGAAAACTCTTTTAACTTAAAATCTTTTGCATTTTCCAAAAAATTTCTCCAAAAATCCAACCAAACACACTGACTAACTTTTTTCTAATTTTTTTTTTTAATAACAAATGGTGGTTGGCAACGTAAATTGCAACAAACTTCAAAATCCCGGGATAAATCGCAATTATGCAAACAAAAAATTGCCATAGATTGAGGAAACAAATCACTTTTTTTCTGAAAACAACGTGTGGTATTCGCTTCATTATTATTTCCTGTATGTTTTTTCTTTTGGGATTTTATTTCTTTCCCACTTCCGTTATAAAAATGGACACCCACGTTGGATTCGGTGTGCTCGGCTTGAAAATGTATTTTAAGCGAGCGATTTCAAAATTTAAGCACCGGGTGATATGAGAAGCCTATCGGATGGTATTACGTGTGGTGGTCACCATTTACCTACAACAAATAATTAATGTATTAGGTATATATACAGTAAGTCAGGGACATTTTTGCAATTTTTTTCAAAACAAACGGTGAGTTGGGGACCTAAATCGAAACAAACTTCAAAATCCAGGGACAAATCGCAATTTTGCAAATAATAGATTGAAGAAACCAATCACTTTCGTTTCTTCAGACAGAAACTCAAACACGCGAACGTCGTTTTCGCTTCATCATCATTATATTTTTATATGTTTTATTTTTGGGTATTTCATCGTCTCTTTCGTCGTTGATCGGCAGCTGCACCGGAAACCAGCAACACTCCCCACCTGGAAAACCATGATTATCTGAAGAATCGGGTAATCTTTCGTAACTGAAATTTCGGTCTTCACGTTGGTTTATGTTGATTTGATTGCCCGGACGAGGGTCGACGACAAATTCGAGTTCTTGAACTCAGAAGAGTTGCCATTCCTCGTTTCTTGAATAATCTGAAAATCAGAACTTTCGACTGCCCACTTTGATCTTGAAGTCGTGTGCTCAGCAAATTAAGTGGTGGGTTCTCTTGATATTAACGCAATGGTTGATAAGCTACTGAATTGAAGTTGATTTTTTGGCTTAATTTGATAGGCACCAGTTTCAAGAACTGTTTTTTCTTCTGGGGTGGTATGGGTGGAAATGGGTTGATTTGGGTTTGGAGGTTTGTCGTGCTTCTTCAGTTGATCAGTGGCGTTCTTGGTTGGGGAAAGGAAGGTCACTATGCATCTTGCAAAATAGCAGAGGTACGTTCACTACTTTCTTTTAGCTATTATGATTCATTATCTTCGATGCCTGGTCCTTTTTATTGATCTGCTTCGGTTGAGGACAATCCACATGGCTTTTCGAAAAGAGTTACTGAATTCATTCGCTATGCTCGTGATTTGTCCTTTATAAATTAAGGACTGTCATGACAGCGTAAGTTTTAGCATCAATTCGCCTTCTCCAGTCAAAATATTTTCCCTGCAGACCAGTTGGAAGAGTTGGTTTCTATAGATAAAAGTTGTGTTTTGGCTGGGTGGTGGGCTACGCTGTGAGGAGGCTTTTAGCTTTCTCCTTGATTAAGTTACTTAATTTTTAATGAGTTCGGTTAAGCCAGTCTGCTTTCGGACTCTAGTTGGTGCATTACACAGATATATCAGTTAATTGAAAACTTTGGAGGTGGCTGCACGGAGAAAGGTAGAGTTTGTGGTTGATGGATTCAGACATAACTTTTGTGAGATAAGGAAAATTGCAATAGTGTATGAAAGGGGGTGTTTGGAAGGTAAGTTGTATTTGGATCTGACTTTAATTCTCCAATAGATTGCATTGATTTGATATCACATCTGATTGAAAATAAAGGGGCGATTCACTTGGTTAGATGGGAAGAGGTGGGATTGTTGAATGATAATGGGTTCCAATTGCTATCATCATATACTTATTTAAACCAATGTGCATCAAGTGATGAAATTGGAGTGTCATTGGTATTTCTTTTTTCGGTTGGAAAATAATTGATTTTGACTTTTTAAATATGTAAGGAGTATCTAACTGAAGATGCCAAGGTTGCGGTGAAACGGTTACTTCCTGATTATGCTGGAGGGGATCTTGCATCTCTTTGCTCCTGGCCCGATCAGATTCGTTTCCACTATCACTGGAGTGGTGCTTTGCACTATGTTGACACACCAGATTTCAAGTGTAACTATGAATACTGCAGTGAGTGGTCTACAATTCCTGCATTGTGAATCTTCTTCTCTTAGCCACTATATTTTTTTACAGCGCATGCCAAATTGTTCTTGCTTTGAGATAGCATTGAGCTTGCGTTGAACTGACTCTAGTACTCTTTATGCATCTGATGTCATGCTGCTTTTATATGTGTATTGACAGTGTCATCAATTTTAATGCTCTCACATCATCTAAGCTATGCTGGATATCGCAAGCAAGTTATTGCTTTTTCTGATTTACCAAATTACGTAAAGCACATTCATGAGGCAGAGGAGACTGGACTAATTCCAAATCTTGGTGCTTGAGTCACTAAACTAATTATGCTATTATCTCTTGACATGTAGGACATATGTTTGCTTGTAGTTTCTTATGTGCAGTATTAAGTGATGAATATTAACACTGGTTGCCTTGCTGTTGAAATTTATCTAAGAGCTTAGGTGACAAAAGCCTCATTATATTGTGCAAAGACTCCTCTGTATCACTCTAGAGTCTATGTTAGAGATCAGAATAGGTGAGTTTAAGCTATGCTTAATTGGCCTAACGTACTATACTCCGCATGTCTGTCATTAGGCCTCGCCCATGGTTATTCTTAATAAACGTAGTGCTGAAAAGGGGATAATAATACTCTCTACCTTCTTGAAGGAGATTGCCATGATTCTTCTGGACACAAAGATATGTGTGTTACTGGGGCAATCTACAATTATACAAGGCAACTCGAAGAAGCTGGCAACTCCTATGCAATAACAAATTGTAAACATCATTTGCTTTAAGGACACATCATTACTTGTCCATTACCTCGTCCATGTATTTCCATCTTGGGTTCTCACTCATTTCCGATTATTACAGACAACTTAACAGAGGCGCTTCTTTTCTTATCGCATTTTGTTGGAGATGTCCATCAGGTTTGCACTTCTGGAATCTCTTAGCTAAGATGAAGAATGAGATGTTTAATAGCCGTCAGATAGATAGCCTTTGCATATTTCACATATTTTAATTCTTTCAAGAGTAAATTATGTGGTAGTCATTGAGAAACATCTTGCATGGGCTAGATATACTACTGTGGGGATGGAATTCTTTATTGTGTATGACTTTATGTTTAGCGAATCCATGGTCCATGTCAACCGTAAACTATGAAAGAATCTCAGGTTAAGTATCTACTTCTGTCTGGCAGCCCCTGCACGTTGGTTTCACTGGAGATTTAGGTGGAAATACCATCATTGTTCGTTGGTACCGGAGGAAGACTAATTTGCACCATGTAAGTGTTTCTTCGGCTGATCAATCCCCATGGCCTATCTAGTCTATTGCCAATGGAGTAATTTGAGAAAATCAAGTGTGCAGACAAGGAGCAATTCCGTCCTCTAAGATAGAAGAAATCAAACTTCTAGAATGCCTTACAATTTGACTACTTTGGAAATTTTATCTGAAGAAGTGTAAACGTTGAAGCCTTTGGATGTTCTATGTTGTTGATCTCTCCTCATCTTTTAACATGTCTTCTGAAGTATGAAGCTTGTGGGAAACTAAGTTGATCTATGCATGATGGAGCACACCTACTAAGTGAAAGTATGGACTTATTCATGTAATGATTATTCTTAGGCAGGATAATGATTTCAATCTGTCTAATGTAATCAAGAGTCATGAGAACTGACTGACCTTATGTTCAAGGGACGAGGTCAAGTTCATTTTCAGATTTACCCAGCTCTTGACTATGCATCCTTGTAATTTTCCTGTTTGTCAGCTTTGCGAATTTGCAAGTAGCAACTGCTCTCATCTAGTGGGAAGATCTCGTTGTTGTGATGACATAAAATTAAACAAAAATCCTTACATCTGGCAAAATGATGTCATTTCAGGTGTGGGACACCATGATTATTGATTCTGCATTAAAAACATTTTATCAGTCTGATCTTTCTCAGATGATCCAAGCCATCCAGAGAAATATTACGGTATGCTTTTCCAATTTTAACTGGGATTATTGTATTTTTCAGTACCTTCTGCTTCTCTTGTGAAAATTACAGTGTTGTAGTAACACATCTTGCTTAAGTAAAGAATGTCGTCATTTTCTTTAGGCTTATGATACACTGAGCTCCATTTTGTTTCTTTATTCTAGGGATTAGAAAGTGAAAAAGTAAATCACAAAGTGCATTTGGGAGCAGGCGATGTTGTATCACGGGATGCGACTGATAGAATAAGTCTTATAATAATAAAGTGCAGAATATGGCTTCCAGGGGTGTGATCATATAAAAATATGGTAGCTGTGTAAACTGAAGTTTTCTCTGTTTCTTTGTTTGATAATGGTAGTATGTTATAGACCTTTTTATGCCATTGCACCCTAGAAAAGCCTGATTTTGATCATATTGAGAACACTTTGATAGTCTTATATAGGGTGGAGGGGTAGCAATCTGTCTTTGTAGCTGTTAGCACTTTCTCATTTGTCCAACTAATATTTTGTACCTAATTTTTAAATGATGCATATTTTAAAATAATCCAAGTTTACAATTTCTATAGTTTGCTTGCCATTGGGATAACTTAATTTAGAATTTGGTGAGAGCATGACCCGTCATGCAAAATCATGCATGAACAAACTGTTTTATAACTGTGTAACTGTCTTTCCTTTACCCTTTCTATATATCTTGATGATGTAGGATGGCTGGTCCAATGATGTACCATCTTGGGGAGATTGTGCATCTAACAAAACAGTTTGTCCTGATCCGTAAGTCTTCTCTTTTTCTTTTTTGTGTGCTGATCTTAGTTGAATTGATTGTTTCACTGGGACACCATGTCATTCGTCACTGCAGAGATTATTATAACATTTCCAGTCATGCATGTATTCTCCATCTATTATATGAGTGTAGTTTTTACCCTGCAAAGAGTATCCCAGGGTGAAGCTGACCTAGCAAAGTGAGATACAGTTTCCTCATTGATTCGGATAAAACGTCAACTTTTTTATCTTGTCATTTTGACAAGCATCAGCACCATCTTTGTTTTTGCAGTTACGCTTCTGAGAGCATCAAGTTGGCATGTAAATACGCATACAGGAATGCCACACCAGGAAGCACTCTAACAGGTTTTGTCTTTCCTTTTTTTCCTTCTATTGCTTTTCTGGTAGGTGAAAATTGATTTTCTCAATAACAAATAATTACATAAATATTTTCATCATTTATCACCTTCTGGTAATGCCATTTTATTGATAGATAGCAATTCCTGTTTGAGAGGTATGAAATGTCTCGAACATCTGCTTGCTGCTTTATGTGCTGTAAAAGCTATGGCATCAAACAGGCCAAAAGCTGCAACATGCATTGTAATGGAGATGAGGAGGCAGAAATGTCAATTGTTTTACAATAAATCCACTTCAACATTGCTTCAAGAGGACATCTCACTCTAATTTGTTGATCTTTTCCTTTATTTTTCTGCTAGTATCCTATCACGTTGATTGACCCAGTACCCCTTGGGGTGGCACTAGACATACCACAACTTTAATTTCCTCAATTCTGTTGCATAGTTTTCTTCATTTTACGTACTAATAGTGTATCAATCTTCTTCCGTGTAGATGACTACTTCCTCTCCAGGCTGCCCATTGTAGAGAAGAGGATAGCTCAGGCAGGTGTTCGCTTGGCATCAATCCTCAACCGAGTGTTTGCTTCTCCGAAGCAAGCTGCACATAAATGAAAGATGATTGGAGTACATCTACTTTTTTTTTAAGCAAACCGCCTGGGGACCAGATTCTTCAGTTCGGCCACATGGATGATCATCATCACCGAATTGACTAGCTATTCTCTTCTTCTGTCAGCCTTTTAAGGCAAAAAACAATTGCTCACTCCGGCCACCTAATCCTCTCACTCCTATTTTATATGTTGATGCTATGCTTATCCGGGAATATGCCTTATTCTTCATGCAATGTTAGTCAAACTTTTGGGACAAGCAAAAAAAACAGTTACATGTGCTTTCGTGCAAGCAATGGAAATGTACTCAAAAGTTGTGTATATAAATCTTATTGTTCTTCTCGTGATCATTTTCGTCTTTCCGATATTCATACCACCGTGTTATAGCGAAGAACGGTTTGAGAGGAAGCTTGTGTTGTTTTGAGACACGATGAAAATGTCTTCTCTTGGGTTGTTGGCATCAATGTGTATGGTTTTCATGTTGGTGGCTGGGGTCCATTGCTGGAGCAAAGAAGGGCACATCATGACATGTCAAATTGCACAGGTAATGCTTTTTAGTATGTGGCTCCGGGCCTTCTTTTTATCCATTTCTGCAGTGGAAAATCCTCACCGAGCTGGTCCGAAAGTGGGCGAATTGAGGTCATCCATGGCATTTTCGTTATCTGGGTTTTCTATAAGTATAGCACTTTTCCGACAAGGGTTTGCGCCGACCTTCGCTTGTTGAATTTGAAAGAAAACCATGTCCCATTAAGTCGATGTTTTAAGCTCTTGTTAGCCTTTGACAGGCTCTTAAGAGCTCTAGTTGCCATATGTTTGTTCGAACTTTTATCGGGTAATCAGCTGCCAATTTATAATACGATCACACCAGGAATGAACAAAAAAATAACGATTTCGATTAGCTGCTCAAATTCGATCGATCTCCCATAAAAGCCCTAAAAATCTACCCATTTGTAGTGCAGATTTGTCAAATGAAAATAAACATTCCAAATTGTTTCCGCCATGCCGATCTCATCTCTTAGATTTAAAAGTTCCACTATCTTCCATCCTGCCTGTTATCATCTGTACAAGAGGTGCGACGTCAGATGCCCTGAGATTTTCGATGAGGAGATCTTCACTAATTGCAACTGCAAAAAGCTTGATGGGTCACCTGTACCCGTAATTAGCAAGTCAACTGTTGCTTTCTCTTTTGCAGTCTCTACTGAAGCCGGAGGTGGACGAAGTCGTCCGGCATCTATTACCGCCATACGCCAAAGGCGACCTCTCGTCGCTCTGCGTATGGCCGGATCAAATCCGGCACTGGCACAAGTACCAGTGGACAAGCCCGCTCCACTTCATCGACACCCCGGACGACGCTTGCAGCTTCGACTATGCTAGTAAGACACTTTTAAGTTCAATTTCTATGGTCTTGGAGCTTATACATGGATAGAAAAAAAGCATGATGCTAATGGAAAATTATTTTCGCATGGTTTCGTTAGGGGATTGCCACGATCCACATGGCAAGGAGGACATGTGTGTTGCTGGTGCCGTCACAAACTTCACTTCTCAGCTCTTGCATTACAAAGAGGGAACTGCAGATCGGAGATGTAATTTAAAACTTCTATTTTTTTTTTCAAGAAATACTCTTTGTTCAATTTATTTTAGCTTCTGAACAAGATGTCCTAATGTGAGTTTCTTAGCATTACAGATAATATGACAGAAGCCTTGTTGTTCTTGTCACACTTCATGGGAGATCTTCATCAGGTAATCCAGCCTACTTTAAAAGCTATTGCCTTTTTGATTTATGATCTTTATAGGTTAACAAGATATTAGCAATCTTTTCTAAATAATATTCACTATTTATCGCGCTTTCTGCCAGCCGATGCACATCGGGTTCACGAGCGACAGAGGAGGGAACTCTATCGAGCTGCGCTGGTTCAGGCACAAATCTAATCTTCATCATGTAAGCGTTAACTTCGATTTCAAATTTCCCATTTCCACTCGGCGAAAAGAAAAATGAAAACCTATTTCATTCGCTTACGCTTTGTTGCTGTACCATCAGTTTGGTTGGACTCTACTGTGTTTGCTTAAAATAGGTTTTGCGTTGCCTTTAAGCCAAAAGATGCAGTAAACTAAAAGGCTAACGATAGCTAAAGCCTTGCGTTGCTTGATACTCATCCCTTTGTTAGCCTTTGCCTTGCGCGTGCATGCATGTGATGTGCACGTGCGGTATCCCGAAAGCTAGCTGACCAGCTTATAATATGAAATGTAGATGCTATTTGACTCTTTGTTTGCTCTCTTGGATGATCAGGTATGGGATAGGGAGATCATTTTGACAGCAGAAAAAGATTACTACGAGAAGGACATGACCCTCCTCCTTCAAGACATCGAGGCCAACTACACTGACGTACTCTCTCTCTCTCTCTAGTTCAAAGCCATCTCATAGCACCATCTTAAGGATTATTTAAGAAAGAATTCAACGTAGATTTAAGTTGTCATCTATGGAAATACCTCTGGAATTGATTTTTGTTGCCTCTTTCTGTTGTGAAATAAGGGGGCTTGGTCTGATGATACTTCGTCATGGACCCACTGTGACGACCTCGACTCATGTCCGAGCAAGTATGCAGCTGAGAGCATAGCCATTGCCTGCAAATATGGTTACAAAGGCGTTGAGCCCGGCGTCACTCTTTCAGGTAAAAAGATTCATAGCCTCGATAGGGTTCCTGACCATAAGCTGAACATCTGCAGATTGTGTTCGAGGAGAGATCCTTTTGCCTGAGTTTGATCTACTTAACTAAGCTACATCACATCTCATAAAACGCGTTGTCGTCTGCACTGCTAGTTAGGTGACACGAAGCACGTAATTCTGCCCACAATAGTTAGTGTTATCGACATCAACCACATCAACGATATACTAAAATGTGACGTGTTTTGAAATGTCGCATGATGACAGATGACTACTTTGACTCGAGGATGCCGATCGTCATGAAAAGAGTCGCTCAAGGTGGGGTCCGGTTGGCGATGTTTCTGAACCGAGCTCTCGGTGATGATGGTGACCAAGAAGAAGGGGTTGCTTCCCCAACATAGGCGTCCTCATTTTCTCATGAGTAGGAAAAACTTTGACCTAGAATAAAATCGAATCAATTCAATTGGGTTAGAGAGAAAGCCCATCACATTGATATTTTAAGTTATTAATCATGAATTATCTTCTAAGCAGCCGAAGTAATTAGATTAGATGAAAGAGACATGATTAGAGCCAAATGAGGACATGTTCCCTAACGATGCAACACCATGAACTGATGTTCCCAAATTCTTTGGGAGTTAATGATGTCTTGTTTATGTAATTTCTCCAATTATTCCCGAAGAGGCGTAGCTCTTGATCCTTGTGTATAGACTAAAGTGTACTTCATTCAATAAAGCAAGTGGTTCTCAAGTTATAATCTTGTTGAGTAATGTGATTGATCTTCGGGAAAATGACATAAATAGTCCATAAATTTTGTCCCAATGTGCAATGTCATTCTTAAACTTTTAATTTGTTCAATATGGTCCATGAACTTTAATTCAACGTGCAATGTTATCCTTGTACTTTCAATTGAACTTTTTGTACATGTTCAATTTAATCTTTAAACTATATGAAAACATTCAATGTTGTCCCAAAACTTATATCAATGAAATGATGACATTAGATATTTTCAAATAATATAAGGACTAGATTGAATATTTACTAAAAACTCAAGAATTACATTAAACAAATTCAAAGTTTGGAGACGATATTGTATATTGAACCAAAATTCATATTCACTTGTGTAAATATCTCTGAATATAATATAATTCCCATTAATTCCTTCTGATTTTTTGCACGTTTCTTCTTACATATGTCTACGTCTACATTAATTTCCTACATTGGCTTTCGTATTTTTCGTGGTTGACAGGGCTGGGTGGTCTGTCATAGTGCATTGCGAGCGTCCCCTCCCTATATTCCTCAATTGTGTTGTCGACATCGGGTCCTCATATAGGACCGCATCCAGCCTAAATCGATTGTGACTTTTGTTTGACATTCGTAATCATCCTCCCCGACAACGATTTACGCGTCATATGTCATTTCATAAGGTTTTTTTTTTTTTTTTTGGTAGCCGTAAGTTCTTTGAGTCTTATTATTCGTAATATTCCTCGAAAGAATAGTAATATCCCTAGTTAATAGTAAATTTCTTTCTCTTTTGTTAGTAAAATATCTAAGTGGCCATTGCTTTTTTCACTCTCTCATATAGGAAGATTCGCTTTATATTAGTTAATAGGATTTCGATACAAAATCCATTCCATTATAGATGGTAAATTGTCCAAAAAGTCATAGGACTATTGGGTGATAGCCAATTCAATTTTGAATTTTTCAATTATGCCAAATTAATCATAAACATTTTGACAATTTATCAATTTAGTAGTTCTAGTCAATTTTAATTGGAAATTGTTGATGTGAATGATGGTTATTATATGGCATAATCAACATTGACATGGATGATTTTTTGAATTTTTTTTTTTTAAATTTGAATGTTTCTCTTCTTTTTTTCCCTCCCTTTTCTTTTCACTAGTTGCTAGCCATTGGTGATGGTCGGCGAGGGCTAGTCTCACCTAGGGAAGGTTGCCCTTGTCCAATCTAATGAGGCCACTATATAACAATAGTCAGCGACTAGCCACTAAGGAAAAGAAAAGGGAAAAAAATATTAAAAAGAAAGTTTAGAAAATATTTAGAAAATTACAAAAGTCATCAACATCAATGCTAGCCATGTCATGTAAACTGGCTAGTGTCTATATTAGTAATTTCTTGCCAAAATTGTCAAAAATGACTAAATTGCAAATCGTTAAAAAGTTAAGGATTAAATTGGCATAATTGACAGATTTACAATTCAATTGGCTAGCATACTATAGGTTTAGGACTTTTTAAACAATTATCCCCTTTACAAAAGGTCCGAGCACTTATTAGTCATGCCTATTATGGAAATATTTTTATGTTTAATGCATTGATTATGCATAACACAATATTAATAAGTGCATTGAAAATGAAATGTTTTCAGTAATAAGGTATTTAACAAGTTATCCATGGCACTTATTAGTACTTTTATTTTGGCTCAAATATGTTTATTAGCTGTTTGATTTGCTTTATTTTTTTGGGAAGTGTTCTTTTCCAACAACCGCCTACTTACCTATGAAAATGTCTAATTACTCAAAAGAGATCTCGTATCCATAGAGAAATTTTCAAATAAGGGCATGAAATGGGACATTTTTCTTAAAAAATGGCTCAATGTGAATCTTGTCTCAAATGAAGCCTTAAAGTGGCCAACCTAATCTTAGATAAGATTCCAAGCTCCTCGGTTGGCCAAATCTTTATCAATTGTCAAACCCCTGCATCTCATGTCAGATGCACAAAAGATGCATGTAAAATGCCTCTCATGCAAAACAATATTACAAAAATCGAGGAACTAATGAATTTAAGATCGTTAAATCTAAACAACTGCCATAACTTTGGACAATCTAGACTAGACTAAAAGGCTTAATCAACTTGAAGAATTAAAATATGAAAGGAAGCTTTGATTGATGGATGGGAGAATGAAATATTATCATAATTGTATGCTAAACTTGTAGAGTTAAAGAGTATATCAGAGCTAACCACTTTGGAAATATCAATTTGGGATTCCACCATACTCTTGGAGGATGATGACCTATTATTTGGGAACCTGATTAGATTTTGGATCACACTAGGAAATGTTTACATGAAGTTTGGGGACAATGGAGTTCAAACTAAAAGTGTGAAATAGCATTATTTGAAGAGAATTAGTGTAAAAATACTCTACATAAAAGACTCAATACTTGCATTTGGACAGTTTGAGAGATTTCAAAAATAACATTCACAAGTTGTGCACCTAGAGGAACTCAAGAACTAAAGCAACTCGACATTCACAATGGCCCCTCGATCAAGTATATTAACAATTCATCCAATGGCCTCCCACTCATTACTTTTATGTTCTTAGAGTCTTTGTCCCTAAAAAATGTTATTAATCGGGAGAAGATATACCATAGCCCTATTGCACTAGAGTGCTTTGGCAAATTGAAAGCTGTGAATGTCAAAAGTGCTATCAATTGAAAAACATGTGATTTCTTTTAGAGATACAAAGACTTATACAAGTGGAAGTTATGCAAGTATGAGAATACAATTCAATGCGAGCCATTGTTGTAGATAAAGCAAGATAAGATAAAGTTGTTGTCAATGACATAGTTGAATTGTCGAATGTGTCTTGTTTGAAATTGAGTAAGTTACCAAATATTATGAGCTTTTGCACCGTAGTTGAAATCACATTAAAAGGTTCTCTAATTTACAAGGAGATTTATGATAAGATGATATTGGTATTGGTTGAACATTAGTTCTTTTGATCACATTGAACATTAGTTCATATTGCATTAAATCTTGATTATATATAAACAATGCACTTTAATCAAAATCAACCAAATTTTTGGTTTTGATTTGGTGATAATGTGGAGTCGCACCTGAATGTGAAAAATAAAAAATATAAAGAAATAGAGAGATTTAGGTCAGAGCACTGCTGAACCTCATTGACAAACCTATGTTTTTTATGTGCATCATGCATGAGAGATGCATAGGCTCGTTGAACGGAGAAGATTTTGCTAATTGGTGAGTTTGGAGCCTTATTTGAGATTGGGTTGGCTACTTTAAGACCTTATTAGAGATACTCTTGACCTTCTTTTGCGGAAATGGTCCCATTTCATACTCTTTAAAAAAAAAAAAAAATCTCCCCTCGTGCATATTTTGCAACAAAAGATGATCTAAGTCAATCTTTTCTCTTGAAGATGAACCTTCCAATAAGACTATTTGTGCCACGAAAACTTTCTCAGAAGATAGTGAACATGAAGGAGATGATTCTGCCCACGAGGACATATTCTTTTTTGATGAACCATCATCCCCTCTAGCAAGCCATGACCAATTCTCATCCATCCAGGTCACTAAAGAAAAACCTGCTTCTTTCAAGCCATATGTTTTCTATCCAGCTGCTTCCATCCCAATCCTCTAAACCCATTCCCCTCATCACACTCATAGACAGTGGTGTAGACTCCTCTATCCTTGATCCAAAACTTCTTCCTAAAGAATAGTAGGAACCTCATACTCGGCATTTTACTTCTACATTTGGAAACACTTTTTCCACCCAAATAAGAAGTAAACCCATCAAAATCCAAGTATTTCCTCAGTGCACATTACTAACTGAATTATCGAATCCCCATTCCCAGATCGAGACATCATCATTAGCAGGGAAATCTTAACTCAGATCTTGGATCTCAAGATTATGCCTAATGGGCTTAAGTTTTAAACATAGTTCTGAGAATTTGTAGACACTAAGAGACTCCATTTAAGCCAACATGAAACTCTTAATCCAATCCTCCAAAACTTTCTAGAGTCATGTGCCGAAAACCACTTAGAGTTTCTTACCAAATGTTCTAGTCCTTTGTAGAAAAACTCAATGTTTTTCATCAAATTGCCCTTCAAGAAGAATGAGGATGTCAACCCAACTAGAGCAAACCACACATGAATGAATCCATCAGACCTCCAATTAGCCCAGAAAGAATGCAAATATCTCATCTAGTAAGGACTTAATGAGCCCACAAACTCATAGTGGGCATGTGAAGCATTTTATGTGGAAAAACATGCCGACCAAGTCAGGAGAGAAAAACCATAAGTCATGAATTACCAACTTATTATTATGTTCCTCCAAGATGATAAGTTTCCCTTACCCAACAGGAAAACTTTATTCTCCAGTCTGTGAAATGTAAAAGTTTACTCCAAGTTCGACCTGAAGGTAGGTTTCTGGCAACTTGGAATCCACCCAGAAGATAGACATAAGAGGACATTCTACATACCAAATCAACACTTCTAGTGGAAGGTCTTTCCTTTTGGACTCAATACAACACCCTCATTGTTCCAAAAGGCCATGTGTAAAATATTCCATCCAATCAGTGCGAGTACACAGATCTACATTGACAACATATTGCTTTACAGCAAAGACGAAGAGTCTTACTGTAAGTTGCTCACTCAATTTGCTCTTATTGTCAAGTTGCATGGCATTGTGTTATCACAGAAAAAAATAAAGATTGCCCAAATGGAAATTGAGTTTCTGGGCATGCAGCTCAAGGATGGCACATTCCAACCAAGTAATCATATTGCAAAAGAACTACTTAAGTTCCCAGATCAAAATCTGTCCCACAAAAAAATCCAACAATTCCTCGAAATCATTAACTACTTAAGGGATTTTGTTCCTAAGATTACTAGGTATATTCATCCATTGCAAAAAATGCTGAAGAAAGACCCACCTCCTTGGGGACTTTCACAAATTAAGGCAATCCAACCACTCGAGCAAAAACTATAGTCTTTACCTCCTCTTCAAATTCCCTCTAAAAGAAAAAGAATTGTCCAGACTAATACTAGTGACAAATATTAGGTATCTATTCTTTTTGAAGAACAACTTGATGGTAAGAGGAGAATTTATGGACACAAATGTGGAATAATCTCCCAAACACTAATTTATTATCATTATATATTCAAAGAAATCTCAGCTGTTAAGTATGGAATTAAGAAATTCAAATTCTATCTCATAGGTCACCATTTTCTTGTCGAATAGAGCATATCTTCCTTTCCCCAAATGTTGAAATTCAAGCAAAAAATAGTTCCGTACCCATAGCTTTTGAGATGGGCGGAATGGTTTTCTTAATACTCATTCGAAACCAAACACATTGCGGAAAAAAAGAATATGCTTGAAGATTTTCTATCCAAGCCAGATCAAGCCTCATTGAGTTCCATCAACATGTTTGCAAGTACAACAACCAGTTGCCAAATTCGAGCTCAACCAATGGTGCCAAAATGGCGAAGCAGGAAATATTCTCCTAAAATCCCAAGACCCATTCAAGGCATGTTGTCTTCGAAAGGTTGATTGATCTATTATGGATTTATCATCTAAGAATCTTCAACATATATGGTGGATTATGTTTGAGACCCTTGGATTACATCTTAAATATCCATTCATATATCCTTTGACCATCTCACCCATAGACCCATTTTCCTGAAGACCTTAAATGGCTCCTTTTGTATCTGCCTAATCTGCATATAGTAGCTGTTGAATTTCCTATAGATCAAATGCCTCACCTCATTAGCCAGATTATCCAAAGACAGTTAGATTTTGCACATTTGGGAGAACTCTTGTCATGGTTTAATCCTTTAGGAATCTGGAGATTAGTTTTCAAAGAACAATTGAAAGTTTGCTTGCCAAATCCGGAAGTTCACACCTTAATTATCTTTCACAAGTCCTGGATGTTTCTTAGGCCAAGTGGAGATCTCCACTAGACTCCAGCAGAGGTTGGTGTCTCTACTTTCAAGTCTCAACCAAGAATGAATGATATTTTCAAAACCCTCCTAGCAAAAATCAAACAAATTCCACACGAATACAAGGAACTTCGTAGAATTTTGTGCCAACACAATAAAGTGATTCCTTTAGAGATGTGGAGAGAAGGAAACACAATCTAGCAACACACTAATCCGGAATTCCCTAAAGAAAGCCACCAAATTCATCAAGCCTTAAGAGAATACCATGGAGAAGATCTCAGCTCCAACCCAAGATCTATAGGGAGAGCCACTAGCCGAAGACCCATACTCATCTGAATCCATATTCACTGATTTACAATTGGCTTCCACCACTTTCGAAGATTGGTCTCATTGACCATAGCCCTAAGCAAACCAACCTTCTCCCTTTAAGAAAAGAAGAACATATGATCCATCTTCATCAGGAATCCCTCACGACCCTATTGCTAATAAGCTTTTGTCACAATGGGAGATTGACAACCTTATTTGTGCCTTTCGCAAAGCAAAAGACGAAGACAGCTTGGATAACTTGACATACAACACTGAAGAGGCTTTCAGTAATAAAATATGGTAGTGTGCTTTGCTAGTGTACGAGATATGGAGTGTGCTTTGCATGCTTTGTGCTTCATGACGTGCTTTAGCAGGCTTGTACTAGGAGTGTGCTTTGTGCTTTGTATGCTTTGTGCTTCATGACGTGCTTGAGCAAGCTTGTACTAGGTGTGGAGTCGACTTTGTATGCTTTGTGCTTTACCCCGTGCTTTAGCAAGCTTGGCGCAGAGTGTGCTTTGTTTGTAGTGCTTTAAGCATCTTTCGTACTCTGTGACTATCGTTTGTAGCATCATTAGAGTGACTTGTCCTCTAGATGCCTTGTGATGTTCGATGCAGCTCATGCCTATATAAGGCGATGTATTGTGTATTGAAGAGGTAGATTAGCCTTCCATAAAGAAACCCGTATTATAATATCTTTCATGGCTTTCTAAGTCATTTTTCTTCCTCCCCCAGAATGGCTTCTTCTGATTAAGAACTTTGTTGTTAACTTGGTCAAATGGTATGGTTTTAAGTATGCTCTCCACTTGCCGCTTTGTGGAACCTGTGGATTAGAATAGGAGACTTTAAGGTCCAAATTCAAGAGTAAAGGGTTAGAAAACTAAGAGGCGGTCCATTTCTCCTGAAATATCAAAGTCTAAATCATCTCCATAATCCGTTCGTTAATGCGACACTAATTGTTGATGTGATTGGCTAATGAGGTGTCCTAGTAGCATCAACGAGACAGGACTTCGAACGAATAAGAGGCAAACCATATCAAAGTTCAATGCCTCAAATGTAAAATTTTCCGGACATCCTTTTCCCAAAAAAACTCTTGAAACATCATATTCGCCACACCGGTATTCTTATTTTTTTCAAAAAAAATCTTAGGGAAAAGAAAAGATTAAAAAAAAAAGTGATTATGATCTGCTTGATAACAAATTAAAAATACAAATAATAAAAAACATATTCGGGTTCATCCATCAACGTCAGACCTATCACACCATGCCAACTTGCAACATTTCACTAAATTTACTTGTATGTATAACCACGGTGAGGTAGAATCGAGATCGACATTAAAATCGATAGTTACATTAAAAAAAAAAAAAAAAATCAATCATAGCCATAAAAGAAGAAGAAGAAAACCCTAAAGCAGAGGCTCTTCTTTATCATAAATTCGGGGGGAGAGAGAGAGAGCAGAGAGAGACAAACTCCATCCATTGACCTTAACCGGTCCAACCCCATTTAACACTCATTTCCTCACTATCCATTTATTTAATTTCCCCATAATTTAATCCAACAAGCAGAGTCTCACTCTCCCATGACATCCCATGCTCATGAACTGTGAAAACACATGGGAGGAGCGACATATAAAGAACAACATTAAATCCATTGCATTGACCTTCTACTTAACGGATCCCCAACACCACTCGCTCCCTCCCCCTCCTCGTCCCTTCCTTCCTTCCTTCTTCTTCTTCCCTCTCGCATCACCTTCAACCTCAACCATTCCATCCTCAACTTTCACCTTCCCAAGCTCTCAAGCTCACGCTGAGACAAGAAGAAGAGTCCCGGAAATGGGTTGCTGCGTGAGCACCCATGACGCTCCATCTTCCTCGGACCACAAGAAGAGAGCCCAAGTGAACTCGGCCGACAGCAGAGCCCCGCCTCCTCCTCCTTCCGTGGACGAGGAGACCGTCAAGGAAGTGCTCTCCGAGACACCCACTTGCCCGAAGCCCAAGCCCGACTTCCCGGCGATGGCGCGGCACCAGAAGAGCTTCGCCGCCGACGAGCTCTCCGAGGAGGTCTCGGAGGTATGCAGCCTGAGCGAGACCATGTCCACCGCCACCAACCTCACCGACGACGGCGGCGGCGGCGGCGGCCGCGCCAAACAGAGGGCCGGCAACAGGTCCCCGGCGAAGCTCCGGGGCCCGGCGGCGGCCAAGTCCCGGTCCCTGCCCGGCGGCGACGTCGGGGGCCGGAACGATCACGGGAGCAGATCCCGGGTCCCGGGTGGCTCGCCCGCCAGGCGGTCGGACCGGTCTCCGGGTCGCGCCAACGCGGGCGGGTCGCTGAGGATGGTCCAAGGCAGGGACCCGGGTTCGGGTTCCTTCCGGACGACGCCGGCCCGCGGCGGAAGGCCGGACCCGGGGGAGAGGTCCGGGAGGAGGTCGATGTCGCCGGCGGCGAGCCGCGGGGAGAGCCGGGGAGCCGGCTCGGCCGGGCCGGCGGTGGGCCGGACCCAGTCCGCGCGGAGGACGAACCCGTCTCCGGGGCGGGTCAGGCCGGCTCCGGCCGAGGGCAGGAACCGGGAGGCGCGCGGCGGTGGCAAGAGGATGAGTAGCGGCAACGAGTCCCTGGACAACCCGCTCGTTTCTTTGGAGTGCTTCATATTTCTATGAAAATTGCAAAGATGGCCAAAAAAATATTTACGGGTGCACGTAGCTCCTCTTTTCTACTTTGCAATTTCCCCCACTTTTGTAATTTTTTTTATCCTTTTCTTGGGCAATTTTTTTTTTTTTTTTTTTTGGTGCTTTAGAATATGTGAATAGGTAAGTCAACTCCGAGAGGTCAATTTGTGAATATGGGAAGATCGTAACGCAATCAAATTGACCTTAATTTTGTTTTTTTTTATTGTCCTTTTCCACTCAATTTCAATTCGGTGCATTGTCACTTTGCATGCAGGAATCACGCGAGTCACTTTTCCGTGAGCAATATGATTTACTTGGGGGAAGTTTGGGAGCAGGATTTACCTCCTCTTTTTGCAAATAAGGACAAGAAAAAGTATAGTTGGACTTGGGGTGTGAATGAGAATTTAAGAATATGTGCATGTGAGGAGATGGGAAAAGAAAGGGTTATTTATGTTGGTTGGTGACAGATCGGTTAGGCTGGTTAATGCATTGATTCTCAACCTGTGAGTCGTATCGAAACCGCAATTCTGTCGTATCCTGTGTTCACACAATGGCCATCGGCATTCATTGCCCGGCGGGGCCTTGCCGTAGGGAGGCTGAGTGAATTTTGTCAAGTGACCGCGGAGGAATCCCACGGCGTCCTTATTTTTTTTTTTATTTTTTTGACCAAAAGATAGTAATTTCTATTGCTAGCCCACTAAAGGGGCACCATTAGTTGGAAAGTCTAAACATAGGATTAAAATTAAAGGCTGAGGAGGATTTGAAAACCACGGCGTCCTTACTTAGCTCATACTGATTGCGGCGGCGAAGCTCCCCCATGAATGCAGCATCCGTCCCGCACCCGTTTTAAGTCGTAAAAATGATGCATTGGGAGGGATTCGACCTAGAACAATAATATTTTTCATGCATGATCCGGATGAATTTTGAATGTTTGTCTCTCCTCCATCTGATCCCAGAGGACTAGGTTGGCCCCTAATTAATGGCTATTTATATAGAAAAATTACCCAATCAATCCTAAACCGGTTGTATGCATGTCAATTCAGTATTAAAATTTTCAATTTTATTAATTTAATCCTAAATTTTTATGAGAAATTTCAATTTAATTTCTTTGATCAAATTTTTGCCAATCATTGACGTGATAGTTTAGTTTCTGCTGGCTGTCCTATGTTACACTTTGTTATATCAGCAGTTTTTGGTGAAAATTGGCCAAAAAGAATATATTGGAATTTCATGAAAAATGTTGAAAACTAAATTGACAAAATTGAAAAATTTAAGACTCAATAGACATTCGTACAATAGATTTAAGACGTAATTTGACAAATTTTGTGCATTTAGATTGGGTCCATATATGATGTTTTTAGGTTTAGAATATAATTGTTGTAGGATGAGAGAAATACGGGAATATAATTTTTTTGTTT
This sequence comes from Eucalyptus decipiens, assembly GCA_014182575.1. Classification (NCBI taxonomy): domain Eukaryota; kingdom Viridiplantae; phylum Streptophyta; class Magnoliopsida; order Myrtales; family Myrtaceae; genus Eucalyptus; species Eucalyptus decipiens. The sequence continues at coordinate 9,092,727 of CM024612.1, read as the reverse complement.
TATTTGTCTATTTAGTAAGCATTTTGGAGGACTCATTAATATATGAAATAATTATACTAAAAATTCTAAAACATTGTCATGAAAGTGCAATTGAGTTCTAAAACTTTCAAAAAAGAGAATTAAGTCTTAAAACTTATTATAAAAATACATTCAAATCCTAAAATTTATCGAGTTGGTTCAATCAAGTTTTAAAACTTATTAATATTTTCCGTTTGTCAAGTTTGATGGAGTTAATAGAAGGATTTGATTATACCAACTTAATAAGTTTTAGAATTTAATTGCACTTTTTATAAGTTTTAGAACTCCATTATATTTTCTTGACAAGTTTTAGAATATTCGGTATATTTATCCTTTTGATATTTAATATAAATCAAGAAGAAAGAGAAGAATGTCTTCCGAAGAAGCCTTGGATTCATTTCAACTCATGCTGTCCACTTTTCCCTTTTGTCCTTCTCTGTTTGGATCCTACTTTGCTGTGTTCTTCATTGTTGTAGGCCACCAGACAAAGCAGCTTGAGTCTTACACGAATGATCATGTTTAAGCATTTTTAACGAAAGTTCTAGGCCCCCCAAAATAAAAGCGATCACCTTAGAAAGGGATAGTTATGTAAGTTCGGTCAAAGCATACACCATCGATGTAAGAAAAGAAAAGAGGTTGCGCAACGCAAGCATCTTTATATGTTATTTTATTTGAGATGGTGTATAGTTCATAATCCTCAAATCAATGGGTAGGTAATGCTATTTGCGTAATATTTTCTTTGACCCGGTGGTGTATCCTTAATTTTCATTTAAATCATCTTTGAGATGAAATGACCGCTGATTAGTATTCCGAGTTTCCTAAGTTCAACGGAGGGTAAAAGAATTAACAATCGTGCAAAGTTATTAAGATATTTTTGGATCTTGACTTGGAATTTCATGTGCATTCATCTAAAGCTAAAAGATTCTAACATGGGGATCGGATCCAATGATAGATGTGAATCAAAGCTTCCATCTTGGTATGGCTCCATCGAGTATTCAATTTCACACTATATTATTAATAAAGCGGGGTCATACAGTGTTGAGAACACAAGGTACAACCCTACCATGAGATTTGGGTCCACTCTATCATCTATTTTTCCAAATTATTTAACCTAGCCACCCCCTATCAAAGCTTATGGTACATGTACCCATCGAATCAAAAATTTGTCCTCCCCTATCAACCACAAGTCTTATTATTTTAAAGATCATCCAAGCGAGTACTCTCGGCATTTTTATTAAACATAATTACATTAACTCAATTTTGAAAACATGGAAAAGTACCAAAAACATACCTCTAATTTCCATTCGATGACCACTTACATGTTACTACTTTTGAAAATGCCGAATACATACAAAGGTTTTGCGAGACCACTTTATTCATGTTGACATTTTGTTGCAAGCTGCTCCCCGAGTTTTTAATCTTTACAATGTCCCCTGTCAAGCCTTGAAATAGGTTGCAACATTACTCTTGCGTTATATATCCTGCTGTCATCTGTCAAGATACTCAAGAAGAAGAAGTAAAGGTCACATATCAAGTGTCAAAACCTTGTCACGTCATTCTTTTTCTGACGTTATCTATATAAAACATCTGATGACATTTACTTAAGAACGGTGCAGAGAGTTTCATTATCTCTTTCTTTTTCTTTTTTTTTTTCCTTATCTCATTCTCTCATACTATATCTATTTACTTACTCGAGCAGGAAATGGGTGATGCCATTCATGCAAGTGTCATAATCTTTCTACGAATATCCGTCTTTCAAATTCTATATCTTTCATACTGACCAAAAAAAAAAAAATCTATATCTTTCATGTCCACTCAAAACCAAATAAAAATCAGATCCCCTTAACCCCAACTAAATTAGTAATAAAAGTTTGCAAGAAGAGACCATTTGATCTCTTCAATATGAGGTTTTGTTTGGAGATTCGTGCATAGTGAAAATTAATAACATTATAGAATCTCGAACACCAATGATTTGGGTCTTTTCCGTCATTGGTTGTTCGAGATAAAACACTTTAAATTCAATTAAAATTAAGTTAGTCAAATTATACCATGAGAAGCAAGCAAATAAATAATTTCGCATCATTCCAATTTAAAATCTCAATCAATCAACCAAAAACCACATCAGCCCCTATTACTTAGATTTTTTTTTTTTTCTCAATAGCCTTCGCTATCCATCATGCCGTTTCACAAACTTGAATGGAATTTCCACGACAAATGGGCGAAGAGAGGGGGTACAAAGACACCATTATGGAGCCGTTGGGAGCATAGGAACAAACTCAACGGAAGAAATGGACATTTTCCTTATTAATTGCCAAAAAAAGAAGAAGAAGAAATAAACCCCCAAAAAATAAAAAATAAAAAATAAACAAACAAATAAATAATGGGCTTAAATTTTATATAGCTGTCGAGCTATTTACTATGAAGACAAAACCCAAAACTGGCAGTTTCGGTTAGACTTGGACTTTTCTTTCGACCCATATTCGCTCTCGTCCTCCCCGACTCACGTGATGTTTTCGATGATCCAGAACCCATGATGTTGGGATCAGACTTGGGCAGGGAAAAAGAACAATTTCATGGCATCCGGACGTCTTCCCATTTGTTGTATTGTCCGAAGATTTGTACAATTTCCATCATTTTCCCTGCGCCAGCATTTATTAATACCTGCAACGTTCAGAAAGAAATTGAAGCTGTCCCGAATCACGTGCCGAGCACGTACTAAGATGCAGAAGGTGTGGACGGATATTAATTTTTACTTGGGTTTCATGTTATTTCGCGATCGCCTTGGGAGTGCCCGCCGAAGTTATAGGTGGGGTTGAAAACGGTTGAACCTCAAATTAATCTATTTTTATTTAATAAAAATTTAATGACTAGTACTCGATCCAATTCATGTTCAATTTGTATTCTAACTAATTCATATTACTAAAACATTTGTATATTTTAATCCAACTCAAAAAACTCATACTTAAATTGAACTAAGGTGAATGTGAGCTCGAGACTAAATGAGTTAGATCTAAATAAGTTATAAACTCATTTAACACTCATATTATTTTAGGTTTTATCATTTTACATCAAATTATGATTCGTTTACTAAATATAGCTAACCAATATAATAGCTGGGCTAATTTAATATGAATTAATAAATGGATTTATAATTCATTTTGTCCGGTTTACTTGTAAGTATTATACATGCTATATGACTTACTTTACATTCAAGACACACTCGAGTGTTTTGCGATCAATATAAAAATCTTGTGATAAAATTCATTCAATCCGATTATGAGACCAAGTCATTATTTGACGAGAAATTGTGAAGAAAAAAAATTCATCACCATATATGTCTCGTATTATAAATTTTTAGCCAATACTTTAGGAGTTTCAAGAACGCTGTTGAAATAAATAACTATGGGACCAATTATCTTCTATTCACTTAATTATGAGAAGTTAGGCAAATGGAAAATCGACAAATTACATATTTCTAAGACCCGGTAAAAGGAACATTAGATAATTGAGAAAAATCGACTTTTGTAGAATCAGCTCATAACTTTGATGCACTTCCTCCAACTGTGAATGTATTCTGATCGCCCCTTATTGGCTCTTTTTCACGAAAACCGCATGTATTCATCAAGCATCAGTTTTCTTGACATTATCAAATGGAATTTTGTTTTTGTTTTTGTTTTTTGTTTTTTGTTTTTGTGTGTTTTAAGGAACAAAAGAATAGAGAAATTGAAAGGAAATGCAGAACAATGGAGAAAATGCTATTATGTATATTCTGTATTACAAAATGTACAAGAAGTGTTGGTATTTGTAATACAAGAGAGAAGAAAAGAATATATGCACAATATTGTTTTTCCTAAAATATTCTATGTCTATGATTTACTATATCAATTGAAATCTCAAAGGATAAAATCAAATTCTCCTTCCAACACTCCCCCTCAAGCTGGCGGCTTATAAATGTCAAAGGCGCTAAGCTTGCTCAACAAATATCTATGCTGTCTCTGGCATAATGGCTTAGTGAAGATGTCTGCTGGCTGTTCTACAGTCCCAATTCCTCGAGTCGTAATGATGCCTTCTTGAATCTTTTCCCGAGTAAAATGACAATCAACCTCAATATGCTTCGTTCTCTTGTGGAAAACTGGGTTTGCCGCTAATTTCAGCGCAACATCATTATCACAAAACAATTCACTTGCTCCGTTGACTTGCACTCCAAGATCTAAAAGTAATCCTCATACCCAAACTATCTCGCAAATAGTCTTTGCCATGGCTCGATATTCGATTCGCGATGACAATGAAACCGTTGATTTGTTTCTTCATTTTCCATGAAATCAAAGATTTTCCTAGCTTGATGCAAAAGCTAGTAATGGATCTTCTTGTCATAGGACAAGTAGCATAATATGTGTCACAATATGCTGTCATCTTCATGTTGCAATCACGAGATAGTAGAATTCCAAGCCCTGGACATCCCTTCAAGTACTTTACAACCTTCAGCGCTGCATTCATATGTGATTGCTTTGGGTTGTGCATAAATTGACTAAGTATTTGTACTGCATAACATATATCAGGCCTGGTCATGGTGAGATAGATTAATTTGCCAACAAGTCGTTGATATCCTGATGGATCCTTGAGCAGTGGATCTTCATTTGGAGAAGAAGAACTTACATCATATTCATATGTTGTCAACTTGATATTCTGCTCAATAGGTACAGCAGCTGGTTTGCACCCCGATAATCCAGAATCTAATATGATTTCTAGGACGAATTTTCGCTGACTAAGACAAATTCCCTCACTGGATCGAGCTATTTCGATACCAAGAAAATATTTTGGAGGACCCAAATCTTTAATATGGAAAGCTGAATGCAAGTATTCTTTGAACTTTTGGATTGCAACATTATTGTTTCCCATGATAAGTATATCGTCAACATAAATCAATAGGTAGATCGATGAAGTACCTTTGGTCCATGTGAACAATGCATAACCATGCTTCGAGTGTTGAAAACCTACATTTGTAAGTGCCGCGGTGAATTTTGCATACCATTGTTGAGAGGCTTGTTTAAGCCTATACAAGGATTTGCGAAGACGGCACACTTGAGACTCCCCCTGTCTATGTAATCCCTGTGGAACCTCCATGTAAATTTCTTCATCAAGGTCTCCATGAAGAAAGGCATTGTTGACATCCATTTGGTGTAAGTCCCAATTACGTAATGCAGCAATTGCCAGAAAAGAGCGAACAGTTACTTCTTTAGCAACTGGAGAAAAAGTCTCATGATAGTCAAATCATTCACGCTGCGTGAATCCCTTGGCAACAAGTCGAGCTTTGTATCTCTCAATTGAACCATCTGCCTTATATTTTATTTTATAAACCCATTTGCAACCAATGGGCCTTGTGAGGAGGCAAAGGACGATGTCCCAAGTGTTATTCTCTTGGAGGGTAGCAATCTCTTCTTTCATGGCCTTTTGCCAACGGATATCACGCGCTGCTTCCTCATAAGAAGACGGTTCTTGTTCTTCGGATATTTGACCGATGCAACACACGTGTTCCCGCGATAATCGACTGAAAGAAACATAGGAGGAGACCGGATATTGCGTACCTGAAGTTCTCAAGGTAGAACAGATATAGTCCTTTGTCCATGTCGGAGGGCGAACTGGTCGTCCTGAGCGCCTAGGCCTGTCAACTGCTAGGGATGATGGTTCAATATGTTGTTGCTGTGACAAAGGAGGCCCATGACATGTTGCTGGAGATTCATTACTAATTTGTCTTGTTGGAGAATCAGAAGACCCAATAGCGAGAGCAGAAGATCTAGGACATGTCTTCGTAGAATATGGGTTGGGAAAGGACTAATCTGGTCCAATCAAGATGCATTGTGGCCGCACAGAAATATCCTCCACTGATAAAAATTGTCGATGGCTTGATTCTATCATGGACGCCTCATGTGAAGATGCCATTTCTTGAAAAGGGAATATATCCTCGTAAAATATAATATCACGACTAACAAAGAAACGACCTGTAGATATCTCCATAACCCGATAACCCTTTTGCAGGATGGCATATCCCATGAAAACACATCGAAGAGCACGAGGGTCCAATTTATGTCAATACCGAACATTCGTCATGTAGCAAAGACAACCAAACACTCGAAGATGATTAATGTCTGGTTTCTTACCAAAGAGCATTTCAAAAGGAGTGCAACCTTTTAATATTCTAGTTGGCATGCGATTAATTAAATAGGCTGTCGTGATCACACAATCTCCCCAAAAAGATTCAGGGATGTAGCTTGATATTTCAGTGCACGAGCAACTTCTAGGAGATGTCGATGTTTACATTCGACAATTCCATTCTGTTGCGGAGTGTAAGCACAAGAACTCTCATGGAGAATTCCTTGTGATGACATAAAAGATTGATACTCAGTGGAAAAGAATTCACTTCCATTGTCTGTACGAATCCTCTTAACATGCGTATCAAACTGATTTTTAACCATAGATAAGAATTTCGACAGACATGACAAAGCCTGACTTTTGGACTGTATGAGGAATACCGAAGTGGCTCGAGAATAATCATCCACGATAGTAAGAAAGAATCGGGATCCATCACGATGTGATGTATGATAAGGACCCCAAATGTCCATATGTACTAATGAGAAAATACTAGTGGCTCGAGATACACTAGTTGGGAATGGATGTCTCGTTTGTTTTGCCAAGGGGCATACTTTACAATCAGAACAAGGAAAAGAAGCACTATGACCCAGACGCTTATGAGAAAGTGAAATTTTATTTGCAGCAACAGCATTACAAGAAATGCCTTTATTCAAAGAGGAAAGATCAAAATCTTTGGGGAAATTGATCCAAAAGTACAGCCCTTGTTCCATTCTACCCAAGCCCATCAGTTTCCCAGTCGAAAGGTCCTGAAAGGAACAATTTTCGCAGTTGAAATTGGCTCGACAATTATTGTCCTCACAGACTTTAGAAACAGCTATGAGATTGAATTCAAATTCTGGGATATAGAGAACATTTTTAAGGATAATGTTTGGGCTAAGGTGAACAGTACCAATCTTTCTGACATCAGTAATATTTCCATTTGGAAGTCGAACATATATGGAATCAAGCTTTGTAGAGGTACTAGAATACAAATATTCATGACAAATTATGTGATCACTGGCCCCTAAATCAATAATCCATGCATCAACTGAAATATTATTAGTCTTGTTTGATGAAGTACACGAGAAATTTGCATTTTTGTCAACCTGTCCGTAGCCGATTTAGTGCCTTCATGATGTTCGATATTGATCTGGGAAATAGGTTGATGAGCTGTCATATCCTTGTGCTGACACCTGGTAAGCAGAAAATTCTTTTCCTTTCTTTTCTTTGTCAGTGGGTTTACCATGTAATTTCCAGCATGTCTCAATGGTATGATGAGGACGCCGATAATATTCACAATATTTACCTTTAAATTTATAATTTTGGCTTCCTCCCTTCTGTGATGACGTGGCATTATAATGACCACTGGATTCGGTCCCATGCGAGATGAAATGAGAGCTGTCAGATCCACGACCTCGCCTTTGATCTACGCCATCCGTGCGGATGAAATTTAGGCCGTCAGATCCGCGCCCCTGTTTATCTCTACCGTCGGATCTACCGAAAAGATAAGGGCCATTAGATCCAAGCTTCTGATCTTGGCCGTCTGTTTTGTAAGCCCTAAAGTTAGGGTTTCCTTCGTCTTCTTCATTTTCCCCAAAAGAGCGAGGATTTCCTCTCGAAGTTGGGACTCGCTGCGGCTCGTGGAGGCTGCCGTGAAAACGGCCGGAAACCCTTGTCGGTGCAGCGAGGGCCATGCTTTCTCCTCCCTTTTCAGTTCCGGCGGCAGCCATTCGCTGATTCTCCTCCTGGACAGCGAGCTGGAAGATGCGGCCGAGCGGTGGGACGGTCTCCATGGCGAGGATCTGCGATCGGAAAGGTATGTAGCTCTCATTTAGGGCTAACAGGAACCGGGTCACCTTCTCGCGGTCTTTGATTTCTCACTTGCTTGAGGGTCGACTCCGGTCCTTTTGCTCCTTGGCCGCCTCAAGCTCGTTCCAGAGTGTTGAGAGCCGGTTGAAACAGGCGGTAACCGAGAGGTTCCCCTGTTTCAACTTGGCGAGGGCTTGAGTGAGAAAAAAACTTTCACCCTGTCGAGCTTCCCGTACATTTCCTTTATGTTATTCCACATTAATCTTGCATCTTCAGTCAGAGGAAGCCCAGTTGCGACCTCCGGCGATACGCAATTTCCGATCCATGTAGGCACTAATTGGTTGCATTTGCGCCAATGGCGCTGCAGGCGTTCATCGATAGGAAAAGGGACGGATTCCTCTGTACTGCTTGAGGGTCGACTCCGGTCCTTCAAGCTGGTCCTCGGCCGCCTCAAGCTCGTTCCAGAGTGCTGAGAGCCGGTTGAAACAGGCGGTAACCGAGAGGTTCCCCTGTTTCAACTCGGCGAGGGCTTGAGTGAGAAAAAAAACTTTCACCCTGTCGAGCTTCCCGTACATTTCCTTTATGTTATTCCACATTAATCTTGCATCTTCAGTCGAAGGAAGCCCAGCTGCGACCTCTGGCGACACACAATTTCCAATCCATGTACGCACTAATTGGTTGCATTTGCACCAATGGTGTTGCAGGCGTTCATCAATCGAGAAAGGGACGGATCCGTCAAGGAATCCATCCTTATCCTTGGTAACAAGAGCCCACCAAAAATCCCTCGCCCATGCTGAGTAGTGATCGGGTCCGGTGAGTTGAAGGGTGATGAGTCGCAGCTCCGGGCCGTCGGCAGATGACGTGTACAATGCATCTCCGGGTTCTGGACAGCCGGCGAAGGGCGGAAGAACCAGCGGCGCAAACCCAGGTGGGAAACTCGGGTAGGGATTCATTCTCGACCCACCCGGATTGAATTCGGGTCTATCGCCCGAACTTGGCCCAGTGGCCCATGGTCCTTGAACTGGAAACCACGGTGTATACGGCCATGAAGTTGGAGTAGGAAGTTGTCCGGTGACTGGAGTGGGTGTAGATTGGTCGAATGATTCCTCTGATGTGTGTTGATCTTTGTTTCTGAGTTGATCTGTGTTTCTGGGTTGATCTGGGTTTTGGATTTATGAGTCGTTGGGGTTCTGCATATTGAATTCCTCTTTTCAATGTGCTGTCTTTGTTCTACAGATAATGATTTGCAGTAACAAAAAAAAAACAGAAGACAATTGGAGGCAATTCGAAAAAAAATGTTGCGGAAGGTGGATCAGAAAGATGGCTCTGATACCATGAAAGGAAATGCAGAACAATGGAGAAAATGCTATTCTGTATATTCTGTATTACAAAATGTACAAGTGTTGGTGTTTGTAATACAAGAGAGAAGAAAAGAATATATGCACAATATTGTTTTTCCTAAAATATTCTATGTCTATGATTTACTATATCAATTGAAATCTCAAAGGATAAAATCAAATTCTCCTTCCAACAGAAATTGGCAAGTTATCATATGTATCCTACATCACATGTCAACTCATGCACAGATGAACAGCCTCGAGCTAATTGTCGGAGTTCTTTTTTGTGTGTAAAGCACATGTGACTTTCAAGCTTTTGGGCGAAATGATTTGGCGAAGTGTACCTTCGAGGAAGCACCCGCAAGAATAAATCAGTCGATATCATCTTTGCTTTGCAAACTTTGCACGGTTGCCTCCGATTACCGACCATGCAATGTTCATTCTGTATAGTCTAACTAACGTCACGCAACTTCCATTCTTTGCTTCTAAAGGTGACCGATTCGATCTATTATCCTCGCTTTCTGAACAGATTAACATTCCACCGTTAAGGCCCTTTGGGCAAATCATATATAAATAGCGGGCAAATCTACAAAAGGAAAAGAAAAATACAAAATTTCAGCATTGGTATGAATGAATTCGCTCAAGATACCCGTTCCAACCAAACCTCACAGTTTTGTCATTTAACATATAAGTAGAAGTTTTTTTTCCAAGAGGTCACCCATTCTAGTAATGCTCTAACCTGAGTGCACTTAATCTTAGAGTTTCAAAACAAAATTTGTCATTACATCATAAGATTCCTTCGCAAGTTAATTTTACATATATATCCTAGGCATGCTCTCTCCTTTTCAGTTTTCACATACATATCCCAAGTACATGTTCTCTTTGTTTGGTGCACCATTCGGTTCATTTCTACCCCTTTCATTAGTTGAGAAGCCCATTAGAAGCAATTCCTTATTTAAGCCCTTTGGCCCCGATGACCACTTCCTACCCTCGTCGGACCAAGTTGTTACAAGAGGCGCCCATGAGCAGCCGGGAGGAGAATGGGGCCCACAATTCGTCTGTCATTTGAGTTTCATAAGGTGTGTATGCAGCCCTTTTGGAGTGTATCTAGGGCCGCCCACATACTGAAGTCATTTTAGAAATTGAGCTGGGCATAGAATATGGTATGGGCCTGGGCCATGCCTCTCTTAATGGGTCTGGCTATAAATCCTAATGCCCTTCGGCTTTCCAGCCCCAGTATTATATCATACCTAATCCATCTATTTGCTTATTCGTTTATTTTATTTTTTTGGAAACCTCAGAACTAAGATGAACCTGAAGCCTTAGAAATTGGCAATTCATCCATTTCGTCGTTGGTCTTATTTTTTCAATAGTAGCACCGCAAGCACTTGAATTTATGCCAATTTTGTAAGCTGAGTACTTAATTTTGATTTTCAATCAAGCGTCTCGACTTTTCAAATATGAGTCGATGCAAGGCATGTATTAAAATCGTGGAGGAAAAATGAAAACATGAACATTGACACCATTAAATAGCATTAATTGTCCATAGGGGCATCTAATATAACCTCTGGAGATGATGTCACATCAATAGAGACATGGAGGGGCTAAAGTGATCCAAATAGTGCTCTCTCCTCTTTTCTCGCAACACCTTAATGGAGATGACATAGGTTTTCACTGAGCAAGCAAGTGACATAAGTAAATCATATGACACGGCAAGATTTAACAAGGTTCTGATGGAGACAGATTCGAAAAATCGAAATACTTGGCTATAATCAAAAACAATTTAGATACTTGATTGTAACAGGGGCAAAAATCCAAGCACTCGCTATATCATTACTTTTTGGGGGTATAATTAGTAATTTCTTCATGCTTTTTTGTTTTTTCACCATTGGCCAATAAAAAAGGGAAAACAGAAAAATGCCCAGAACCCGAAATTGCAATTTTTTGGAAAAGTAAAGTTTTCAAGACTAAGATCAAAAGAAGAATGGCTCACTAGAAGAGAGCTAAAAATGAAGCCCAAAGCAGTACTTCGTTTGCAAACTCTATGAGGATCTGTACAAGAAATCAGGGAACTCATCACTAAAAGAGAAGACCCCGAAAAAACTCTCATCCTTGACTCAAGAATGACATCAAAGCCCCAATATCCTCACAGCTGGATGCCGTGGTGGGTACTGAAAGTGGGCCGATCGTTTGGTGATCGAGCATGAATTTCGCGAGGCGATCAAGCCGGGGTGTCGGGTCGGTGAGGAGGCCACGAAATGTTCTCCCGGGGACAAGGCGCCGGAGCTGGATGGGCAATGTACGACGGAATGTCATCCCCGGGCATGAGCACTGAAACTCCATCATCATACACAGTCATCTGCATCCACAAAAATTGCAATCATGTTAGCCTGTTTTGCAAAATCGCAGCTGTTCGCTCGTATTACCGATCACTTCACTGTCGTCATATTGCAGCTATGCATTCATACTGTTGTACCGATGGTACCAAAAGCTTCAAGCCATCGGAACACAGTCCAGAATGCACATAGTAAACATAAACTTTTGACACGCAATCTTGAAACATGACATCATTTCGATTGCAAGATTGAAGGGAACAAGATCTCATCCAGACAGACGAAGTACTGTAGCGCAGGTCATAGAAGATGTTGAGAAGCAAAACCAAATAACATTAAATGAATGGCAGCAAGCAGAACAGATAAGAATCAGCAAAGCCCCATAAATAACAATCACATGGTAGTGCTATTGATGATGCATCTTCTCTTGTTCTTTTTCAATCAAATCCGACTTGTTTAATAAGGCGACCAGTGTACAGGAAACTGAAACTGATCGACAAATTTTGACCTTTTCGCAACCAAAATTGAGAAGGCGTGTCACAGAAGTCAGATTTCTACGGGTGCTTAGCGGGATAAAATTCGTTTGTCTTCGCTTGAAATGCTCTTCAACCAAGCTTTCAAATATGGAATTGTCGAGATTGGTCGATGAGTCACCAAAGTTCGACCTATTTACTTGATCCACAACTCATTCACGAAATTCCCCATGAAGGCATTTCGCGGCTGTGATCAATGCATCAGGTCGCAGGATTACTTTCCGAAGAAACTGTCGCGATTTCCTGGCATCTAAAAAAACGAAGTCGGCGCTACATAGATTGAATAAGCTGATCGGCTGAAGGACGACTGAACAGTGGATTCTCGCATGATCCTTCATAGATTTGTGTGTTGCAGGAAGTGGCAGAAACTAGAGTGTAAGTACATGGGAGGTGTACAAAGTTCGTACTTACAATAAATAAAGACACATGGTATCTAATTAGTAGGTGGAGGATATAGAATCCACAATGGAGTAGGCTCTTTATTATCTAGAATAATGCTACAACACAAAAGGCTATTATACGAGTTTTGTGGCATATTCTCGTCCGATTCTTGCATACCATCCAATTACAAAATTACTCATTTGTAATATGACAATATAAATTAATCTTGTATATCAATCTTGTATATAGTCACCCAAATACTTCTTAGCACACAAAACTTTCCACAAATAATGAGATTTGAACATGGAGGGTAAAGAATTGCCAAAAAGAAAATAGAATTATGCTAGGAGAGAGAGAGAGCGAGGAAAAAAACAGGGAAATTCCTCTCTCTCTCTCTCTCTCTCTCCAAAGAAAGAAACCCTAAATTTATTTTCTCAAAACTAAAATCGCAGGCACAGGAGAGATGATGAAAGAAAGCAAAAGCGTGAGATATAGGCCAAAGGGTAGGCACCAGCACCAGAGCCTCCGTGTCAGAATCACAATCATCACTCTAACACCCCCAAAATTGGTCAAAAAACGAAAATATTAGGCGTCAAAAGAAGGCAGAAACTTCATCCAAATTATGAATAATTCCACCTTTTTCTCTCGTTGAAAGTCGGAGAAGCATTCAAAGACGAGAGAACCAGACGTGCCCAATGAAAAGGTTATAAAAGAAAGCTACACAACCTTTAAAATGGTCCCCAAAAAAGAAATTTAAAAAAAAATTACAAAAAAGAAAAGAAAAGGAAGCTCTCACTACAAGAACTCCCCCCACGTTCCAATTATCACAGTCACAATTTTCACTTTAAAGATGGGATTTTTTTAAAATTTTTTTTTACCAAGTTGTAATGATTTCGATGATGCATTGACACTCTCAAACTATCTCTAAATTCGATTTTATATCCACGTCGAATGGCATTGTACTGAGCTCGACATAATTTTCAGGAAGGGATTTTTCTATAAAACCACATAAAGATCTCATGCAAAATTTGAGAAAAGCAATCGCCCGATGAAATGCTCAACAAAGTGAAAAATCACATGAAAGACGAAGCAAAAACCTTTTTTTTAACCTTAAAGTACACGAAAGACGCGTGATATCTTTTTGGCTAAGCCGAGCAAAAGGGACTTACTTTCGGGGAAGGGTGGCCGAGTTTCCCGGCGACGCCCCGGGGCGCGAGATCCGAGCGCCGCCGAGCGCCGCCGGGCGAGGGGGAGGGGCGGAGGAACTTCTCGAAGATGGCCATGACCAGGAACATGGAGATGAGGACGGCGGTGGCCACGAAGCCGAAGGACACCGCGTTGACGGAGTCGTACTCGAACTGCCTCCGCCGCCGCCGCCGCCGCCGCCGCCGCCGTGGCCCGGCGGCGGGTCGTGACGGTGGTGGTGGTGGTGGTGGTGGTAGAGAGGAGCTCCGATCGGCGGCCATTGATGACCGCCCCAGCTCAAGCCTCGCTCTCTCGCCATCGTCGTCTTTAAAGCATTGCTCTGCTCCCGGATCACTGTAGAGAGAGATAGAGAGAGAGAGAGATTTTTCTGAGGCTTGTGACGAAGCAGCGTGTGGGCCTGCGTGCAAGCAAGTACTTGAGCTTTTCGAGTTTTTCTAACACAGTAGAGAGAGAGAGAGAGAGAGAGAGAGAAGAGGCTTTGGAATTTGGAGAGCTTGTTTTGCCCGTGTGAACATGTAATTGTCTACATATATATATATATATATGTGTGTATGTATATGCAAAAGATGACCGGCAAAAACTATATAAAAGAATTGTATCACTTCCGCTTGCTATATGCTTTTTGACCCCCTCCAGAAAAATACCTTTTTATATGCTTAAGTGATAAATTAGATACGGTGAAAAAGAATCGAATCGGATTGATAAAGCATGTATCCGAAATACGTGAGATCAAAGTAATTATGTTAATTTTTAGTTTTGTTGGCAGAGGCTTCTAAAGTATTTATATTGACATATTTATATAATTATGTTATCGAGTCCCACGAAAATATTTACCGTTCGAAACTCTAGGTGATGATGCTTTGTTTTTTTTTTTGGCAAAATATTATAGGACACTGCATATGAAGATTACAAAAAACTAATTTTTTTGGAGTATTTTTTGACAATGGAAAATCCAAGGATAAATAAAAAGTAGGCCCATGGAATATCTTTCGTGTATAATTTCCCCCGAAAGCCCCCGGCAATAATAGAGTATAATTCCCAGACAAAAAGTGAATTTTTATTAAAGATGGGACGTGATATTTGCTTTTCCATTCTTTGTGTTGCGCTTTTCATGGCTGAGTTGATTGATCTGTTTAAAATAATAAATAAATAAATAAAAGAGAACAAGGGGAGAAAAAGCATATTTGCCTATATACACATTTTCCTTCTAATATTTTAAAAATTCGAAATTAGAGAAAATGGGTAACCAATCATATATTCAATAAATTACCCCAAGGAACAAGCAAAGCAACAAAGAAGTACATGTACCCAATTTTGATGTCTGGACAGCGACAAGGCAAGCCTTCTCCACCCAACTTCAGAAACAAAAGAATTAAAAGAAATATATTTTTTAAAATTTATTTTGGAGGATGAAAATTGAAAATATATATCCCATAAGTTTTTTTTGGTCAGATATATCCCATAAGTTGATGTCCTGAATTTGGTGCATCATTTGGCCATGCCCCTCTCTCCTAGCACCCATGTTTATCACCATACTAAAAATTCAATTAGTTTTACAACATAAGTGTTCACATAAGTCATTTTACATTATAGCACTTTTTAAAAAGTCCTATTGACTGTTTAACTGATAAGGGCTGGCCCACATTGTTTGTTATACATAAATTCTTTAGTTTATCAAAATGTGTCAATTGGCTTACTATGTTTAGGGAGAATGGATTGTCATCATTATGAATGATGAAATTAGTAAGAAAGGTTTTTAATATTTTATGTTATCTTGAATAGGACCAATTTAAATTTGTTCCTTTGCATGGGAAAACATGGATCCTAACACATGACGAAATCATAAAAAAAAAAAAAAAGGAGAAAAGTAAAAACACCTCTAATTGAGTTTCGAGAAACCCTCCCAAAAAGTACTTTTGAGTGGACCCCCATCAGGAGGAAACAATGCCCCACATGTTCAATCCCCACCAGCTTTCTATCTTGTCCATGCAAATCATGACAAACAAGGAGAGGACTCTCTGCCTTTTCCTCTCAAGGCAAAAGGGCATGGCCACTTGACCTTTTCCCTTTTTATTTTTGCAAAATTTCAATAAGAAAGAGTTAATTAAAGTCATGCCTTACACATGTAAAGGTGTGATATTGTCAATCCAATCAAGTGGCCATTGTTTTTATAACTTATGTTTAGAAAGAATTATAAACCATTTACTTTGTCAAATGAACGAGAACACATTTATTCGTTAAGTAGATTTTGTTCATTATTGACGCCTTAAGTTATTTAAAAGAACATATATTGAGATTTTTTATCCCCGGAGTAAGTGTGATCGGGCTTTAATCTTTCTATGTTTAAGCTATGTATTGGGAGGAAACATACCGGGTTGAACTTGTTTGATAGCGCCATCCAATGACAGCGCAAAGAGATCAAAGGTAACAAAGAGAACCAATGGCTGTCCCTTCATATAAAAAAGAGAGTCCTATAGATGTCATGACTTTTTTGTCAAGAGACCAATCACATATTAATGGAAGTTATCTTCTAACTACAAACTAATTCAAGTAATAAGTAGAGATTTTAATTTTCAAGAAAGAGCATACGTAACACGAAAAATAAAAATTGAAAATTCCAACGTTTCTCAGATTTGATGACTTAGTAAGTGTGCTGAGAAATAGTTTTAAACACACAAATCTCTTATGAACAAAATTTTACTAACAAGTGTCGCAAATAAGTTACCAATATAGACACACGCCCTTTTGGGTACATTGGCTTTTCTTTCACGTTAGCATAATCAACACTTTAAAAGTTAAATTATTCATTATAATTGATTGGGCATTCGTGAATATGGTCCCCATAAATATTTTGCAGCACTTCTTCTTCTATTATTATTATTATTATTATTATTTTGTCCTAGGAAACTTGAGGGCATACATGCCATTAAGAACTCCCCTCTCACATGCCCCCCACGTTGGGCAACGCGCCCGAATGCTTCCCCAACCTCCACAGTGGTCCCCACCGATCCCCCTCCGCCCTCCCCCATCCCGCCACGTGGCGCCTCGCGGGCCCCGGCAGCTCGATCGAGCTCCACTTCGGTCGGGCTTCGCATCGATGCCCAGAAAAAGAAGGTAAGTAAAGCAAAAAAAGAAAAAGAAAAAGAAAAAGAAAGAAATTCCCCGAAAAATGAATATTAAAAAAAAAAAAAATGGGGGAAAACAAGGCGACAACGTCAGGCGTCCCGTGTCGGACTTTTCCAGGTCCGCACCGGCATTTCGGGCCACCACCGGTCCTCGGGATTGTCCCCCTCCTCCAACACCCCGACCCGGGATCGGACGGCCCCGATCCCGTCTCGGGATTGGGGCGAGATCGGGGCCGTCGACGTGAGTGAGAGTACTCGGGCGGTGTGGGTCAAAGAAAAGCGACCGGACACCCGCACCCCCACCCACGTACGAGAGTACGGGCGCGCGTGCGCCTCCCCCCCGACGCACGTGCCGCACGTGCGGCCGCGGCTGGGTGCGCGTGCGGTTCCTCCTTCTTTACTCCGGAAGTCTCTGCAACCGCCGTACATATTATCGTATTTGTGGAGCTTTATTATCGTAACAATTTTTGAGTTACTATAAGAATAATCACTTGTTGTGAATCATAAATTTTTGAAATAGTAGATTTACAAACATTTATAATTTTTTTGTTATTTGCTTTTTGTGATCCAAAATAAACAATTATTCTCAGAGCAAATTAAAAATTATAACTTAATCATTTCTCAAATAAATATTGATATACAGAACATCACGGGCTGAAACTTAACGTTTGACATGGTGGGTATGGTTTGATTAGGCTGCTAGAGTTGGGAAAGCGAAGTGGAACGAAGAAAATGGCAAATGACGATAAATTTTATCTCGATATTCTCTATCAAGATCTCTCTCTCTATTATCGTGAAAACTTGCATAATATTACAGAAGCTTCAAAGTTTATTACCGATAGACGTTTTAAATGTTACACCAGCGTGGAAAAGAATTTGAAAGGTCATACTTGATTATGTTTCAACCAATTCATTCCCCCTCAATTGCTATACTTGAACCAACATTAAACGCATGAAACGAAAGCTTTACAACGCAAGCGTCGGACCGATACGAGTTCCAGGACTCCTGCTGTAATTGTCCCTTTAAATATTTTTCAAGACCAAAGAATGTGTCCGTTTTTTCCTTTTTCCAATGCCATTTATCCGGCTTGCACGAACAAGCGACATGAGGATTAAAACGGGGGAGCATAATGACATGCGCACGTCGTGCCGGCAAACAATGCTTATGAAAATTTATGAAAGTATAATAACTTAATAAGACTAAAAGTACGTAAATTCGATTAGGAAAGAGAGAGAGAGAGAGAGAGAGAGAGAGTGCATGGACGAAAGATAGAAATTCTCCCTTCTGTCAAGTGGGATTAGTGGATGACATTATTTTAAAACTTATGATTATTGGTCCGAATCTAAGCAAACAAAATACACAATCATTGATCTGATCTATAATTCCTTTGCCATTTTTGGAAAGAATTAATCAAATCGCATTATGGAGAGCTCTCCCTTCTAGCACGCTCTACTATATCTGTTGAGCATATTAAAAGATGATCGATTGTTTTTTATTTTTATTTTTTAATAAAGTTGATATCATGGAAAATTTTAAATTGATACACGTGTAACAAATTTATCTTCCGTTAGTTGTCGTTAATTTTAACCATTAAATTGCTGAATTAAATAACACGTAGCAATTGACAAATATACCGGTTTTGAGTTTTACCCTATGTTTATCATGGGTGTGTTAATTTGTGATTTTTTGTTGTATTAATCCAATTTAATGGAAACTAATAGAAGGTAAATTTGTCAATATCAGTTTGAGGTTTTTAGTGGTTAAAAACTTGTTTAAGATAAATTTATCATAGGTATACCAATTTGAGTTTTTCATGACATAAACCCTTTTTTATGTGCCTCGAAGAGTTCTAGACTTGTTTAATTTCAGAAAACATCACCAAATTTTGTTTAAAAAGACTAAAAAAATAATCAAAATTTGTTAAATTAGGAGTTCCTTTTTTTCCATTCGAAAATAAATTTAGTTTACGGCTAAATTATCCCTTTCACGAAACTTTTACGGCTTAAGCATCAGGCTGATACAATTGCAGGATTCCTACTATAGTTATCCCTTTCGATATTTTTCAAGACCAAAGAATATGTTCTTTTTTCCTTTTTCCAATGCTATTTTGCATGAGCACGCGACATGAGGATTCAAATGGGGAGCGTAATGACATACGCCGGTGGTCGCACCGGCAAACAATGGTGAGGAAAATTTATGAAAGTAGAAGAACTTAGTAAGACTAATTAAAGGGCATGAACTCGATTAGAAAAAAGAGAGAAAATGCATGGACGAAAGGTGGAAATTCTCCCTTTTCTCAAGTGGGATTAGTGGATTTACATTATTTTAAAACGTATGATTACCTATCCGAATCTAATAAAACAAAATACACAATTATAAATCGGGTCTATAATTCCTTACCATTCTTGTAAATAATCGATCAAATTGCATTATGAAGAGCTTTCCCTTATAGCACGCTCTAAAATATTTTGTCGAGCAGATTAGAAGATGCTCGATTGTCATTTTTTATATGCCTCGAAGAGTTCTAGACTTGTTTAGTTTCAGAAAGCATCACCGAATTTTGTTTTAAAACAGGCTAAAAAAAAATAAAAAATCGTTTTAAATTAGGAGTTCCTTTTATCCCTTCAAAAATAAATTTAGTACAAGTTGCATGATTGTGTTTCGGCGATGCAAGTTTCCCGATTGATCAGATATTTTTATGTGCACATTATTTCTGGGGTCATGATTTGAATAAGGCTACACATCAAGGTTTCGACGACAAAGCTGGGGCTAGAAATGATTCTGCCCGCTAAATATTGCCAAATCTGGCAAGACAAGGAAAGAGCAACAGCAATTCAATTTTGGGTAAAGAGATAAGCATTAGGGAAAAAGAGGATTATAATTACATGTCCAATTCTTGCCAAACATGAAATGAAGGATTGGGTCACTTGATTCATCATCAGAAACCCTAATACAGCAAGAACTGCTGACCTAACAATCTACCGCGCCTGCCTCTTCATTTCTAGCATGCTCCAGAGATCTGTTTCCATCATCTTCTTGTTCACTCATTGACTCCATTTCTGTGTGCAAAGGCATGAACTCCACCATGTCATGTTTCGCATTCTCCTTGTTTTTCTTTCTTGAGAGAGAGAGAGAGAGAGTGAATATGTTCGCAAGAAAATAGTTTCTTGGAGGAAAACCTTGTGAGGAGAGTATGGTTGTATCTTCTTTCTTGTTGTTTGATGTTTTGTTTTTTAATTGAGAACATCTGGAACAGTTTAGAATGTTAGACCTGGAAATGGACAGTTTAATATAAGAATTAGAGTTCACGGATTGTCAAGACATCATTAGGATACAAGAGTTGGAGTTCATGGATTGTCAAAACATCACTAGGCACCAGTAGAGTAGATAGATTTAACACAGACCACGAGTCTCTTGGTTTCTGATCTTCTCACGATAGCTGAATGACACAACAATGACTACAAAACCCTCTCTCCATCCTCTTCGGTCGGCTCGAAACTTCTCCAGCACTCAGCATTTGGAGACATGTCGAACACGTGTGCCATTGACACCGTCCTTGGCAAGTCCCTGGAGGCCCAATACCCGACCAAGAAATACAAACGGGTCCCGATCTGTGTGTTTGCAACGTATGTTGGCTGGGATGGGTGGCCGCCTGCTGTTGTCGGCATCAGACATGGCCACCGCTGAAGACAGTCTCTTGTAGCGACCCAGGGACGGTGTCCCACATGTTGAGCTCGGGATCATGGGCAATGATGTAGCCCTTCCAAGACCTGCGGCGATCTCCTGAGGTGAACAGCCTCCCATCATCAAGGGCAAGAATTTGGCTAGGTGGAACATCCAATTGCCACATTGTCGCCATCAGTTCCCATCTCCCCATCTTCGGATTGTACACATCGACCGAGCCATGCTCCACGATGAAAGGGATTGTGTGACCCGAGTCTAGCCTCTCGTTGTATCCGCCAATCACTTGGACTTTACTGTTCCATGTGACCACCGCGCATTCTTACCTCGACATGCTCATGCTAGGCACAGAACTCAGATCGTACACCTCGGCAGATGGGATTCCCTTAGCACTAAACGAAGTGGACTGGTCCCCAGTGACGTATATTTTGTTGTCGCACACCATGCACGCAAAATCCTAACGCGGGGTCTGAAGAGGTGCACAAGTAGACCATCGATTGGTTCTAACACTATAACGGTGGATAGGACTTCGACCTCCACGTCCACCAACTCGGCCAATTCGTCCGAGGCATGAACCATTTCCTTGTAGCAGAGTCGGCCACCAATGATATTGATTGAATCTTGGAGTGAAACCATGGCGAAACCCTTCAAGACATGGCTCTCAATCATCCTAGGACTAAGGCTAACGTAACTCCACCTGTTGTTAGATGGGTCATAACATTCTATCCAGTTGGAGATGTTTGTGGTTTGTGTCGGTTGTGTCGGTCGCCTTAGGCAAAACGGAAAGTAAACCTGGTAGCCAAAAGGGATCGAACTCCTGGGATGGCTCCAGCACTAAGGGCCGTGGTAGAGAAGTGATTGAACCCATTGAAGGGGTACGGGAAGGTAACAAATTTGAGCTGATCTTTATCTAGCTTCTGTGGTTCTTACAATTACCGAATGATAAATTTCCCGTAACGATTTGGTTGATATATATGGCGTGAAGGCCACTGGATAGCACGAGAAGAGCATTAGTTTTGTGGATCTCCGCTAGGAATATCAGCCAGAAGGATGAGGCGGCATCTGAGCATGTAAGTGAAATCAAGTGAATTTCCTTATTGTTGATTGTTGAATGGAGAGTTCGGTCGGTTATTGTCGAACACTTTGTCCTTTTCTCGCATCATGGTTGATGGTACATGGCAGGGTCAGGAGGATCCAAGGAGCTGATCAATGGAGGATTAAGAGAATAATCCTTATCCAAAACGATGCGGTCCTTCTTGTCCATCTATGACTTTTGAAGAACCGATTGTCCCTACTTCCATGGGGTTGTCGCCGGCCGTGCTGGGAGCTGATAATGACATAAGATGGAATTTTCAATTTCAGAACCAAAGCTCTTGACCCAACATATGTACTGTAAACAAAGAATATAGAGGCCTTGTACATTAACTGGATGGTAACCTTGCTCTCAAGATGCCTGAAACTCTGAAAATCAATGAACTTTGGTGATTAATCCGATGACTTGATCGCAACTGTTCAAACAAACCGTGGGCTTTGACTCTAGTTTTTCACTCCAATACTGCAGATATTTAAAGAAAAATCAGCTAAATCTCTTAATTAACAAGTGCTCAGCGGACAGTTACTGCTGTAGCATATCATTGCTCGAAGCATGAGTTTAATCCTAACCATGCTACCACCACATTTATTTTAATCCGAGGTCATGAGAGCTCAAGCCCAGCTACTTGGAGGCTCGTGAAACACCTTACAAGCCCCCACAAACAATAATACAATTGATAACTATAATTTAAGGAGACTTGGTTCCGATGAACATCATCCATTAACGAAAGAATTAAGTCTAAAACATCCTCTTCACTGCTAAAGTTCTAATCAAGGCCTCTTTCAGGCCATAGTGTCATATATGTGAATGCTTACCTAAAGGAAGCTCAATAAAATGAAGCATCGATGTGAACTTAGTGCAAGGCATTTTGTCCCGGAATGAACTGGCTAAAGGAAAACAAAAACTGAAGAAGATAAATAGATGAGAGAGGAGAAAGAGAGCTATGCTTAGTAGGAAGACGCCGTGTGAAAATCGTCTCAGAGAAGTCACCTACATATTCTCACATAACCGCACATCCAGCGGATTTATGAAGCTCGATAACTGTTCGAGATATTGTTCGATTCAGCAAGAAAGGAGAGAAGTCAAATCACCTTAATGGGTTGCAGCATCATTTGCTAATGGTTTCGCATGTTTCGCGACTTGTGAGTCTTGCCCATCAGAGCATATGCACTGCTTTGTGGAGAGGCATATTCCTTTCATCTTCTCCAGCCTACGGCTAGCAATTCTTGCTCGGGTTTCTTTCTAAAGTTATATTGATCACCCATTTGTCCAGAGAGGATAAATATCAACATAATTCTTCCTTAATAAGAATTTGTGATCCCTTTGACAATCATTATGAGACGAGAAGCTGCTTCCATACGAAGAACTCTACTTATGGAAACCCAACCTCTATTGTATGGGCAGCGAAATCAAGTTAGACTCAAATCTTACGATCCTAGAGGCAATAAGATATTCTCGTATCATTCAGGTTCAACGGATTGATTGGACAAATAATCCTCAGAATTTATGTCTAATGGTTAACTTGGATATTGAGGAGTATTAAAGGATATCTTGGTGACGAAGGAAGAATAAGATTGAATTCTACAATTCTAAAGTTCAAAGAGAATTTCGATATTACATACTCATCTTCATGAGCTAAAATTGTAATCTCTGAGAGGTTGTTATTAAGAGTATGAGATTAGAAGATACAATTGTGTGGGTGAGTGGACGTAAGTTTATTGTAAGCTGAACCACTATAATTATTGTGTGCAATTTCCTCTATCCCATAATCCCTTATTTATATTGTTTGATAGTTTATTGCTGTGATTTATTGCACACAACAGAATCTGATCATTGCACAGCTCATCTTCAAATGCTGCTCTCGAGCAATATTGAACTCAATTGTTTTAAATTCCGGTTAATCACTTATTCACCCTCCCCTCTAGGTGATAGTTCTAGCCCCAGCAATTTAAATCAAAGTTGGTTGCTCATCGTTTTCTGAAGTGCTACATTACTTCTGAGCTAACAACTTATTATGGCTAGCAATATTGTACTAGGTCTTTATGAATGTCAAGGTTATACAATGCCTCCGTATTTTGATGGAAAGGAGTATGGCATTTGAAGAAAAAAATGAAGGCATTCATCAGATCCAATGTTCCCTTAGAGTAGGACGTAGTTCTAAAAGGAGTAAAACCCGAAGCATCATTGTTGCGACCTAACCTCGAGTGCACGACCTAGGGTTTGACCAATGGATCACTAAGTCCAACCTTAGTTCGAACTCTCCCAAACCTATACTAATTTGCAGCTTAAGGTTCAAGTTTTTAATATACGAATGATTTTTCAATTAGAAGTCGCCATTATTCTATTCTTTAGTGGGTTGATTAGAAACTCAAGTAAAGTAATGAGAGATTTACTTTACTTCCATGAACTAGAGATTGTGAGTTCGAGGATTTGATTAAACTAGATTTATCTAACGCCCTTTTGATGTCTACACTCTTTTATTACAAAAAAAAAAAAAAAAAATGTTTTGTAGGCAACTTGAATTGATTTTAATTTACTATCCTAATATATGAAGTGACCATACGGGTATGCAAACCTCAAATTTAACACCTAAGAAAGTAATAAATAAATTATGGGACTCACCTCATAGCAAATAAATCATTTGCAATGTTAGCTCAAAATTCACATCAACAGCTCTAAATATGATTTTTAATTAAGAGGCACAGTTACTCAAATTTTCTCTTGTTTAATGAAATCTAATCTACATGCAATGCAATTTAAGCAAATGACCTAATTCTAATGACAAACAATTTTTAATTAAATGGACCTAGCAACAATTACTAAATGGCATGCATTTTGTGAATCTAATTCTATATGACATGGACATAATATTTTTGCATTTTTTAAAATTAAAATTCGTAATTCAAAATTACCAAAAATAGAAACCTACCTGAAGTGAGATATTCTCTATTTTAACTTAGGAAAGAGACTAACCAAAATTCTATCTTAACTTAGAAACTTATCTCAACAAGCAAATCAATTCAAAGACATTATCTAACATGAATTCTAATTTTATTAGAAAAGTATCTAGACTATTCCATCATGCAATTCTATTTAGAAAAAAAAATCCTAAACAACATGACATGAAATGCAGTTTTTTTTTTTAATCTTTAGGATGAGGGAAACAATCAAATATTCAAATCACCCAATCCATAAAGGTGTCATCTGATCGATTCAAATGCAGAAACAATATCTAATCGACCTAAAATTTCGCGAATAAATTCGATAAATTGATCTTAAGCCTTAAAGATCAAACTATCAATTTTAAAGATACCTGCGAAATCAATAATTTCATCTAAAGCCTTATAGATAAAATTGAAGATCACATGTGGTTGCGAATTAGGAAATATATCCTAATTTGGGGATACATATCGCTCAAGGTATGCATTAGATTGCAATAAACATAAATTAAGTATTCGAATATTCAAATCAAATCAGTATCATATAATTACCTAAACTCATGGATTAGGTTTCCATATTGAACCAGCAGTGGCGAATCACGAACAATGATTGGTGGTGGTGCACAGTGGTGGATTGTAGAAGGTATTCATGGCGAAGGTGGGACTATCTCCTTGTGGGGAGCTCGAGGAACCACTTGGACATATGACTTTAACCAAAGATTTATCATTTCTTCTTGCTCACGGCAATGTTGGTTTTTGCAAGAACTCCAAGGAACCTGCAAAAGAAAGTAGTTTGAGTGCGATGAGGATTACGACCAATGATTTTTCGATGCTGTGATGCGTTGTCTGTGACTAGGTTCAACGGGGGCCAATGCCCAAGCTACTTGGCTTGTTAGAAATTGAAAACCTTTGTAGTTGTTTTGATGAACAAGCATACTTGTATACATAAATTAAGATCGAATTATGATTGCAGCGGAAGTAAAAATGCTTATACACATGGCATTTTCATGCATTTTAATAAAAACACACAGAAGAGATAAGGGGTTAATAATATTAACCTCTTACCATGCCCCAAATTTAGTTTTGATGTTCTTCAAATATTGAGCACGAATGTCTGATGTCCTCGCAACAATGGTTATGATGTTCTTTAAACTTTGACCACAAATGTCCGACGCTTTCTAGTAACACCGGTTATGACGTTCTTGAAATTTTGACCACACGAATGTTTGCTGTCTTCTGGTGATATTAGTTCTGATGTTCTACAGATATGAAATGTGTGATCTCTTCGTACTGTAGGTTCATCCGGCCCCACAAGTGTTGGGCCTTTGGTTCAAACATACCATCAATCTCACTTTGAACAGAATAGAGAAATTAAGAAATCTCACAACTACAATTGTGCTAGTAATTGCTGTGAATGATTTAGTTGATCATTATTAACACTCTCAATTATCGATTGTCAATCATCGATCATCCTGTGATATTTTTTAAATGGGCCGATTTAAATGCTAAGGTGGCAAATCACTAAATAAGGTTGACATCATCGTAAATTTAATTCTTAGGAAACATTAAAGCGAATTCGAGAAGTAGTATCAAGAAATCTTTTAGTCACCTGGCAAACGCTTGTTATAATTCTCAAGATATTCACGTGTGTGCTTAAAAGGGCAAACAAGCAAGAGCCAGTTCTGGAAAAAGAGAGAAATAAAGAGGAAGACACCTCGTTGAAGGAAAGGAGGGGATATGGGCACAATGAATATAAGGAGGCTCGAGGACTAATCAAGTCCCTGTATTTAGTATTTACTTTCTGTCCACATGCTTTTATGTATTTTCTTATCCCATCTTTGTATTTTTAATTTGTCTGATCAAGTCCCTATAGTTTCACAAATTATCTAATCAAGTCTCTTCGATACTAAATCTGATAAAATCTAGCTAGCCATCAGATTACATCGTAGCATGACATGGACAACATTTTTCCAATATAAATGTCAAAATGACTAAATTTTATCCACGTCGTATTCCGACATGGCCTGCGTTTGCTACATTTTTCCATGCACGTCCACATGGACATCACTATGGCATCGTCTAATGGCCATGTCAACTAAATTTGGTCGAATTTGGTATCGGAAAAAATTCAATTAGAAAATTTGTAAAAATATAAGAACTTGATTAGGCTAATTAAAAGTCAATGATCTAGAGTTTATATTTAAAAAAAAGAAAGTGGACTGGTGATTTATGTGATTTTAAACGTTTGATTACCTCATTGAATCTAATTAAACAAAATAAACAATCATTAATTGGGGCCAAATTCCTTACATATTTTTGGCAAGACTCAATTTATTTCACACCACGAAAAGCTTTTCCATATAGCATGCTCTAATATTTTTTTTTCGAGCAGATAAAAATATGCTCCATTTTTTTTTAATATGCCTCGGAGAGCTTTGGGCTTGTTAAATTTGAGAAAACATCACCAAATTTTTTTAAAGAAATTTTAAAAAGATGGAAAATTGTTTTAAATTAGAAGCTCCTTTTTCCCCCTTCGAAATGCACTTTCTTGGTCATTTATTTTCTGAAGTACTATTTCTGGAATAAAAAGCAAAATTTTCAAATTACAAAATATGCAAAATTCAATTTTTGATCAAGCGAAAGTATATAAAAGAAAGTTTGCACGAACTATACACACAATGAAATTGGCCTTCTGGGACAAGAAAACTGAGACAGGAAATGATTCTACCCTTCAAATATTGCCAAATTTGGAAAGACAAGGAAAGAGCAACAGCAAGTTAATTTTGGTATATTGATTGAGCATTGGAAAAAGAAGATTATAATTACATGTCCAAATCTTGCCAAACATGATAAGAAAGATTAGATTAATTGATTAACAATCAAAACCATCACACACTCAAAACTGCAGTCTTATCAATCTCCCATGATGAAAAAATAGCTCAACGTCAACATGATAAAAAGCTTAACACCTCTCGTTCTTATTACTACTTTTTCATATATATTGAAAAAGGAAAAAAAAAGAGGAAAAGTTTGTTATATTTTCTAGCATGCTTCAGATCTATTTCAGTCACCTTCTTCTCTCAATCAATCCATTTCCGTGTGCAAAACATGTGCTCCACCATCTCATGCTTCACATTCTCCTTGTTTTTGTTACTTGAAGAGAGTGTCTATGTTCAAGAAGGAAATAGTTCTGCTGGAAAAACCTAAGGAGAGATTATGGTGGTATCTTCTTTCTTGTTATTTGATGTTCTGTCCCTTAGCTAAATACATCAGAAGCATTTTAGAATGTTAAAAAGGAAATCGACAAAGCAACGTAGGAAATGGAGTTCCTGGGTGGTCGAAACATCAAAAGGGACAGGCTTGAGGAAAAGGATTCTACACAGACAAGGACTCTCTCTTTGCTTCTGATACTCTCAAGATAGCTGAATAACACAGCAGTGACTACAAAACTCTTTCTCTCCATCCTCTTCGACCTGCCCGAAACTCCTCCAGTAGTCAGCATTTGCGAACGTGTCGAACATTTGCACCATCGACACCGTTCTGGCGAGGGCCTTGAGGTCCGATACCCGACCAAGAAATACAAACGGCTCCCGATCAGTGCAACTGTAACGTACATTGGTTGGATCGGTGGCCAAGTGCCGTCTGCAACGTCTAATGGGTGGATAGGCGGTGACCATGCGCCATCTGCACCATCCGGTGGGTGCCCCGCTGGGGATCGAGTCGTTTGTTGCGATCCGGGGACAATGTTCCACATGCTGAGCTCGGGATCGTAGGCCTCGATGTGGCCTTTCCATACCTTGAGGCAATCCCCTGAGCTGAACAGCCTCCCATCATCAAGGGCGAGAATCTGGTGAGGTGGAACATCCAATTGCCACATTCTCGCCCTCAGTTCCCATCTCCCGGTCTCGGGATCGTATACCTCGGCTGAGCTCCGCTCCACGAGGCCAGGCGACGAGCAGTCCGAGTCTGACCTCTCAGCGAACCCGCCGACCACGTGGATCTTACCATTCCACGAGACCCCTGCACATCTGTACCGCAACGTGCTCATGCTGGGCAAAGTCCACCCGTCGAGAGTCGGATCATACACTTCGGCGGATGAAAGTCCCCTGGCATTAGTCGAAGTGGACTGGCCCCCGGCGACATATATTTTGTCGTTGCACACCGTGCACGCGAAATCCGAACGGGGGGTATGAAGAGGTGCACAAGTAGACCATCGATCGGTTCGAACATTGTAACGCAATACTGTGGATAGGACCTCGACTTTCAAGTCCACCAAGTCAGCAAATCCGTCTGAAACATGAACCATTTCGTTGTAGCATAATCGGCTGCCAACGATGTAGATCGAGTCTCGGAGCGAAGCCATGGCGAAACCCTTCAAGACATAGCTCTCGGTTATCCCGGGAATAGGGCTAACGTAACTCCACATATGGCTATACGGGTTATAGCAATCTATCCAGTTAGATATGTTGTTTGTGGTTAGTGTCGGTTCCCGGTAGCCGTAGCGATCGATCTCCAGGGACGGCTCCGGTGTTAGGGGTTGTGGTGGGGAAGGGATCGAACCCATTGAAGTGGTGGGGGGAGGTGACGAACTAAAGCTAGCTTTGACTAGCTCCTGGGGTTCTTACGATTGGCAAAAGGGAAATATCAAGTAACGATCTGGTTGAAATATATAGTGAGGAGGGCGACCGGATAGCACAAGAGGAGCGTTGGTCTTGCCGATATTGACTAAGAATATCGGCTAGAAGGATGAGGCAGCATCCAAGCGTGTAGATAACAACTAGGTGATTTCCCTTGTCCTGGCGCATGTTTTGCGAACTGTGGAATGTAGTTTGCTGGGTTATTGCCTAATGCATTGTCCTTTTCTCGTATCGTGGCTGATGTAACACGGTAGTACTAGGAGGATCCAACCCAAGGGCTCCATCAGTGGTGGGTCAAGAGAAGAATCCTCATCGAAAGCAATGCAACCCTTCTCGTCCATCTTTCTTGGATGGGACCGTCGCCGGCCTTGCTAAGAGCTGATAATGACATCACACAGGATTTTCAATTTCGGAATCATAGCTCTCAACGGAATGTACGTATTGGAAACAAAGAGAATGGACGATATGTTCCATGCTCTGTCCGTTCGCATATGCATAGAGTAAGCATTGCATATTAGCAGGAGTGTAATCCAACTCCCAAGATGCATGAAACTGAGAGATTCAATGAACTTGGTGATTGATTCGATGACTTCATTGCAACTGTCCGCACAAACCGTGGGCTTAGAGTCCTGTCTTTCACTACAATACTGAAGCTGTTATGAGAAAAATCAGCCAAGTGTCTTAATGAGTAAGTGTTCAGCATACAATCATTACTTAAAACTAAAGCTATACGTTTTTTGGCAGATCATTTCAGTTACCGCTCTTGCATATCGTTGCTCAAGCACTAGGCTAATCATAATGATGCATGCATGCAACGGTATCATTACTGTTGCATTTTCTTTATGGGAAAATTTCACAAATAGTCCATAAACTTTAATCTAATGTTCAATTTCATCCCTAGGCTTTTGATTTGCTCAATTTGATCATTGAATTATCGACAAATGTCCAATTTGTCCCTAAACTATTTAGAAATTGACCAGTTTTGTTAACGGAATTGTCTTATATTTTTTTTAGTCTCTTAAGTATGAAATAAAAAGGACGTGTGGAAGAATTATGTACGATGTTAACAGCTCGAGACCACTAAGGAGAAGTTGAAGAAGGGAAGAATTATTGATTAAATTTAGAAATCATCTGTTTTTGCTCCCTAGCACTAGTATGGTCAAATCCTCTCTGTTCCTTCTCCTTTAGTGAGTGCTCACTTCATTGAACTACACAGATATCTTACCTATGCCACTTTTGCCACAGGATATTAGCTTCAGGTGTCAAATTGAGTGTATTCATCTCCACTTCTTGCTCTCTTTCTTTCTTCAATCGGTACGTCTTCTTGTTTTTTTGGTTTTGGAATTTTGGTCTGAGTAGGATCTGGTATAATCGGTATACAAAGGTGAAAATGTCAAAATCAACTCAAAAGATAACCAATTCATCTAATTCTAGGAAGCAAGTCCTCTAATTGCCGAATTATGAACAATATCCCATTAGTCAATTCCTGGGTCATCCATAGCTCTTCAAAGTTTTCAGTTGCAATGCTCACACGGCTCTTCACTTATTCCTCTCTCTCTCTCTCTCTCTCAATTCTGATTGAGCAGATTGGGAGTTTTCGCCTACACGAGTGGTGGCGCACCCACCAAGACCCCAACATCCGAATCGTTGCCGGCATCAACCTCAACCCAACAATCTTTGCTCCAATCTCAATTCAAGAATTTTGAGAAGTCTGATGTTGACAAGGAAGAATCGTCGATGTGAAAAAGAGGATCGCAAATGGATAAGCTATTCTGACCAAAAGAAATTAAATGAAACATGGACAAGCTATGCTTTCTACTTCCCCAATCAGATTAGTTCACCTCTTCCGATCCAAGTGTGTCGCCAGGAGAGAGGAGGCTTCTTTGAGGGTTAGGGCTTCGGCGCACTCGGATGAGGACACGCCGATCGATTTCGCAAGCCCGGTGGCCGAATTCCCCTATGGAATTGTGACGTATCATGGCGGTGGTACCTTCCGATTCTCCCTCAAGAACGGCCAGCCAGGAGGGTTGGGATGACAGTTATAAGGTCCACATCGTTTTCCTCCGCAAATCTCCACGCTGCTTTCTCTACCAGTGTCTTGGAAGCGGGGTACCCCTGAAAATAGTGAAATTGGAAAGCCCATCCTTATTCATATTGAATTCTTTACCAGCTCAAAAGTCAAATCGAACACCCCATAGCCCACTGATTTTACCCAGTCAGGCGGCTTCACAGAGGTCAGGAACTCAACGTCAGTCCAGTTTTTCTCGTCCATGACCAAACCTGTCCCCTGAAGATTGTTGATCGAAACTGCAGTTGTTGATGAAGTCCACACAAGTCGTTTCACTGCCTTTGCCCTGGCGCAAGCTCTGATAACATTCAGGACTCCTTGGATGGCTGGCTTGATCATGTCATTCTGTAAAATTAGAGCAGAAGCGGTTTTAAAACCCAACAACAGGTTTCGTCAAAAATTACTGTAAGCCCCCAAGTGATGCACTTGTTACATACCTCAAGGTCTTCGGAAGTGTAGGGTTTGTAGGATTCCCAAAATCGGATTCGACACTAAATCGAACCCCTAAGCTTGTGCGGAAGACGAGCCCGGGAAAAACACATGCATCACCGATCCTAAGGCACATCACACAATCGAACGTACCTTGTTAGTCACAGATTAAGCACTGACGCCGATATGAGGAAGAGAATTTGACCATGTTCGATCCGATGACGCCAATTCGCCTTGAAGGGAAGATGGGTGTTGCCTCTTGCTTACTGTTCTTTCTTTTGGAAGCATTTTGAGGGAGAGAGGGAGGAGGAACATACATTGCTTCAAAAGGTGTGTTCCTCCCTCTTTATTTCCCCCTTATATACGTCCCCTCCAAAAAGAAACGTGTCCATCATATCCATCGGATCCTTAATCAATCTTGATTCGAACAAAGGAATCCGTTATGTCACATCCAGCCAAGAGATCTTCTCCAGTCGATAAGGCTAAGTCCACAATGAATCACACAGATCTGGATAGCCTTTCTTCAACGAATTAAAAACTGTCACTGAGAATAGACTCTAAGTCTTGAGTCTGGCAGTCCTGAAGTCTTTAGACTCAGAATAGATGGATCTGCAGATCTTCAGACTAGACTGATAGAAATGATTTGTCAGCTTCAAAATATTCCAGAAAAATTTCTCCAACAATCTCCCCCTTTTTGATGGTGACAAAACTTTCCTACAGATTTAAATAACTTTGACCTGCAAAACATTACTCGAGCAATATAGATATCTCATAAAGATTAATGACTTAATGATAACACTAAAATCTACAACCACAGAAAATAGGTCAGTCTGGCATATAAAGTCATTCACAAGATATCAATAATACTTAACATAAAAGCAGCAGCCAAAGTCAAATCCACACCACATTCAGTCCAAATCCAAACGCACAAACAAACAAAAAATAAACAAGTTAAGTTCAAAGTTGTTCAAAGCTTGCATCTCTCCCCCTTTTTGTCATCATAAAAAAGTTTGAGATGAAAAAGAAGTCAAATTTACTTGGGAACGCGAACAAGCTGGAAATCTCCCATAGACTAAACGATGCCCTCCAGCTTTTTCAAGTCTTCCCTTAGATGAGCCACTTCTTCTCCTTTAGCATTGGCTTGGATTTGAGTAGAAAGGGCTTGAATCTGATCAGACAGGGTAACGGAAGAAACTTGTCCAGAATTCTTCAGGTTCTGAACCTCGCACTCCAAGGCATAAATCTAATCTCGCATTTCCAAGAGAACATCAAGAATTCTGCGAAAGTCTGCTGTATTATCAGTCTGCGTACTAGCTTCAGCACGGTCTGATGGAGTAAAGGCAGACGATGGTATATCAGCATAATTGCGCAGATTTGGCGATGAAGCACCATGACCTTCTTCAGGAAATTGAGAGGCATAAACGTCCTCTGGATCTGCAGGAGAATGACTAACTCCTTCACTAGCAAAAAGATAAGAGGTCGTTCCTCTTTGCTCCTTATCTCCCCCTATTTTTATGGCTTCATGGGGAGAAGAGTATATTTCAGGCTTTTCTGCCTCTTGATCTGCTCTCTCTTCTTCTTCTTCTTCAAACCTCTCCTCCTTTGTTCTTTCTTTTGCTCTTCTCTCCTCTTCTTCTTTTTCCTCTGCTTCTTGCTCCTCTGCTTCTCTTTCTCCTTCTTCTCTCTCTTCTTCTCCTCTTTCTTCTTCTTCTTCTTTCTCTTCTTCTTCTCCAGCTTCTTCTCTTTCTTCTTCTCCTTCTTTCTCTTGTTCTTGTCTTTCCTCTGCTTCCTTCTCCTGTCGTTCCATTGATTCTGGAACAGAACAACTTAGCTTCTTCAAAGCTATAGCATAAATGGTGAGATCATCCTCATCATCCTCATCCTCAATGAAGAGAGCCCTTCTCTTTTTGGATGAAGCAACCATTGGCTCTTTTCCTTTTCTTTTCGATGTAGAAGGACCGTGATGAGTTTTGACTGGGGTTTTCTCCTTAAACTTCTCCAACGCCTTGCTAAGTTCTTTCAGTCGCATTTTCAGCACCATTTTCAGTCCTACCACCATTTGGTCACACGGTCGAATACAGAGAATTTGTGGAGGCTAAATATTCAAGTGTTTGAATATCTTTGTCACAAGACCTGGATAAGGAAGTTGTCCCTTGTCCTTCACCATTGCTCTATACATGTGAAATAGAATGGTGTGAGGAAGAGAAAAAATTTTCCCAGCATTGATTGCGTACATCAACTTTGCCTCTAAGTTGGAAACATCAGTCTTGGAAGTTGATTTCGGCCTGAGGCAATTGATCACAATCTTGTGAAGAATGATGTTGTTTGCACGCATCCTTGAGTAGGTGATCCTTCCCTCTGTCATTCTGTCCTTAACGAGTTCCAATGTTGTGCGAGCAATAGAGACATTGATTGGTTGATACCTTCCTCTTTCAATCCCAATCACATCCGTCAGCATATCCACATTAACAACAAAGTCTTGATCTCGGACACTAAAAGATATTCTATTCGCATCCAAGAAACTAAGATTTGAATAGAAATATGCAGTCGATTGTGCATAACCCTCTGTGGTGTCAGTACAGAACTGTTCCAATTGAAAAGAATTGAACTTTTCTCTCAAGTTCACATTCACAGCATCCAGGAAGTCAAAATCTACACTCCTAGGGTTTATCACCCCAAGTTTTAGCAATCTGGAGTATAGATCTTTATGTTCCTTTGATCTAAACAAATCAGTCCTCTTCCCTCGAATATTCCCTGCAACACCCATTCTCGGTTGAAATTGGCTGTACAGTTTATCATCATCATTCCCATCTGTCGGATTAAAACCACCGACACGCGGATCACTTGGAATGTTCACAAGGGCTTGTTCTGCCATCCCTCTAGTAGCAATTCCCAAGTTTTCCATTTTTCGCAAGAATACGTACTCATTTCCATGTCCTTTATCCTTAAGAAACTCATCGATGTATTTCAATGGAGTACCAGTACTCTTTAAAGCACGATAAAGCTTATAAATAAAGCCGGGCTTTTGAGTTCTTAGAGGTTCGGCGTCTTCAATGATTTCTTCTTCTTGTTGATGACCCACACCCTGTGGACTAGATGGTGGAGAATGACACGGTTGAGAATGTTGTGGGCTTGGTGAATCTTCTTCCCCAGTAAGATCAAAATGAGTAGGCCCCTCACTCGATCGTTGTGGTCCCCTGCTTGCAATCCTTGAAGACTTTCTTGAAGACGACATCTTTCTTTGTCTTTGAAAGATTCTTCGCTTGACTTTCCCAAGAAAAATGACAACTTTTTCGAAGATTAAACAATGGAGGAAGACAGGAATGGAAGATCGAGACTTTTTAGGGTTTTGGAGTTTTGCAGAGAGGAATCGACTATAAATAACCCAGTCGAGAAACCAAACGTCATAAAGGAAAGTGAAAATGTGCCTTTTTTAAAATCAACTGCATTTTAAAAAAAAAAAATAACTGCCATTTTAAATAGAAATTAATTTTTTGAAAGGTAAACTAGCATTTTTCACGGAAATTTAAAATCAATTATCAATGATCGTACCTTTTTTCGAGATTTAATATATAAGAGAGAATACCTTACAGTCAAAGCCCACGATTGACTGAGTCTGAGAGTCCGAGAGTCTCGAGAGTCTCTAGACTTTAACTTCTTCAAGCTTAAAGATGTTGAGTCCGGGAACGGATGATTTCAAATTGATTTTTCTCCAAAGGCTTTGTAAATATATCCGCCAGTTGGTTCTTTGAGTCAACAAACTGAATCGAAATTTCTCCATTTTGAACATGATCTCTAATGAAGTGATGTCGGATCTCTATATGCTTTGCTCTTGAGCGAAGAATAGGATTTTTGGTAAGATTGATTGCGCTGGTGTTGTCACAGTTAATCTCGGTGTATGAATCTTCAATTCCAAAGTCTCTTAGTTGTTGTTTTATTCACAAAATTTGTGAACAACTTCCGAGAGCTACATACTCTGCTTTTGCTGTAGAAAGAGCTACTGTACTTTGCTTTCTTGAAAACCAAGATACTGTTCTGTTTCCAAGTAACTGACAGGTACCCAAGGTGCTTTTTCTATCAACTCTGCAACCAGCTAGATCTGCGTCTGAGTATCCAAGAAGAGTGAAGTCTCCCTTTTTGGGATACCACATACCGATACTTGAAGTTGAAGCAATGTACTTGATAATACGCTTTGCAAAGACCGAGATGAGATTCTTTAGGGTGCGCTTGAAATCTAGCACAAATGCAAACACTAAACAAAATATCGGTCTAGAAGCAGTAAGATAAAGAAGTGAACCGATGATACTCCTGTATAACTTTTGGTCAACTTTCTTTCCTCCTTCATCTTTGTCTATCTTTAAGGAACTCGACATTGGTATATCAATCTTTTTGCAATTTTCCAGTCCAAACTTCTTGACAAGATCATTAGCATATTTTTCTTGATGAATGAATGTTCCTTCCTTCAATTGTTTCACTTGAAGTCCAAGAAAGAAGGTTAATTCTCCCATCATACTCATTTCAAATTCATCATGCATAGACTTCGAGAATTTCTTACACAAACTTTCATTAGAGGATCCAAAAATAATATCATCAGCGTATATTTGAACAAGCAAGAAACTTTTGCTTTCTCTTTTGATAAATAGAGTAGTATCTACTTTACCTTTGACAAAGCCAGTTTGTATTAAAAACTTACTTAGCATGTCATACCAAGCTCGAGGTGCTTGCTTTAGTCCATACAAGGCATTTTTCAGTTTGAATACTGAGTCTAGCTTCTTTGGATCTTCAAACCCAAGTGGTTGTTCCACATATACTTCCTTTTGGATAAATCCATTTAGGAAAGCACTTTTGACGTCCATTTGGAATAACCTGAAATTTTTATAGCAAGCAAAAGCAAGTAGTAATCAAATTGCTTATAACCTCGCTACTGGTGCGTAAGTCTCATCATAGTCTATCCCTTCCTCTTGCGTATATCCCTTGGCCACGAGTCTTGCTTTGTTTCTTACGACTTTGCCATTCTCGTTCATCTTGTTCCTGAAAACCCATTTAACTCCAATAATAGATTTACCTTTTGGTTTAGGAGTCAATTCCCATACATCATTAATGTTGAATTGTCTGAGTTCTTCTTGCATAGCTTCAATCCAGCTTTCATCAGATAAAGCTTCTTCTATGCTTTTGGCTTTTACTTTAGAAATAAGAGCCACAGCACTAGACTCTTCGCGCCTTTTGGATCTTGTGCGAATTCCTTCATTAATGTCGCAAATAATGAGATCTTTGGGATGACTAGACTTATGCTTCCAGTTACTGGTTGGTTCGTCAGGATGATGATCACTTCCTTCATTTGAATCTTCAATAACCGTTTGTTGCTAGTCTTTCGTAGTCGGTGCGCTTCTTAAGATTTAGACTTTGTAGAGTCCGGAGCAGATTCGAGATTCTTCAAGATGAGTTTGAATAGATTCGGTTGCATAGAATCTTGGAATTTGACATTCATTGATTCTTCCACAGATTGACTCTTCTTGTTATAGACTCTATAGGCTTTGCTTGAGATAGAATATCCAAGAAAGATGCCTTCGTCTGATTTTTCTTCAAACTTACCAACTCGATCATTTGCATTTTTCAATATAAAGCATTTGCATCCAAATATATGAAAATATGAAACAATAGGCTTCTTTCCTTTGAATAATTCATAGGGGGTTTTTATCTAGAATAGGCCTTAGAAAAACTCTATTGATAATATAACTTGCTGTTGAAACAGCTTCAGCCCAAAAACGTGAAGAGATGTTACTTTCAATTAGGAGGGTTCTAGCCATTTCTTGAAGAGATCTATTCTTTCTTTCCACAACTCCATTTTGCTCTGGAGTATATGGAGAAGAAAACACATGCTGAAAACCCGATTCATCACAGAATTTTGTAAAAATTTGATTTTCAAATTCGCCTCCATGGTCTGTTCTTATACTTGAGATAGCATATCCTTTTTCATTTTGAACTCTTTTAGTAAACTTTTCAAAATAAGAGAAGGTTTCAAACTTACTTGCCAGGAAGTATACCCAAGTAAATCAAGAGTAGTCATCCACAATTACAAGGCAATATTTCTTACCTCCAATACTTTGAGTTCTGGTTGGTCCAAAGAGATCCATATGCAACAACTGCAGTACACGATTAGTGGAAACTTGATTTATTGGTTTAAAGGAATTTCTTACCTGTTTTCCCAATACGCACGGTGTGCATAGATCAGACTTTTGATAAGATAAATTGGGTAGACCACAAACAAGCTTCTTCGCTGATATTTTGGCTATCTGCTTCATATTAATGTGTCCAAGCTTTTTGTGCCATAAGTTTGCTTCGTCTTGAATTGAGATTAAACATTGTGATTCATCTGGTTTCACATCCAAGAGATAGATATTTCCATGTTTTCGACCCATAAACGACTGAGTAGAGTCTTTCTTGGTTCCCGAACATATTCTTTCTTGAAAATTGTCGCGACCAATTTTTTCGGGGGTGAACCACCTAGGGTTTGGCTAATGGATTGTTAAGCCTTGACTTAACTCGGGCTCTCCCAAGCCCATACCAATTCGCGACTTTCGGTTCAAGTTCTTAACATGCAAATTTTTTAATTGGGAGTCGCCACTAATCTATTTTTGGTGGGTCGATTAGAAACCCAAGTAAAATAACGGGAGAATTATTTTACTCCTACGAACCAGAGATTATGGGTACGGGGACTTGGTTACACTAGATTTCTCTAATGCCCTTTCGGTACCATTCTTTTATTTTAAAAAAATGTTTTTGCAGGCAGTTTGGATTGATTTTAAGTCTATTTTCCTAACATGTAAGGTGATCATGCGGGTACACAAACCACCAATTTAACACCCAAGAAAAGCAATAAATAAATTGCAGGAACTTACCTCAAAGCAACGAAAGCATCTGCGTTGTTAGATCAGAATTCACATCATCAACCCTAAGATATGATTTCTAATTACCACGCAATTTCTTTTTTTGGTTTTCACTTTATTTAATGGGAATCCTGCTTTATGCAATGCATGCTACTAATCTAGCATGAAATGATATGACATGGCGACATGACTTGGCTGTATGACCTAAGCGATATAGCGATATGACATAAATAAGCATGTAGTCTATCCTGAAGCATGAGATGGATTTATTCTAAAAAAAAATAATTTTTTGTATTTTCCATGAGATTCGAAATTAAAGAAATGCAACACTTAAATATGCAATCTAAATTAATCTAATGACTTAATTCTAATGATGAGCAATTTCTAATTAAATGCATCTAACAAAAATCACTAAATGACGTGCATTGTATGTATGACGTGCACATGATTTTTATTTTCCTAATAAGCATGCAATCTATTTAGGAGAAATTATCTAAACCTATAATATGCAATGACGTACAAAGAATGTCCTAATTCTAATTTTTCTTTTTCTTTTATGAAATTCAAAATTAAAATGGCCAAATAATTAAACATGCAATTCAAATTTAAAACTATCATCCTAGATGAATGCAATCTAATTCAAAGATATCATCTAACCTAGATATCATCTAAACATGCATTAAAAAAACTAATTAGCCTATCATGCAATCAATCCTAATCTACATGGGATGGGAATGCAATTTTTTTGTATTTTCGGGATAAATAGAACAACTATGAGATAAACATCAAACCAACCATGATCGTCAAGAATATTATCCATCACTCAATTTGAAATTCAAATTTGATTATCTCGCTAATAAAATCGATAAATTGATCTTAAGCCTTAAAGATCAAGATATCGGTTTACTCCGCGTGAATAATTATTCCATCTAAAGCCTTATAGATAGAATAAAAATTTGTGCGGTTGCGGGTGGATGCTACATTAGGGAATTTCAATCATGTATTGGAAAAAAAAATCAAACAAAGAGATAAAATATCAAAACCTCAAACAAGATAAACAAATCTACCTAATAAGTTAAATTTACCTAAAAGATAAACCTATCAAATAAAGTAAAATAGATCTATACCTAAATTTGAATTTTTCCAAAAAACCAATCGGTAGAACGGACCAACGATGGGCACGGCACGGCACGGCTCAGCTTTAGGGCAACGGTTGTGGCAATATCTCGGCTTGGCTTGGCACAATTTGTGACGATTTCGATGGGCTAATGTTCGGGACATCAATGTGGCGTCGAGTTAAACATGGAACAGCAACGTTGACGCAGCAAAATCAGCAAGCTTCACCGATATTGGGTTGGGTCGTGATGGACACGATTCAAGCTGAGGAACTCACGGACACGCCTACACCGATACTGCTCAATCCACTCTGAAGCACACCTCGACACTGGACGTGGGCAGCAATTGGGACAGCAAACAGTCAACGTTTGAAGATCCAAATATTTGCTGGAGAAGTTGAGGAATTTGCTGTGATGCTCAGCCCTCCTTGACGCGCCTTTGGACTAACGTGGCAGAACAATGGGAACAACAAATTAGTTGACATTGGGCGCCCTTCACAGACAAAACACCGGCACCGAGAAGGAGCTACGGGCACACGTGGAGATCACCGATGTCGATGGAGCCTCCTTTGAACTTCCGAAGGTAAAAGGCACCGAGAAGGAGCTGCAGGCACGCGTGGGGATCACTGATGTCAATTGATCACCGAAAATCAAAGGGCAGCACACGTTCGCCAACGATTCTCCCTCACGATCCGTCCCTCTCTCTCGATTCTCAACTTTTCGTCCTCAATTGTCCTTTGTATGGCCGTATGTATCAATAGTGTGGCCTTTTTCAAACAAATTACACGCGAGGTATTATATAGGTCTAAAAAATGTATCTCTACGGTATATATTTTTTCCTTTTTGTTCACGCATGATACTCCTAAATATATCGTTGGAATATACCCACCTCGCGCAATATTCCCTTTTGTAGTTTCCACATATTCTATCCAAAATTTTCCTTTTGCTTGAAAATACAACCTTTGGTGTATATTGCCTAAAAATATGAAAAGCTTGAACGGAATATGTGAAAAATCTTCCCTTCACCGGCAGCCTAAAATAAAAATGAAAAATAAAATGCGTCTAAACTATATGCCATGCAATTAATTAATTAACTATTTTTTTTAGGGGTTAAAATTAATCCCTAATTTTTTATTGAATAAACGAGTCGCCAAAATTTAGGTGTCAACAGCTGCCCCTATTTGAAAGTGAGCTTGAAGATGTTGCCTTCAAAGACAAATTGATACCTAAATTTTGACTATGTATATGCATTGAATGAATTTTTTTTTTTTTGTTGGAAAATAAATTTCATTTTGGAATGCAATTTATTTAATGCATGGAAATGCTAATGCAAATATAATAGAACATACCTTGAATAACTTACCTTCAAGGAGGATAGAGTAATTCGAGATAATTGGTGTTTATATGTTCAGGACCCGTACCATTCTACGGTCGCCTAGAATAGTAACATGACTTTGTGAAGATCTTTGCTTTCCCAGGACCCATACCATTCTATGGTCGCCCAGTATGGCAAAAATGTTTTGTAAGGAACTGCTTTCCCAGGACCCGTACCATTCTACGGTCGCCCAGTACGGCAGAAAAGTTTTGTCTATGACCCGTACCATTCTACGGTCACTTAAACGGAGATTCATTTTTCAGGACCCGTACCATTCTACGGTCGCCTGAATAAGGAATATGTGATGTCAAGGACCCGTACCATTCTACGGTCACCTCGACGAAGAAAATTATTTTTCCAGGACCCGTACCATTCTACGGTCGCTGAATGGGGAAATTGCTTTTCAGGACCCGTACCATTCTACGGTCGCCTGTTAGAGCAATAAATATTGTCTAGGACCCGTACCATTCTACGGTCGCCTAGACAGAGGTTTTGCTTGGCTAAGACCCGAACCATTCTTCGGTCGCCCAACCTTGCGACAGAAATCATCCGACCCGGGACCCGAACCATTCTTCGGTCGCCTTAATCGATTGAATGCGGAGGAAAAATCTTTGGGGACAACTCCATTGAGTGTCGGTGTAAAGGACTCGAGCTACAAAAGCACGCTGAGTCGATAAAAGAAATCCGGGCTACGAAAGCACGCCGGTTTGATAAAATGGACTCACAGGCTACGAAAGCACGCTGGTCAATAAGAGAAATCCGGGCTACGGAAGCACGCCGATTCGATAAAATGGACTCACAGGCTACGAAAGCACGCCAGGTCAAGAAAGAGAGACTCTGGGCTATGAAAGCACGCCAGGTCAATAAAGAGTGTGACTCTGGGCTACGAAAGCACGCCAGGTCAATATAACTGGACAGCTTGACCAAGTCAAGTGTCGATGCACTTGAGAGAGAATACTTGCACAATGACAAGTATTTTAGAGTATGGTAGAGATATACTTACCTATTGATATCTCTGATTCTTGGGGATATGTCCTTTGAAATTTAGATATCTTGTGGAGGTCTTTCACCTCATGGTGGGGGGTTTCTCATCTCCTAATATCATGAAACATTCTGAAAGGAACTTGAATTACCCGTCAGACATGATTTAGAGCAAAAACTTATACGCATTCATCAGAGAGATAGACAATTTGAGCTACTCTAGAATGCACCTTTCAAAATTTAGTGAGGTTTTCATCAACTCAATTGGGGTTCATGCATAATGACATTTGCATCACCCAAATTTCCCTTTGGAGAGAATTATCATTCAAGACAATCTTCACTCATGACATGGATTTCCTAAGAATACCAAATGAGAGACCTTCAGTTAGAAAGGACTTCCACCCACTCTCATTTAGAGGCTATTTTATGAGAATCACTCCATCTCACAATCATCATATTAACAAGGGTCCGAGTTTTCTCGCAAGTGGTACGACCTTACCAATCTGAGAGGTCTTTAATAGGGACCGTAATGTGGGCTCGATCAACGGCTTAACAAAGGGACTCTTTGAGTCAAGACTATTGAAAGAACAATTTTGTAATCATCTTCGGGTTTACAAGTCAAGAACCCTGCAAAATGAGAAAGATATAATCTTGCTCGCACTTCTTCAAGCAATGCTTATGACATGTGAATCAATACGTTAATTCAAGTGCTCTAATATGAAGAGACTTTGTAAAGGACGTAACATAGGCTAGGTTCATGGGTTGTGAAATGATCATTAGGCTCAAAATGTGTGTGAATGGTGAGAGTTGGTGATCATCT
The DNA here is from genome assembly GCA_014182575.1 of Eucalyptus decipiens. Taxonomy (NCBI): domain Eukaryota; kingdom Viridiplantae; phylum Streptophyta; class Magnoliopsida; order Myrtales; family Myrtaceae; genus Eucalyptus; species Eucalyptus decipiens. The sequence continues at coordinate 9,049,830 of CM024612.1, read as the reverse complement.
TGGCATTGCCACCGGTTTTCTTTTTCACCATCAGGGATTGTCTTCATGAAGTGCCCCATTGATTATAAAAACTCAACATTTGAGTTCTTTGAGTATTACTCCATCGGGATTCAATTCTTGCAATTGACAGTCACCTTATCTTGACTCTCTTTTTTTTTCATCTATGGGCATTGGCCTTGCTTTTACTAGGCACACTGCTTTTTCATGCCCCAAGTTCTTATTCATTTTTTCACTTTTTTTTTATGGGCATTGGCCTTGCTTTTACCAGGCACACTACTTTTTCATGCCCCTTAGTTCTATTTTGATTTCTATGCATGTGTCAAACAATGACACTCAAACTTTCAAGGGTCTTCATCTGTCTTTTGCCTTGCCCCAGTGTGGGGGATGATCACCAACTGGGTTTAAAGAAATGACATTGCAGGTTCAAGTGGGCTATGCAAAGGGTATAAGTATATAGGATAGAGAAAGAAATGTTCTTCGTCATCCTAAGGCACTTAAATTACCACATGAATTCAGTGTAATAGCATGACTTGAAGATTGATGCAAGTGAGAGCAAGAAAATTTCAATCCATTTTATTCACCTTATGGTGCTGTCTTTACCCTCCAATTTGCCCCAATGTGGGGTGGTTCTTGACAGGGGATAACTTTAAAAAAATCTTCACGAGTGTATAAGGCCCAAAGTGGTTAAGCAATGGATCACTGTTGTGTTTAGGATAGAGAAATGAATTGCCCCTCATCATTTCGGTTATCGTACCTTTTGCGAGAGAACTCATTACCTTGCGGACATGGAACTTCCTACACTCATCTCACAAGTGTATCAAGTGTATAAGTATGGGACTGTGTGTAGGATAGGGCTTGCCTTTCATCATACTAACACGTCTCATTCAGCATTCTTAAGCATTGATGTCACTCCATTAAATTGTCTATCTTGACAAATCTCCACATGAAATTGGTGAGCTAAATCAATATGAAAATTTTCTTTTCAAAAGAGTCCAGCAACTTTAAGCATAAAAAGTGTTTGTGACTTCAAAACAAACAATTTATCATACTCAAAAATTCTCTTATAAGTATGAAAACATGATTGCAAGCATTCATTCAATAAAATGTCCCATGAAGGGACTGTCTCAGCAATGGGTGTCCTTGGATTGCCCCTATTAAAAGGGAACAAACACACAAATTGATCAATCGAGGATGAAATTCCAATCTTTGATTTGATGAAATCTTGCTTTTGCCCCGAAATTTGTCATGCCCCCCAATTTATCATCTGCAAGGAAAAGAATAGAGTGTCAATTCCAGAATTAATTATATTCATGAACACAATGTATCCATTTCATCCAAGACAGATTATCCTCTTTTGATTTGTTCCATTATTTTCTCATGGAAATGAGAAACTTCATTTGGCCTTCGAGAATGACATCTCACACAAATTGTAATGAGATGTGTCACACATCACACTTTGGAATCTAGATGATCTCCCTTTGACTTGCCATCGGTTTCTTATTGATGTGCAAGGAAATCGCTCGGGACAAGTAAGAGGAAATGTCTTCTTTATTCTTGGGAGATGTCATCAAGATCAGCTAGGAAATGATCCCTTGCCCCACGCCTTTTTTCCTTCGGATGTATGTTCCCAAATCAATGGGCTTGCTATCACTGGAAATTGACGAGTTATTTTCAAACGCCTCTCTGTTATGCTCTAAGACATGAAGTAAAGGAGTTAGAAAAACAAACAAAGGTAACCTAATGCATGCTTTTGGAAATGGCTTTAAAAATGATTTTTTTCTTCTTGAGGAATATTTTGGACGAGGAAGCATGAAGAAGCCGGTCCTCAGAATTTCTCCATGGATGATATTTTCTTTTCATTGTTGGATATCGTCACCGGGCTAGTTTGGTGTACCCCATCATGTCCTCAAAATAAAATTGTAATTTCATTTAATAGAATCAAATGAATTACATTATTGGAATGGAAATTGTGATTCCTAACCCTAAAAAGAAAAACATCAAAAATGATTCCTAGAAAACGAGAACGATTCCTAAAAAGCAATAAAAATTCCCACGCGGGGAAGGTGCAACCGAGCATGCCCCTAATTAAACAAGGAAAGTGAACTACTTAGGACCATGAATCATGTATACTTGAGTTCTTCACCCTCCTTGATCGTGTCATGCGAACCCTTCGGGTCGAGATTCTCCCTTCTAGATAAGTCACTAGTCTCTTCATGGTGGCATCAAATTCAACTACCTCGGGAAAAGGAGACGATTCGAAAGTTCTTTTGGCTCTCTTCTTCGAGTCGCAGTTTCTCATTGAAGATAGAGTACCTATGTCATCGCAGCTCTTTTGTTTGATGAGAAAAGCCACAGTAGTAGACAATTCATCGACTTGACTTTGGTGTTGTGCAATTCGTTTGTTCATATTGTCAATGATACGGTCTAGCACATCGTTTCGATCCGCCATTTTAGCTTTCGACCGTGTACGGATAGGTGAGCGAGATCGCTCCATAATCACCTAAAGGAAATAAATGGGAACATGTAAGCATGAGGTGTAAATGGAGAGTCAATCCATGACAATGATCTAATCGATTTTTCTATTTTTTATTATTTTTTTTTCATTTATTCATGAAAAGTTCGTACAAGAAGCGCACTTCCTAAAGAGAGTTGGAAAAATAGACACCTTGGTGAGATCAAATGTCCAAGACAAATTCTCCAAAGTTTTTTTTTCAAATGCATCATTCCCTAGCAAGATTAAATTCCCTAGACATGAACTGAAAACAAATTATCCAAAGTTTTTTCAAAATGATTCATTGTATGACAATTTCCTTACTTCATCTCTAATTGACAAAGGAGTTAAATCAATGCTTGACCTAAATTGTCATGGACAGACTAAAAGCACGACAAAATAAATTGCATGGTATAAGGATAGAAAACTTACTTCACCAAGAAAAATCGACAGCAATCACATAGACATGCACATGAGATGTGAGGCTCGATTTCTACTCTCGAAGGGCTTAGCAACGTGGAGTTAAAAGGGTGGGATGACTTAGTTGCAGCCTCGCATACTAAGTCAAGTCCTCCTAACTCCGGCTCGTCGAGAATGATACCCCAATGCGACGCAGCCTCGCGGGCAGAGGTAAACATTCTTGACACCAAGAAAAACTTTTCGGGATTGAGTTGGGCAACCTCTACTACGCGGCCTCGCGGTCGAAGTCGTATCCAACTCAATACCATCCTAAATGTCCTAGTGCAGCCCGGAGTCCGGCGGCGGGTTGTGTGTGCAATAATGTAGTGTTGAATGCAAGACATGCACAACAATTTAGATCAACCAACACTTCAATAACTTGAATTTAAAACATTCATCCACAACTCCAATCTGCAAGACAAATGTTAACAATCACTACTCCCCTTATACCTCCCAATCTGCAAAAACATTTAACACCTAAATGTTAGGGACATACACAGGATCCTCGCTGCCAAACAAAAACATTTTTCAAAAGAAAGAAAATTGGCCTAAGTCCACTAAGAGTTTTAACTCAAGTCCCCAGCGGAGTCGCCAAGTCGCGACCAATTTTTCGGGGGTGAACCACCTAGGGTTTGGCTAATGGATTGTTAAGCCTTGACTTAACTCGGGCTCTCCCAAGCCCATACCAATTCGCGACTTTCGGTTCAAGTTCTTAACATGCAAATTTTTTAATTGGGAGTCGCCACTAATCTATTTTTGGTGGGTCGATTAGAAACCCAAGTAAAATAACGGGAGAATTATTTTACTCCTACGAACCAGAGATTATGGGTACGGGGACTTGGTTACACTAGATTTCTCTAATGCCCTTTCGGTACCATTCTTTTATTTTAAAAAAAATGTTTTTGCAGGCAGTTTGGATTGATTTTAAGTCTATTTTCCTAACATGTAAGGTGATCATGCGGGTACACAAACCACCAATTTAACACCCAAGAAAAGCAATAAATAAATTGCAGGAATTTACCTCAAAGCAACGAAAGCATCTGCGTTGTTAGATTAGAATTCACATCATCAATCCTAAGATATGATTTCTAATTACCACACAATTTCTTTTTTGTTTTCACTTTATTTAATGGGAATCATGCTTTATGCAATGCGTGCTACTAATCTAGCATGAAATGATATGACATGGCGACGTGACTTGGCTATATGACCTAAGCGATATGACATAAATAAGCATGTAGTCTATCCTGAAGCATGAGATGGATTTATTCTAAAAAATAATTTTTTGTATTTTCCATGAGATTCGAAATTAATGAAATGCAACACTTAAATATGCAATCTAAATTAATCTAATGACCTAATTCTAATGATGAGCAATTTCTAATTAAATGCATCTAACAAAAATCACTAAATGACGTGCATTGTATGTATGACGTGCACATGATTTTTATTTTCTAATAAGCATGCAATCTATTTAGGAGAAATTATCTAAACCTATAATATGCAATGACGTACAAAGAATGTCCTAATTCTAATTTTTCTTTTTCTTTTATGAAATTCAAAATTAAAATGGCCAAATAATTAAACATGCAATTCAAATTTAAAACTATCATCCTAGATGAATGCAATCTAATTCAAAGATATCATCTAACCTAGATATCATCTAAACATGCATTAAAAAAAACTAATTAGCCTATCATGCAATCAATCCTAATCTACATGGGATGGGAATGCAATTTTTTTTTTTGTATTTTCGGGATAAATAGAACAATTATGAGATAAACATCAAACCAACCATGATCGTCAAGAATATTATCCATCACTCAATTTGAAATTCAAATTTGACTATCTCGCTAATAAAATCGATAAATTGATCTTAAGCCTTAAAGATCAAGATATCGTTTTTTTACTCCGCGTGAATAATTATTCCATCTAAAGCCTTATAGATAGAATAAAAATTTGTGCGGTTGCGGGTGGATGCTACATTAGGGAATTTCAATCATGTATTGGAAAAAAAAAATCAAACAAAGAGATAAAATATCAAAACCTCAAACAAGATAAACAAATCTACCTAATAAGTTAAATTTACCTAAAAGATAAACCTATCAAATAAAGTAAAATAGATCTATACCTAAATTTGAATTTTTCCAAAAAACCAATCGGTAGAACGGACCAACGATGGGCACGGCACGGCACGGCACGGCTCAGCTTTAGGGCAACGGTTGTGGCAATATCTCGGCTTGGCTTGGCACAATTTGTGACGATTTCGATGGGCTAATGTTCGGGACATCAATGTGGCGTCGAGTTAAACATGGAACAGCAACGTTGACGCAGCAAAATCAGCAAGCTTCACCGATATTGGGTTGGGTCGTGATGGACACGATTCAAGCCCGAGGAACTCACGGACACGCCTACACCGATACTTGCTCAATCCACTCGAAGCACACCTCGACACCTGGACGTGGGCAGCAATTGGGACAGCAAACAGTCAACGTTTGAAGATCCAAATATTTGCTGGAGAAGTTGAGGAATTTGCTGTGATGCTCAGCCCTCCTTGACGCGCCTTTGGACTAACGTGACAGAACAATGGGAACAACAAATTAGTTGACGTTGGGCGCCCTTCACAGACAAAACACCGGCACCGAGAAGGAGCTACGGGCACACGTGGAGATCACCGATGTCGATGGAGCCTCCTTTGAACTTCCGAAGGTAAAAGGCACCGAGAAGGAGCTGCGAGGCACGCGTGGGGATCACGATGTCAATTGATCACCAAAAATCAAAGGGCAGCACACGTTCGCCAACGATTCTCCCTCACGATCCGTCCCTCTCTCTCGATTCTCAACTTTTCGTCCTCAATTGTCCTTTGTATGGCCGTATGTATCAATAGTGTGGCCTTTTTCAAACAAATTACACGCGAGGTATTATATAGGTCTAAAAATGTATCTCTACGGTATATATTTTTTCCTTTTTGTTCACGCATGATACTCCTAAATATATCGTTGGAATATACCCACCTCGCGCAATATTCCCCTTTTGTAGTTTCCACATATTCTATCCAAAATTTTCCTTTTTGCTTGAAAATACAACCTTTGGTGTATATTGCCTAAAAATATGAAAAGCTTGAACGGAATATGTGAAAAATCTTCCCTTCACCGGCAGCCTAAAATAAAAATGAAAAATAAAATGCGTCTAAACTATATGCCATGCAATTAATTAATTAACTATTTTTTTTAGGGGTTAAAATTAATCCCTAATTTTTAAATGCAATAAATGAATAAACGGGTTGCCAAAATTTAGGTGTCAACAAAAATTGATTTTGAAACCAGTATCACAGAACTGGCTGATACTGAGCAAATTATAGTTAAGTCTTTTCACTAGGGAAACATTGCTTATTGTGAGGTTTCCAATCTTTACAGTTCCAAAACCCACAATCCTTCCTTTGCTATTTCCTCCAAAAGAGACTTTTCCACCATTTACTTGAACGAGTTTTATGAAGCAATTTGAATCTCCTATCATGTGTCTTGAGCATCCACTATCCAGATACCATTTTACATTTTTCTTGATAGTGACCTGCATTTAAAAAGGAGACTCAAGCTTTCTTTGGTACCCATATTTTTTTGGGTCCATTGATGTTAGTATGAAATGCAATATTTGCCCATACTTTCTTAACAGGTTTCTAGACCATAGGACACTCTTTTTCAAAATGATCTGCACTATTGCACTTTGAACATCTGAGAGCATTTCGACCTACAGGTTTTACAAACACCTTTTTGAAATGTTTTCTGTAAGTATCTCTTGTAGGTCTTTGCTTAATTCTTTCCTTTACTTTAGAAAAATCAATTAAAGGAATTGTTTCTTCTGTCATTCCTAAACTAGATTTATTGAAATAGGGTCTTTGTGCAGAAAGAATTTTTTTAAGTTTCTCAAATCCTAATGAAAATCTTTTTGAAACATTTGATAAGTCATTTTTTAGGAATGCATTTTCTTTTAAAAGATTGACTTCACTTTCTTTAAGAGAAGAAACATTCATGTCTAAACACTCTAGCTTTTCTTTCAAAGCGTTCTCCTGTTGTTTTAGTGTAAAGTTTTCCTTTTTAAGTTCAGAAATCCTTTTGAGAGAAGTCTTAAGACTAGAACACAGCTCATCAATGTATTTCGAAACTTTAACAGGGATTTTAAAGTTACTTACCTCTAATTCACTGTCTGAGTCTGAGTCTGTTTCAGAGTTCGAATCAGAGTCTGATTGTGCCATCAGACATATGTTGGCATAATCATCATCGCTTTCTTCACACTCTATGTCACTCCAGGTTTCTGCTTTAAGAGCCTTTCGATACTTTTTAGTTTTTGATTCTTCTTTCTCTAAAGAGGACAGTTGGGTCTAATGTGTCCCTTTTTCTTACATTCAAAGCAGACTGCATCTTTGTTTGATTCATCATCATCAACAGACTTGGTCTATTGCTTTTGAAAGCTCTGTTTCCTTGGATTGAATCTTCTTCCTTTTCTGTTCAGCTTTTTGAATTTTCTTATCATAAGAGCAAGTTTCTCATCGTCCATATCGTCTTCAGAATCTGTAACATCAGAATCATCATTGGATTTTAATGTAATGGATTTTTTACCTTTAGGATCTTCATCTTCATTGATTCGCTCCACTTCATAAGACTGAAGAGTTCCAACCAACTCATCGACAGATAGTGGCATGATTCTTTGTGTCTCTCTTATTGAAGTCTTTATATGGTTCTAATCCTTGGAGAGTCCTCGCAGTAACTTGTTTACCTTCATGGGATCATAAATTGGTTGACCTTGATTTTCAAGACCATTCACGATATCTGTAAAACGGCTAAACATGTCAATTATAGATTCTCCTGATTTCATTTTGAAGGCTTCATATTGACCGAGGAGAATGTTGATTCTAGTCTCCTTCACTCGATCCGTTCCTTCATAGGTGATATGTAATCCATCCCAGACTTCTTTTGCTGTAACACAAGAAGATATTCTATTATATTCAGTAGGTGAGAAAGCACAATATAAAGAATAAATTGCTTTTGCATCGAGTGCTTGTCTCTTGATTATCTCTTCCTGAGTCATTTCTCTTGACTCAACAGTTTCTTTTCCTCTTTCTAAGACAGATGCAGCTTTAGGAGTAATTCATTTGTCTACAACGTCCCATTCCAGAGGATCTTTTGACCGTAGGAACGCTTTCATCTTGTTTTTCCAGATGTTGTAATCCTTTCCATCAAAGTAGGGTGGTCTGGTATTGCTTTGCCCTTCCACCAGCCCTGGAGCTAGCATACTAGCCATGGATCTTTAACTCTGAAGTAAAACACTTTAAACAAAGTAAATACACATGCTCTGATACCAAATGATATAGCTAGTATAAGTACCTAAAGGGGGGTGAATAGGTATAAAAATAATTTCTCGAGATATGAAAGCAGTACTAGGCAGGCAATAGAAAGAAGACTCCTCTTTTGTTAATAGAACGAACTGTTAACAAAGTAAAAGGAGTAGGGAAGAGAAAATTCAACACGATGTTTATAGTGGTTCGGCTTGTTCCAAGCCTACGTCCACTCTTCTGCATCGACAGCCCACTGGCTGGATTTCACTATGAACAAAAGATATTTTACAGCAATGCTCTTCCTTGATTCCACAGTATGGATATTCTACCACACTTCCTCAAGGTATCTCACGAAATGAACTCTCTCCTGTATACAAGATTTTCGCTCAACAAATGAATTAACTACGAATCAAGGAGCTTCAGACTTTGGAATTCTTCTATTGAAAATTATGATATTGAATCCTTATTCTCTGCTGATGAAGAACCATCTGAAAAAACTCTTTGTGCCATTCCCTTGTACCAAACTTTTAGTGAGAATGAGTCAGACCCAGAGTCTGAAGACATTTTTCACATCTCACCCACATCTCCAGAACCGAACCTTAACATCTTCTCAAGTCAAACTCACTATCCTCATTTCCTAGTGAAAATTCTCACCTCAAAGTTTGCCAAACCAATCACTGTTATTGCTCTAATTGATACTGGAGCAAGTTGTTCCATCTTAGATACTAAAATCCTACCTGAAGAATATTGGACTCCCTATATCCGATATTTCAATTCTGCCTATAGAAACACTTTCTCCACAAATGTCAGAACCACTCCTGTGACTGTCTAGTTCTTCCCTCAGTGTTCGATAATAGCAAAAATATTTGGATCAAACCTCCCCAATAAAGATATGATAATTGGGTGGGATATTATGGCTCAAATCTCTCAACTCCGCATCATTCCTGGCAAATGTCTTAGATATAAAGACCAATTCTCTGAGTTTGTCAACATCCAGAGACTCTTTTCTATCCAGATCAGTCTACTAGATCCGATCATGCAAAAGTTGTTAGAATCTTGTTCGGAATCCCATTAGGAATTTGCCCAGAAATGTTCCCATCTTTATGGAAAAATCCAGAGTTCTTTGTTCGCCTTCCTTTTAAGAAAAATGAAGATATAAATCCAACCAAGGCAAGTCATATGGGAATGAATCCAGAACATCTGGCTTTAGCTCAAAGAGAATGCTCAGAATTATTGCAACAAAGTCTTATTGAAATCTCCGATTCTTAATGGGCTTGTGAAGCCTTTTATGTCAATAAACGTGCTGAGCAAAACAGAGGGAAGATGAGACTAGTTATCAACTACCAACCTCTCAATCTTTTTCTCCAAGATGACAAATTCCCTCTACCATCCAGAGACTCTCTCTTTGCTGGCCTAACTAGGGCTCATATATATTCCAAGTTTGACCTCAAAGCCGGATTTTGGCAACTGGGCATTCACCCTGAAGACAGATCCAAAACAGGATTTTGTATCCCGAACCAGCACTTCCAATGGAAAGTTCTTCATTTTGGCCTAAAGGTAGCACCATCTCTTTTTCAAAAGGCCATGTGTCGTATTTTCCAACCAATCTTGTCAACTGCAGCCATATACATCGACGACATTTTTGCTCTACAGTCCTGATGAGTAGTCACACTGTCAACTCCTTGAGCAATTTGCAGAAATTGTGAAGAAACATGGTATCATGCTTTCTCAAAGAAAGATGAATATCGCCCAGACAGAAATCAAATTTCTTGGTATGCACCTTAACAGAGGTACATACTACCCAGGGCCACATATTGCTCAAGAATTATTGAAGTTTCCTAAAGATAACTTCACAAAGAAACAAGTTCAGCAATTCCTTGGAATAATCAATTATCTCAGGGATTTTGTCCCAAATATTGCAAAGCTCTTGATTCCTTTGCAATCTATGCTGAAGAAGAATCCCCCACCTTGGGGAAAACTCCCGACTAAAGCAGCCGCTAAGCTTAAGTAGATTATGCAGAATCTCCTACCACTACAAATACCATCAACAGGAAAAAGAATTCTTCAAACTAACGCCAGTGATGAATATTGGGCCGCCATCCTATTTGAAGAAATTGATGGTAAGAAGCACCTCTGTGCTTATAAAAGTGGTAAGTTTTCTCAAGCTGAAATGCATTACCACTCCACTTTTAAAGAAATCTTGGCAGTAAAAAAGGGAATAAAAAAGTTCGAGTTCCATCTCATCGGCCATCACTTTCTGGTAGAATTAGACATCGCATCTTTCCTTTAGATAACCAAGTTTAAACAGAAACAGATTCCAAATTCTCAGCTGCTCTAATGGGCTGAATGGTTTTCGAAATACTCTTTTGAAACCAAACACATTCCTGGCAAAAAGAATGTACTTGCTGACTTTTTGTCAAGACCCAAAGCACCAGCTGAAATCAACATGTACATCAAGCGACCTGCCTTCCATATGCTCAATTATGGTGTAAAATACAAGATTGAGAAGATCAAAGACTTGTCAAGCTAGAAATATCCCCAGGAGATTGTTCAACACATCCAGAATGATAATCTTGTTGAAAACCTGGAAAATCTCATGTGGCAGTGTCACACAAATCTGTTCAGATTCAATGGAGGTTCGATTATTTATCCTTTTGGGTTAAATTTGAATTATCCTTTCATTCATCCTCTCATCTGAAAGGAAGATGATTTCCCTGACCAGCTCAAGACGCTGTTATGGTACTTAACCAATAAGTACTTGATAGCTATTGAAATTCCAACCAGAAGATTCATTGCCAACCTCACCAGGATATTCTTACTCGGAAGAAATGTGGAAAAAGAAAGCGATAAAAATCTCTTAGACTTTCTTAATTGGTTCTATCATCCTACATGTTGGAAACAAGACTTGGAAAAAGAACTGAGAACCATGACACCAAATCCTGAAGTCCACACCATTCTGCTTTTTTGACGTCCATGGCATTTTTTCACAAATAATGGCACCATCATTGATAATTCACAGGAAATAGGAACCACATCTTACAAACCCCATTTGAACACCAGGGAAGCCCGGATTCACAAATCTTATCCAAGATCTGTTAAATTCTGCGAAAACGAGTACCGAGAACTCCAGAGAATCTTGTGTCAAGAAAACAAAACCATTCTTGAAGATGTTTGGATTAATGTACCAGCTACGTGGGATCATTATGACCTAGCACCAGAAACTAAGGAAGCACTCGAGCAATACAGATAAGCTACATCGTCCCAAGATCATGAAATGACAGGAACATATGACAATGTCCAATCCACACAGGACCCCTATGCACGCTTTGGAGGTCCTCTGTCCCAGGATCCCTACGACCAGGGACCTTCGTCCTTATTCCAGAACATGGACATGTCCTTTTATGCCTGACCATCCAAGCGGCCTCGGCCAAGCATCCCCGCCGACACTCAAGAAGATGACAACACAAACCGGGCTGAAGAAGAAGCATCCCATTGGGCTCATGAAGAAGCATCCTCATCACGAAGACCGAGCCAAATCCTTTTTGAAGAAGAAGCCCTTGAAGCCCTTGAACAGAAATATGAAGCACATCTCTTAGAAGACAGCTCAGATGACTCAGTTTGCAGCTACAATGCTCGTGACTGACGAGATCGTTGAAAAGCTGTTGTCCGTACAATTTCATTGTAGCAAATTACTGTTCACTTTTACTGTAGCACTACGCTAGGGAAGGTACTGTTCACAGTACGGTCACTGTTCATAGTGTGCGAATAATTCCCTCTCGGAAATTTCCGGTGCCTCTGTTTGTATGCGGATCTATGAGCTAGGTCCTTGTTTGTGTCTTTATGACCTCTTATCGTCTATATAAGGTGAGGAGGGTGTAATGCTTTGGGCATAGTCCTCAGAAGTAAAGTGTGTGCTTTGTAAATCTCTCATGGCTTTCTAAATCCCTCTTCTTCTTCAGCTTGGTAGGATCCTCCAAGAAATGCAGCTTGGGTAGGTTAGAACCGATTCCATCCTGGCATCTTTGGGTGTCTCTAGGCTCTAAACTAAAGGGCTGAGTGGTTTTTTTGCTAAAAAGCTGTCCCTAAAGGGCTTGAACGGGTTGTTCGCCCACTGTGGGAAGGCATACCTGCAAAAAAATTTCTTGGTCCTCTCTGGTTCTAAGTCTAGGTCCATTCACTGGTATCAGAGCCATCATACCCGTTGACACTTACCAAAGGAATTCTTCCAATCTTCCCGTTGGACAGAATCAATTAGGAAGATCATTCGAGCTATTAAAGGAACATGTCGATAGCCCACCAATCCTGCTCGCCCATACAATTAGGATCTTGGTTTCCATAAGTAGAACCTTCCATGAATACTTTGCCAATCATTGGATCCTTAATCAATCTTGATTCAAACAAAGGAATCCGTTATGTCACATCCAGCCAAGAGATCTTCTCTAGTCGATAAGGCTAAGTCCACAATGAATCACACAGATCTGGATAGCCTTTCTTCAACGGATTAAAAGCATCACTTTGAGAATAGATTTTAAGTCTTGAGTCTGGCAGTCCTGAAGTCTTCAGACTTAGAATAGATGGGTTTGCAGATCTTCAGACTAGACTGATAGAAACGATTTGTCAGCTTCAAAATATTCCAGAAAGATTTCTCCAACAATATGTACTGTAAGTTCACATCCTTTCGTACAACTATATCTTTAACAAAGTTATACTTGGTATCTATATGTTTGGTCTTGCCATGATATTTTGGATCTTTAGTGTACACTATAGCTGCTTGGCTATCACAGTTAACCAATAATGGATTTGCAGCTTTCTCAATAACACCTAAATAATCCAAAAATCTCTTAAGCCAAACTCCTTCTTGTACCGCTGCTGATAATGCCATGAACTCAGCTTCCATCATGGACAAGGCTATACACGTTTGCTTCTTACTGCTCCATGATATGGCGCCATTGTTCAGTAAGAAAGCAAATCCAGAGGTAGATTTTCTTTCATCTAAATCTCCTCCCCAATCAGCATCTGAATAGCCTTCAAGTTGCAGATCCTTTCCTTGGTAATTCAACTTATAATCAGCAGTTCCCTTCAGATACCTCAGTATTCTCTTAACGGCCTTCCAATGCGCTTGACCTGGGTTGGATTGGTATCTACTCACCATTCCAACTGCAAAACATATGTCAGGTCTTGTACACATCATAGCGTACATCAAGCTACCAATAGCACTAGCATAAAGAACATGTTTCATTTGTTCATTCTCTTGTGGAGTCCTTGGACACAGTCTATAGCTCAATCATTCACCTTTTGCAATAGGAGTGTCTATGGGTTTACAATCTTGCATACAAAATCATTTAAGAACCTTATTTATACATGTTTCTTGTGAAAGAGATAACGACCTCTTCGAACGATCTCTTGAAATCTTAACTCCAAGAATGTATGCAGCCTCACCCATATCTTTCATCTTAAAGTTGGAAGATAACCAACTCTTCACAGTATTTACAAACTCCCTATTGCTTCCAGCAATTAGTATATCATCAACATATAATGATATGATCACAAATTGATCATTGGATTTTTTTATATATACACAATGATCATCATCAATCATTGTAAAGTCATATGCCATTATGGTATTATGAAAACGTATATACCATTGTCTCGATGACTGCTTAAGGTCGTATATCGATCTCAAAAGTCGACATACCTTTCCTTCTTGGCCTTCTTTAATGAAACCAGCAGGTTGTTCCATATATATTTCTCCCTCTAATTCTCTATCGAGGAAAGTAGTCTTTACATCCATTTGATATAACTCAAGATTCATACTAGCCACTATTGCCAGAATAATGCGAATCGAGGTAAATCTCACTACAGGAGAAAATGTTTATTCATAATCAATTCCTTCCTGTTGGTTATACCCCTTCGCCACAAGGCGAGCCTTATGCCTTTCTATCGAGCCATCAACTTTTCGCTTTATTTTGAGTGTTGGAGAAATCTTTCTAGAATATTTTGAAGCTATCAAAACGTTTCTATCAGTCTAGTCTGAAGATCTACAGACCCATCTATTCTAAGTCTGAAGACTTCATGACTGCCAGACTCAAGACTTAAAGTCTATTCTCAGTGACAGTTTTTAATCCGTTGAAGAAAGGCTATCCAGATCTGTGTGATTCATTGTGGATTTAGCCTTATCGACTGGAGAAGATCTCTTGGCTGGATGTGACATAACGGATTCCTTTGTTCGAATCAAGATTGATTAAGGATCCTATGATTGGCGAAGTATTCATGGAAGATTCTACTTATTAAAACCAAGATCCTGATTGTATGGGCGAGCAAAATTGGTGGGCTATCGACATGTTCCTTTAATAGCTCAAATGATCTTCCTAATTGATTCTGTCTAACGGGAAGATTAAAAGAATTCCTTTGGTAAGTGCCAACGGGTATGATGGCATAAAGGAGTATAAAAGGAAGACGTTCTAGTTGTTCAAGTGTGTGCGCGATAGAAGAAATCCAATGTCTGAAGCTCCTTGATTCGTAGTCAATTCATTTGTTGAGCGAAAATCTTGTATACAGGAGAGAGTTCATTTCGTGAGATACCTTGAGGAAGTGTGGTAGAATATCCATACTGTGGAATCAAGGAAGAGCATTATTGTAAAATCTCTTTTGTTCATAGTGAAATCCAGCTAGTGGGCTGTCGGTGCAGAAGAGTGGATGTAGGCTTGGAAGAAGCCGAACCACTATAAACATCGTGTTGAATTTTCTCTTCCCTACTCCTTTTACTTTGTTAACAGTTTGTTCTATTAACAAAAGAGGAGTCTTCTTTCTATTGTCCGCCTAGTATTGCTTTCATATCTCGAGAAATTATTTATATACCTATTCACCCCCCTCTAGGTACTTATACTAGCAATATCAATTGGTATCAAAGCCTGTGTACTCACTTTGTTTGAAGTGTTTTACTTCAGAGTTAAAGATCCATGGCTAGTATGCTAGCTCCAGGGTTGGTGGAAGGGCAAAGCAATACCAGACCACCCTACTTTGATGGAAAGGATTACAACATCTGGAAAAACAAGATGAAAGCGTTCCTAAGTTCAAAGGATCCTCTTGAATGGGACGTTGTAGAAAAAGGAATTACTCCTAAAGCTGCATCTGTCTCAGAGAGAGGAAAAGAAACTGTTGAGTCAAGAGAAATGACTCAGGAAGAGATAATCAAGAGACAAGCACTCGATGCAAAAGTAATTTATTCTTTATATTGTGCTTTCTCACCTACTGAATATAACAGAATATCTTCTTGTGTTACATCAAAAGAAGTCTAGGATCGATTACATATCATCTATGAAGGAACAGATCGAGTGAAGGAGACTAGAATCAACATTCTCCTCGGTCAATATGAAGCCTTCAAAATGAAATCGGGAGAATCTATAAGCGACATGTTTAGCCGTTTACGAGATATCGTGAATGGTCTTGAAAATCAAGGTCAACCAATTTATGATCCCATGAAGGTAAACAAGTTCTTTGCGAGGACTCTCCAAGGATTGGAACCATATAAAGACTTCAATAAGAGAGACACAAAGAATCATGCCACTATCGTCGATGAGTTGGTTGGAACTCTTCAGTCTTATGAAGTGGAGCGAATCAATAAAGATGAAGATCCTAAAGGTAAGAAATCCATTGCATTAAAATCCAATGATGATTATGATGTTACAGATTCTGAAGACGATATGGACGATGAGGAACTTGCTCTTATGATAAGAAGATTCAGAAAGCTGAACAGAAAAGGAAGAAGATTCAATCCAAGGAAACAGAGCTTTCAAAAGCAACAGACCAAGTCTGTTGATAATGATGAATCAAACAAAGATGTAGTCTGCTTTGAATGTAAGAAAAAAGGACACATCAGATCCAACTGTCCTCTTCAGAGAAAGAAGAAAGGAAAAGCTGAAAAGTATCGAAAGGCTCTTAAAGCAGAAACCTGGAGTGACACAGAGTGTGAAGAACGCGATGATGATTATGCCAACATATGTCTGATGGCACAATCAGACTCTTATTCGAACTCTGAAATAGACTCAGACTCAGACAGTGAATTAGAGGTAAGTAACTTTAAAATCCTTGTTAAAGTTTCTAAATATATTGATGAGCTGTGTTCTAGTCTTAAGACTTCTCTCAAAAGGATTTCCGAACTTTAAAAGGAAAACTTTAAACTAAAACAACAGGAGAATGCTTTGAAAGAAAAGCTGGAGTGTTTAGACATGAATGTTTCTTCTCTTAAAGAAAGTGAAGTCAATCTTTTAAAAGAAAATGCATTCCTAAAAAATGACTTATCAAATGTTTCAAAAAGATTTTCATTAGGATCTGAGAAACTTAAAAAAATTATTTCTGCACAAAGGCCCTATTTCAATAAATCTGGTTTAGGAATGACAGAAGAAACAATTCCTTTAATTGATTTTCCTAAAGTAAATGAAAGAATTAAGCAAAGACCTACAAGAGATACTTATAGAAAACATTTCAAAAAGGTGTTTGTAAAACCTGTGGATCGAAATGCTCTCAGATGTTCAAAGTGCAATAGTGCAGATCATTTTGAAAAAGAGTGTCCTATGGTCTGGAAACCTGTTAAGAAAGTATGAGCAAGTACTGCATTTCATATTAATATCAATGGACCCAAGAAAATATGGGTACCAAATAAAACTTGAGTCTCCTTTTTAAATGCAGGTCACTATCAAGAAAAAAAGTAAAATGGTATCTGGATAGTGGATGCTCAAGACACATGACAAGATATTCAAATTGCTTCATAAAACTCGTTCAAGTAAATGGTGGAAAAGTCTCTTTAGGAGGAAACAGCGAAGGAAGGATTGTGGGTTTTGGAACTGTAAAGATTGGAAACCTCATAATAAGCAATGTTTCCCTAGTGAAAGGACTTAACTACAATCTGCTCAGTATCAGCCAGCTCTGTGATACTGGTTTCAAAATCAATTTTCAAGAAGGAATATGTTCAGGAACCAGTAAAGACTCTACTCAGTCGTTTATGGGTCGAAGACATGGAAATATCTATCTCTTGGATGTGAAACCAGATGAATCACAATGATTAATCTCAATTCAAGACGAAGCAAACTTATGGCACAGAAAGCTTGGGCACATTAATATGAAGCAGATAGCCAAAATATCAGCGAAGAAGCTTGTTCGTGGTCTACCCAATTTATCTTACCAAAAGTCTGATCTATGCACACCTTGCGTATTGGGAAAGCAGGTAAGAAATTCCTTTAAACCAATAAATCAAGTTTCCACAATCGTATACTGCAGTTGTTGCATATGGATCTCTTTGGACCAACAAGAACTCAAAGCATTGGAGGTAATAAATATTGCCTTGTAATTGTGGATGACTACTCTCAATTTACTTGGGTATACCTCCTGGCAAGTAAGTCTGAAACCTTCTCTTATTTTGAAAAGTTTGCTAAAAGAGTTCAAAATAAAAAAGGATATGCTATCTCAAGTATAAGAACAGACCATGGAGGCGAATTTGAAAATCAAGTTTTTATAAAATTCTGTGATGAATCGGATTTTCAGCATGTGTTTTCCTCTCCATATACTCCAGAGCAAAATGGAGTTGTGGAAAGAAAGAATAGATCTCTTCAAGAAATGGCTAGAACTCTCTAATTGAAAGTAACATCTCTTCACGTTTTTTTGGTGAAAATTTGTTTCAACAGCAAGTTATATTATCAATAGAGTTTTTCTAAGGCCTATTCTAGAAAAAACCCCTATGAATTATTCAAATGAAAGAAGCCTATTGTTTCATATTTTCATATATTTAGATGCAAATGCTTTATATTGAAAAATGCAAATGATCGAGTTGGTAAGTTTGAAGAAAAATCAGACGAAGGCATCTTCCTTGGATATTCTACTTCAAGCAAAGCCTACAGAGTCTATAACAAGAAGAGTCAATCTGTGGAGGAATCAATGAATGTCAAATTCCAGGATTCTATGCAAAATGAATCTATTCAAACTCATCTTGAAGAATCTGAATCTGCTCCAGACTCTACAAAGTCTAAATCTTAAGAAGCAGACCAGACTTTGAAAGATCAGCAACAAACGGTTATTGAAGATTCAAATGAAGGAAGTGATCATCATCCTGACGAACCAACCAGTAATTGGAAGCATAAGTCCAGTCATCCCAAAGATCTCATTATTGGCGACATTAATGAAGGAATTCGCACAAGATCCAAAAGGCGCGAAGAGTCTAGTGCTATGGCTCTTATTTCTAAAGTAGAACCCAAAAGCATAGAAGAAGCTTTATCTGATGAAAGCTGGATTGAAGTTATGCAAGAAGAACTCAGACAATTCAGCATTAATGATGTCTGGGAATTGACTCCTAAACCAAAAGGTAAATCTATTATTGGAGCTAAATGGGTTTTCAGGAACAAGATGAACGAGAATGGCAAAGTCGTAAGAAACAAAGCAAGACTCGTGGCCAAGGGATATACGCAAGAGGAAGGGATAGATTATGATGAGACTTACGCACCAGTAGCGAGGTTAGAAGCAATTCGATTACTACTTGCTTTTGCTTGCTATAAAAATTTCAGGTTATTCCAAATGGACGTCAAAAGTGCTTTCCTAAATGGATTTATCCAAGAGGAAGTATATGTGGAACAACCACCTGGGTTTGAAAATCCAAAGAAGCCAGACTCAGTATTCAGACTGAAAAAGGCCTTGTATAGATTAAAGCAAGCACTTCGAGCTTGGTATGACAGGCTAAGATGAATTTGAAATGAGTATGATTGGAGAATTAACCTTCTTTCTTGGACTTCAAGTGAAACAATTGAAGGAAGGAACATTCATTCATCAAGAAAAATATGCTAATGATCTTGTCAAGAAGTTTGGACTGGAAAATTGCAAAAAGATTGATATACCAATGTCGAGTTCCTTAAAGATAGACAAAGATGAAGGAGGAAAGAAAGTTGACCAGAAGCTATACAGGAGTATCATCGGTTCACTTCTTTATCTTCTGCTTCTAGACACGACATTTTGTTTAGTGTTTGCATTTGTGCTAGATTTCAAGCAAACCCTAAAGAATCTCATCTCGAGTCTTTGCAAAGCGTATTATCAAGTACATTGCTTCAACTTCAAGTATCGGTCTGTGGTATCCCAAAAAGGGAGACTTCACTCTTCTTGGATACTCAGACGTAGATCTAGCTGGTTGCAGAGTTGATAGAAAAAGCACCTTGGGTACCTGTCAGTTACTTGGAAACGAACGGTATCTTGGTTTTCAAGAAAGCAAAGTACGGTAGCTCTTTCTACGGCGAAGCGAGTATGTAGCTCTCGGAAGTTGTTGTTCTCAAATTTTGTGGATAAAACAACAGTTAAGAGACTTTGGAATTGAAGATTCATGCACCGAGATTAACTGTGACAACACCAGCGCAATCAATCTTACCAAAAATCCTATTATTCACTCAAGAGCAAAGCATATAGAGATCCGACATCACTTCATTAGAGATCATGTTCAAAATGGAGAAATTTCGATTCAGTTTGTTGACTCAAAGAACCAACTGGCGGATATATTTACAAAGCCTTTGGAGAAAAATCAATTTGAAATCATCCGTTCCAGACTCAACATTTTTAAGCTTGAAGAAGTTAAAGTCTAGAGACTCTCAGACTCTCAGACTCAGTCAATCGTGGGCTTTGACTGTAAGGTATTCTCTCTTATATATTAAATCTCGAAAAGGTACGATCATTAATAATTGATTTTAAATTTCCGTGAAAAATGCTAATTTACCTTTTCAAAAAATTAATTTCTATATAAAATGGCAGTTATTTTTTTTTTTTTGAAAAAGGCAGTTGATTTTAAAAAATGCACCTTTTCACTTTCCTTTATGACGTTTGGTTTCTCGACTGGGTTATTTACAGTCGATTCCTCTTTGCAAAACTCCAAAACCCTAAAAAGTCTCGATCTTCCATTCTTGTCTTCCTCCATTGTTTAATCTTCGAAAAAGTTGTCATTTTTCTTGGGAAAGTCAAGCGAAGAATCTTTCAAAGACAAAGAAAGATGTCGTCTTCAAGAAAGTCTTCGAGGATTGCAAGCAGGGGACCACAGCGATCGAGTGAGGGGCCTACTCATTTTAATCTTACTGGGGAAGAAGATTCACCAAGCCCGCAACATTCTCAATCGCGTCATTCTCCACCATCTAGTCCATAGGGTGTGGGTCATCAATAGGATGAAAAAATCATTGAAGACGCCGAACCTGTAAGAACTCAAAAGCTCGGCTTTATTTATAAGCTTTATCGTGCTTTAAAGAGTACTGGTACTCCATTGAAATACATCGATGAGTTTCTTAAGGATAAGGGACATGGAAATGAGTACGTATTCTTGCGAAAAATGGAAAACTTGGGAATTGCTCCTAGAGGGATGGCAGAACAAGCCCTTGCGAACATTCCAAGTGATCCGCGTGTCGGTGGTTTTAATCCAACAAATGGCAATGATGATGATAAACTGTACAGCCAATTTCAACCGAAAATGGGTGTTGTAGCGAATATTCGAGGGAAAAGGACTGATTTGTTTAGATTAAAGGAACAGAAAGATCTATACTCCAGATTGCTGAAACGTGGGGTGATAAACCCTAGGAGTGTAGATTTTGACTTCCTGGATGCTGTGAATGTGAACTTGAGAGAAAAGTTCAATTCTCTTCAATTGGAACAGTTCTGTACTGACACCACAGAGGGTTATGCACAATTGACTGCATATTTCTATTCAAATCTTAGTTTCTTGGATGCGAATAGAATATCTTTTAGTGTCCGAGATCAAGACTTTGTTGTTGATGTGGATATGCTGGCGGATGTGATCGGGATTGAAAGAGGAAGGTATCAACCAATCAATGTCTCTATTGCTCGCACAACATTGGAACTTGTCAAGGACAGAATGACAGAGGGAAGGATTACCTACTCAAGGATGCGTGCGAACAACATCATTCTTCACAAGATTGTGATCAATTGCCTCAGACCGAAATCAACTTCCAAGACTGATGTTTCCAACTCAAAGGCAAAGTTGATGTACGCAATCAATCTTTGGGAAAAGTTTTCTCTTCCTCACACCATTCTATTCCACATGTATAGAGCAATGGTGAAGGACAAAGGACAACTTCCTTATCCAGGTCTTGTGACAAAGATATTCAGACACTTGAATATTCAGCCTCCACAAATTCTCTGTGTTCGACCGTGTGACCAAATGGTGGTAGGACTGAAAATGGTGCTGAAAATGCGACTGAAAGAACTTAGCAAGGCGTTTGAGAAGTTTAAGGAGAAAACCCCTGTTAAAACTCATCATGGTCCTTCTGCATCGAAAAGAAAAGGAAAAGAGCCAATGGTTGCTTCATCCAAAAAGTGAAGGGCTATCTTCATTGAGGATGAGGATGATGAGGATGATCTCACCATTTCTGCTATAGCTTTGAAGAAGCTAAGTCGTTCTGTTCCAGAATCAATGGAACGACAGGAGAAGGAAGCAGAGGAAAGAGAAGAACAAGAGAAAGAAGGAGAAGAAGAGAGAGAAGAAGCGAGAGAAGAAGAAGAGAAAGAAGAAGAAAAAAGAGGAGAAGAAGAGAGAGAAGAAGGAGAAAGAGAAGCAGAGGAGCAAGAAGCAGAGGAAAAAGAAGAAGAGGAGAGAAGAGCTAAAGAAAGAACAGAGGAGGAGAGGTTTGAAGAAGAAGAAGAGAGAGCAGATCAAGAGGCAGAAGAGCCTGAAATACACTCTTCTCCCCATGAAGCCATAGAAACAGGGGGAGAATAGGAGCAAAGAGGAACAACCTCTTATCCTGTTGCCAATGAAGGAGTTAGTTGTTCTCCTGCAGATCCAGAGGACGTTTATGCCTCTCAATTTCCTGAAGAGGGTCATGGTGCTTCATCGCCAAATTTGCACAATTATGCTGATATACCATCGTATGCCTTTACTCCATCAGACCGTGCTGAAGCTAGTATGCAGACTGATAATACAGCAGACTTTCGCAGAATTCTTGATATTCTCTTGGAAATGCGATGTCAGATTTATGCCTTGGAGTGCGAGGTTAGAACCTGAAGAATACTGGACAAGTTTCTTCTATTTCCCTACCTGATTAGATTCAAGTCCTTGCTACTCAAATTCAAGCCAATGCTAAAGGAGAAGAAGCGGCTCATCTAAGGGAAGACTTGAAAAAGCTGGAGGGCATCGTCCAGTCTATGGGAGATTTCCAGCTTGTTCGCATTCCCAAGCAAATTTGACTTCTTTTTCATCTCAAACTTTTTTATGATGACAAAAAGGGGGAGAGACGCAAGCTTTGAACAACTTTGAACTTAACTTGTTTATTTTTAGTTTGTTTGTGCGTTTGGATTTGGACTGAATGTGGTGAGGATTTGACTTTGGCTGCTGCTTTTATGTTAAGTATTATTGATATCTTGTGAATGACTTTATATGCCAGACTGACCTATTTTCTGTGGTTGCAGATTTTAGTGTTATCATTAAGTCATTAATCTTTATGAGATATCCATATTACTCGGGTAATGTTTTTGCAGGTCAAAGTTATTTAAATCTGCAGGAAAGTTTTGTCATCATCAAAAAGGGGGAGATTGTTGGAGAAATCTTTCTGGAATATTTTGAAGCTGTCAAAACGTTTCTATCAGTCTAGTCTGAAGATCTGCAGACCCATCTATTCTAAGTCTGAAGACTTCATGACTGCCAAATTCAAGACTTAAAGTCTATTCTCAGTGACAGTTTTTAATCCGTTGAAGAAAGGCTATCCAGATCTGTGTGATTCATTATGGATTTAGCCTTATCGATTGGAGAAGATCTCTTGGCTGGATGTGACATAACGGATTCCTTTGTTCGAATCAAGATTGATTAAGTATCCGATGATTGGTGAAGTATTCATGGAAGGTTCTACTTATGGAAACCAAGATCCTGATTGTATGGGCGAGCAGGATTTGTGGGCTATCAACATGTTCCTTTAATAGCTCGAATGATCTTCCTAAATGATTCTGTCCAACGGGAAGATTTGAAGAATTCATTTGGTAAGTGCCAACGGGTATGATGGCATAAAGAAGTATAAAAGGAAGACGTTCTAGTTGTTCAAGTGTGTGCGCGATAGAAGAAATCCAAAGTCTGAAGCTCCTTGATTCGTAGTCAATTCATTTGTTGAGCGAAAATCTTGTATACAGGAGAGAGTTCATTTCGTGAGATACCTTGAGGAAGTGTGGTAAAATATCCATACTGTGGAATCAAGGAAGAGCATTGCTGTAAAATCTCTTTTGTTCATAGTGAAATCCAGCCAGTGGGCTGTCAGTACAGAAGAGTGGACGTAGGCTTGGAACAAGCCGAACCACTATAAACATTGTGTTGAATTTTCTCTTCCCTACTCCTTTTACTTTGTTAACAGTTCGTTCTATTAACAAAAGAGGAGTCTTCTTTCTATTGTCTGCCTAGTATTGCTTTCATATCTCGAGAAATTATTTATATACCTATTCACCCCCTCTAAGTACTGATACTAGCAATATCATTGAGAACCCACTTGTTCCTGATAGTTTTGCATCCTTTTGGAAGATCAACCAGTTCCCAAACTTGGTTTGACTTCATTGACTCAATCTCCTCTTCCATTGCATGAATTCATTTTTCCTTACTAGAGCAACTTAGAGCCTCATGTATATTTCTTGGCTCATCCTCATCTTGTGGGGCAATCATAGAAGTTTCCCCTTCAATGTCAAAATATTGACGGGGAATACTTTTGCGACTTGTTCGCCGTATGGGAGATTGTGCATTTTGCACATCGTTCCCCATTATGCTCCCACTAAGATTAGATAATGATGATATCGTCTCATCATGTGGTTGTAATTGAGAATGAGTTGAATTCAATTCATCACTTCTCATATTACTCCCACTTGGATGAACTCCACTAATATCATTATCTTGATCCAAGGTTTCAAATAGGGAGTAATCTTCCCCTATTTTGCCATTCTTAGGAAATTCATCCTCTAAGAAAGTGACATCCCGTGATTCAAATTCAGTTATACTCCTACTTTTCTGCTCACTTATGAATACATACACTTTCGAGTGTTTGGAGTATCTTATGAAAATACTCTTCTTTCCTCTGGGACCCAATTTCCCAAACTTGTGAGAGGGCTCATGAGCATAGGCAGCACAACTCCATGGCTTAAGAAAACTTAAGTCCGGTTTTCTACTTGTCCATAACTCATATGGAGTAGAAGTAACTGATTTGGAAGGCACCCGGTTAAGTATATAGGCATCAGTTAACAACGCATCACTCCAAAAAGTGATAGGTAAGTTAGCATGCGCCATCATGGACCTAACCATTTCCAGTAGGGTTCTGTTTCTTCTCTCCGCAACACCATTTTGTTGAGGAGTATATGGAATAGACAACTGTCTTTCTATTCCTTTTTCATCACATAATTTTCTAAACTCATCAGATAAATACTCTCGACCTCGATCGGATCTCAATGCTTTTATTTTCTTGTCTAATTGATTTTCTACCAAGTTCATAAACCTTTTGAAACAACTTAATGCTTTAGATTTATGAGAAATCAAATAGACATATCCGAATCGAGTATAATCATCTATAAAAATGATGAAATAAACAGCCCCATGCCTTCCTTTCACATTCATTGGACCACAGACGTCAGAATGGATTAAATGCAGTGGAAATTCAGCTCTTTTACCTTTTCCAAATGGTTTCCTTGTCGTTTTCCCTACTAGGCAATGCTCACATATGGGCAAATCGACTTTTTCAATGTTGCTCAACAAGCCCTATTTGGCTAGTCTATTCATACGTTGTTCGCCAATATGACCAAGTCTAGCATGCCACACATTCACATCATTATCATATGAATTAGGAGACGTGAGAAGGGAATAACAAACATTTGCATTAACATAGTCAATATCTAATACAATGAAACCATCCAAAAAATAACCACAACCATAGAAATTTGTATCCAAAAACAAATCCACACCTCTATTATGGAAGTTCATATTAAAACCTAGCATGACCAACACTAAAACAGACACTAAATTTCGACGAATCTCCGGAACATACAATGCATCATGTAGGAACAAAGTGCGTCCACCACGCATGTTCAATTGGCAGGTGTCAATTCCTTTTACTTCAGCTCTGGAGTTGTTTCCCACATAGATCCACTTAGTTCTAATTGGTACTCGTCGGAATTCCACGAAGGATTCTCTATTCTTCGCTACATGGTCTGTCGCTACTGAATCCACAGTCCACAAAGGATTAGACTCAGTTAAGAGTACAGAACTCAATACATAAGCAAAGTTCTGAAAAGTACAAGGGGTGTATACCTTCTTTGGCTCACGACAGTCATGAACATAGTGATCCTTCTTGTCACAATTGTAACACTTCACCCTTGTAAGCTTCTTCATTCGAGGATGCTTTCCTCTTTCATGTTGGTTAAGCTTAGGTTTCTTCCTTGAAAGACAGGCTTCGTTGCCTTTCCATTTATCGAACCAGTTAGGACGTTTGCACTTGGAGCTCGAAGCTCCATGTGAGCTAGAACTAGCATGATAGATTTCAGCTTCCGGCTTAGCCGCCAAGAGGCGGTCCTCTTCCAGCTCAAGATGACGCACTGCATCCTCAAAGGTTTTGATATTTTCATTATGGGTCAGGTGCACCTTCATATGCTCCCAACTCTGAGGCAAGGAACGAATGACTGCTTACACTTGCTTCTCATCAGTCAGGACATGGCCAGCATCTTTCAACTCATTAATCACGTTTGACATCATTCTAAGATGTTGCTTCATGATCTGACCATAAGGCTTTTTATAAGAGTCAAACCTAATAGTGAGCTGCCTCAGTCTGGTCACCGAAGTATAACCAAATCTTGCTGCCAATGCTTCCCACATTTCCTGGCATTCTCAAAACGCCTAAACTCTTGCATGACGTCATTTTCCATGCTATTCAGCAAGGTAATGCGAGTAAGAGAATTCTTTCTTTTCCATGCAACAAATGCTTCCTTATCTCTCTTGTGCTGTGCAGTGTTTCCTTCTTCAGGTTCTACCATGGTCAAGTTAAGAGCTTCTAGTGCCTCTTGCTCTTCCAGCACATATTGGATTTTCATGTGCCATATTTCATAGTTATCGCTATTGAGCTTCTTACCTTTGTTTAGCTCAGCAACTATGCTCTTTGTGGTTGAAGCCATTGTTCCGAACATATCAGACATATATGCACGAATTATTAATGCCTATCATTTATGCATCCATTTTGCACAAACCCATCATATTAATGAACAATTTCAAGTAATGTTTGAGAATCAAAAGGTCACTATGTTTCCAATCATCCTCCAAAAATCCTAACTTAAAACTATCAATAATATAATTGTTTTATGCAAAATAAATTCTATGAAGCTACAAAAACTTCTATGAACTATCCACATCAATCAACAATAATAGAAAACAAATAATATTTAACATCCAATAGAATAATAATGCTTTCACATAATACAACTAACATATCAGTTGCCACATTAACAATAATTAAGTAGAAAAGCATTACATGAGATGTCCACAAAGCACACTAAATAAAGACCAGCCAATACATCTAACACCAAGTCAATACACGAACTGGGAAAGATCCACTTTTGTCCAATTTCTTGATCTTTTCCCTTGTACCAATGGAGTAATAATCATCTATAAAATCCATCACAATTTTCCTATATGAAGCGGCTCTATTGACATCCCATATGCGATTCAACACTCTTTGCCAATCTGGTGGAAGAGTGTTTATGAAAAATCGTACCATTTCAGACTGTGGCAAATGACGATCATTTCATATGACCTTTTGAATTTTCCCGTTGACTTCAAGGACGTGATCAATTAAGTCACCACTCTCCCATCGATGATCAGTCAGCTCAGCTATCAACTTAGAAAGCCTTTCCTTTTGTTTATTGGTAATTGCACGAATAGGTGTGTGCAACTTCAGGGGAGGCATTGTTCCTGTAACAAATGCAGAACAAATAAAGGATCACATATAATCCACATAGACTTAATTGGAAAAAGAAACACATTCTATCTCTCTCTCTCTCTCTCTCTCTCTCTCTCTCTCTCTCTCTCTCTCTTGTCAACGGTCAACGGTCAACGGTCAACCGGGTCGGGTCGCCAAGTCAGGCCGGGTCGGGTTGGACAGACCGATTCGGCACGAGTAGCACGCGTGCAGCTGACGTCAGGTTAAAGCTCAAAAACATCAATTCAAACCCATATGTCAATGGTCCAACGCAAATGCAATAATAAAAATGCTCCTAAAACTATATGCTACGCAATTTAATTGTAGTTTCTTTGTTTAGGGATCAAAAATTAATTCCTAATTTTCTATATAATAAATAAATGATCAGGTCACTAAAATATAGGTATCAACAATCATTATCATCTAAAAAGTAGGAAGATGGCAAAGCGCCTACAATTGAAGCACTGTGTGATGTGGAAATAGCCAAAAGAGAAGTATTAGATGCAAAAGCTGTTTATTCACTATATTGTGTTTTATCCCCTGCTGAATATAATTGAATTTCTTCATGTGAAAAAAAAAAAAAAAAAAAAAAGGGACAAGTCAAGTTAATTTGATCCCGCTATATATCAAATACCCTAATCGAGTTAATTTCTACTAATATGAGATCGCAAGCTAAACTAACATTTGTAATTGAAATTTATTTGGCCAATTTGAAGCTTAATTACTTCAATTGGATGTTAGTCTAGAATGGGCCAAGTCGAATTGGCTCAATCGGAACTCACTAACTCGATTTCGTAACTTTTGACTAGAACCAATCTATAAAATTGAGAAGTTCACATGTGAATTTGCCAAAATTAATGCTAGCCATGGATATCCAAATAGAAGACTAAGGATGATCGGGCCTATTTCTCATTCAAAAATTATGCTAGCGGACTTCGATTTTGTTCAACTCTTTATGTTTGGAATTAAAAAGATCATGGTGCAACTTAATCAAAGGGAGATTCAGTTGCCCATATAAACAAAGTTGGATTTCCACAAATAGAGTTCTTAGTTAGGAAAGACTATCTTGTCTTTGGATCTACAAGGAAATAGTATCTCTCCCTGCAATAAGATCTTCAAGGAAAGAGTACCCCTTCCAAACGGTCAGCTTGGAAATAAAGGAGTATAAAAGGAGGTCATGATGCTGAAGCAAGTATAAGATCTTGAATCTAAGATTTCAAAGTTCAAAGAAAGCTTCGATAGTACACACTTGTTTTTGTGAGCTGATTATCATCAGTCTTCACTAGTCGTAGAAGCAAAATGGCCGGCATGGACAGCATTGTCGCTGGAGTTTCCCCTACAGGTTTGAACCAAATCGACCTATCGAGCTCCGACCTTCAACGATTGGCCTCTCTAGTGAAACAGGTTTTCCATTCCCTCGAATTTTCTGCTATATCAATTTATTTTCTGTTACCGAAACCAAGAAAACTTATGTTTTAATTTGTGTTGACACTGACGGACAAATCCATTTCATTGGCCGCAGGCGTGCATGGATTCAGGGTTTTTTTATGTCATCAATCACGGAATAAGCCAAGATTTAATGGACGAGCTCTTTTCCCAGAGCAGGCAGTTTTTTGATCTTCCATTAACTGAAAAGATGAAACTATTAAGAAACGCAAAGAATAGAGGATACAGTCCTATGTTCGATCAAACCATAGACCCTCCAAATCAGAAAAAAGGTTTGATTTTTCATAGCTCCCTGTAATTAGCTGGCAATTTAATAGCAGCACTTAGAAAAGGAAGTGGGGACTCTTCACCACAGAAATAGGAGCTAGTTGTTTGAACTTTGAAGTACTAACACAAAATGGGAGAAGTACATCCCAGGTGCCAACACTTTTTTTTAAAAGTATGACACTTAAGTGCTACTTCCGACGAATCTCATCAACAATCTTATGTGGCAATTTTTTATTATTTTTCTCGCTTACGTGGCTCGCCGAAGAGTTGACTCATCAAAACACTGCAAAAACGACGTTGTTTTGGTGTGGATTTAAATTTTAATATAAAAATTAATTAAATTAAATTATAAAAAATTAATTAAAAATTAAATAAAATATATTTTATTTTTAAAAAAAAATGAGGAAAGAGGCAGCTGAGGGTTGAGCCCCCATCGTCGCCGCCTCCCCACCGTCGCCGAGAAGGGTCTGCGACCATGGGGGTCGACCGCGGTCGTCGGGCCTTGGCCAAGGGCCGGCGACCCCGACCGACCCTCCCCCACCGTCGTTGGCCCTTCTCGGCGGCAACGAGAGCTTAGCCCTCAGCCACCTCCCTTGGCTTTTTTTTTTTTAATAAATATATTTTTTTATTTTTAAATGTTTTAAATAAATTTAGTTTTAAGTTTAATTTAATTAATTTTTAAATTATTTTTTTACCACGTCGCACCTAAACGACTTCACTTTCGCATTATCTAGCCACTTTAGCGTGCAAAACGATACCATTTTGCACTTACTTCGCCACTTCAGCATTTTTGCCGGATTTTATTGCCGTTGGCACTTAAGTGATCAATTTTGCTTTGATTTTAGCACTTAAGTGTCATTTTCCTAACTTTTGGCACTTAAATGTCCCTTCGTGCCAAGTTTTGGCACTCCAGGTGTTTGGCACTCAACACAAAACCATGAGTTCTACAACAAAGATTTAATTGAAGCTTGTTACTTTCTATCTGGCTATCATCTTCAGAAGATCTTTAAGTAGTACTGATTCCATTGCCGTTTTATAGGAGATCACAGGGAGGGGTACTTCTTAGGAGTGGACGTACCAGAATATGATCCCAACGCGCAGAAGCCTCATTTTGGACCAAACGTCTGGCCTTCTGAGGGTAACCAATTGCTTAATATTGTCCAACTTAAAAATGCTGCTGATGATCACTACTTAATTTAGTTTCACTATTGTATTTTTTCTAGATATGTTGCCAGGGTGGAGGCAGACTATGCAGGACTATCATAGTCAAGCATTGTGAGTCTTTGTTCTAGATGATTTAAAGCTGTGCACCTTAATTTTTTTCTGTACAGAGATCCCCTGTTTCTCTGGCGTGGTGTCTGCGACCTTTTCGGTACCGTAATAATCCCCACCTTCCCTTCCACATGCATCAGATAGTGCCCTGTTCTTTTTTATCAAAGCGGCCTAAGGGGAGTTAAATTGCCTCTGACTTCCTAACTGCATATGCCTTCTTGAGCTGTTACCTATGTTGGCCAAAGTATAAGTCTCTTCTAGTAATTTGTAACTGCTGATTAAACAGTTTTTCTGGGGGACTTTATGTAGCTATTATGCCCGAGATTCACTATTAATCACATTGCCTAAGAGCCTTAACTCAATTGTCTACTTGCTTACAGTGGTAGGGCTGATATTACAGTCACAATTTTCATTACATAAAGTCTCCAACTCAAAATTAGTTGACTTTTGGATACAGTTATACTTTAAGAGCAATGCGCAATGATCTATGTAGCAAGATTCAGTGTAATTTGTTGGTATCAAAGTGATGGTAATCAATTTGGTAATATTTCGATTTGTAAAATGCGCATTCAGGAATGTGGCGAAATTAGTTGCAAGGATTATTGCTATAGCACTTGATCTGGAAGCTGATTTTTTTGAAAAGCCAGAAACATTCGGTGAGCCTATTGCGGACTTGCACTTGCTGCATTATGAAGGTAGATTTTACTTTGCTAAACTACATAACAAAAATCCGCAATTCTTTCTTCTCATCCTGTTGATATTCCCTTCATTGTTTAGGTGTAGTCTGTGATCCCTCTGAAGGAATGTATGGAGCTGGGGCACATACAGACTTTGGGTTCCTTACCTTGTTGGCAACGGATGCTGTCTCAGGTCTCCAGGTATTTACTATTCTCCTATAAACCCGTTGGTGCAGATTTTATGCATAGTTATGGTGTATTGAACTGATCTAACTATTTCAGGTTTGCAAGAACAAAGATGCGGAACCTCAGATATGGGAATATGTGCCACCTATGAAAGGGTAAAGCCCACCTGAATTTCAATTGTGAATTTGGGATTATTATATTATCGATCTCATATTTAGAGTAATTTGGACGTTTTTGGTGGAAGATCATCATGTTAGGATTTATATTCCAGTGATTTATGGTTTACAAATAAAACTTGGAATGACTTTGTTTCAAATCTTGCTCTTCTTGTTTATTGGGGCATGGGCACGACAATGTGTTTCCCGTGATACGCTTGATTGGAAAATTGCTTCATGCCGATGTTGAGTGGAATCCATCACCACTATTAGTGAATACATTTTTTACGATAGTCCTTTGTCTGACCTGATCTGCTTTTGTGGTTCTTCTTCGTACAAAGGCAGCGATAAGCCAGTTTAGAGAGAAAGTATTATCGTGAGATGGGGATAAAGATGGATTTCCAATTAGAAACATAGAGAGGCGCCCTCATCCACTTCTCCTTTCCTTGCTGAACAACCTCTTTCTCTCTCTCCTCAAATACTCTTAGACCAATGCATATGATGGTATTCCGCCATTCTTTCCTGGTTAATCAGGTGCAAGTCCACAGTCATAGAACTACCATGCATCATAGACATTCTACAGTTGTTTCTGCGATTGCCCTCTTTTAGTTGTTCAGTTCATTGCGTAGATTCATTTTTGCATAATTGTTTCAAATACTAGACAGAAGAATTTCATGATAATCTTCAAAAGTAACATTCTTTCCATTACTATCTTGTACAGAGCATTCATAGTGAATGTCGGCGATATGCTAGAACGATGGAGCAATTGTATTTTCAGGTAATATGCTTTAATAAAAGTCTATACAGATAAATTGGTGTGAGGACAGCTTTGAACATGAAGGTCAGAGATTTTCTTATGGCAGGCTACTACGGATTGTGTAATCTGTCCCAAATTCCACCAGACTATCTTCTGTTGCACCCTCATGGTTTGCTGATATTAGTGGCCCATTAGTAGTACGAGGGCATCTGCTCTTGACATTGGTTAATTATAGCTGAATTGCCTCAGAAAAGAAATCCTACTTAAACTCAATTATTGAAGATGGCATGATATGTTTGATAACCTGTGTTAATTTCTAAGTAGAGTCCTCTTTATGAATGACAAACTATAAAATCGGTATGCTAAGTGCTCTTATCAACACTCAACTCTCACTGGTTTAACTTTTGGATACTAATCTTTGTATGTGTTCTGGGATTGCTAACAACCGATAAGGTTAACATGCATCATCATGATGCATGAAAACATGTTTAGTGATATACGACATGAACTTTTCCCATGAATCTGATAGGTGTCCTGCAGTTCTCAATATTTAGCAAGGTCATTCCATATTGTTTCATTCGACTTGCCCTTTTTTTGTTTCTTTTTTGTCAAATCTATACTTTTGCTTTGCTTTTCAATCAGGTCCCCGCTTCATCGAGTTATAGGGAATGGTCAAGAGCGGTATTCTGTAAGGCCTTTTTGCTCTCTCTCTCTCTCTCTCTCTCTCTCTCTCTCACCCCCACATTTCTGCTCATCTTTTAAAAAAATTCTGCAAAATCATCAGGAGATCTTGAAGCTTTGTCGATTAAATTTTAAATAGGGCAGTAATAGGAAGATTAGAGCATAATTGAAGCCAAGCTTGGATTGCTGTAAGTTGATTCCGAAAATGGTCCTAGGTTTGCTATCACGCTATAGTGGCAAGTCAGTTGGAGTAGTTATCAAACTCGTAGGAAATTCCTCTCAACTTGAGATTATCTTCAAGAATGATCCAACCTAAATTTTTACAAAAGAAGCCTAATTGTTTTTCTATGCCTAGTTAGCATTTTCAATCATTACCTTCTCCATTCTCAATGATTTTTTTTTGCTGATATCTCTGTAAAATAAATCCTTACGCACATGTTCTCACAAAATGCAGGTTGCATTCTTCGTGACGCCCAACCATGATTGTCTTGTCCAGTGCTTGCCAACATGTACTTCAGAAGAAAATCCTCCCAAGTAAGCTGCCGGACACATAAGTTACTTCTCTATATAACAACAAGACGATGCTATTGTACTTTCTCTATCATCAGTTCTTAGTCCTAGCATTTAACTTCTCCTCCTCCTGATTCAAATTGTCTTTTTGCATCATGTTTGAGTGCCGATACTCTGCTTTCAACGTGCATGTCCAAGGATCATCGAAATGCATATGCTTGGACATTTTGTTTGTGTGTTCTCGTGAGGCATTGATATGATCAACTGCATGCTTGCACGCTCTCTTTATCTGGTTGGAACCTTTTCCTTTGGGGATTTGGGCGCTGTATTTGTACTAGCTACTCCAATAGTTATTAGACGTGGTACACATTAGCAAATTGATAATGGCAGTGAATCCTAAACTTGTTCGAAATTGCATCATGTGCAGATTTCCTCCTTTCCTATGTCAGACCTACCTGTCCCAAAGGGTGGCCGATACTCTTGCTGATTTGAAGGAGTACAAAAGGGAAGGAGAATGAGAAGACGCATCCATTTAACGTGAACTTCGCCGGTTATAGATACATCAGCAATGTACAACATCACATGATGTTTGTTAATGGAAATAATAGTTCGGTGGATTCAGAACTTTATATTACTTGCCTCTATGATTTGGCTCCTATATTAGCTATTTATTTGGCCTTTTACATGATCTTGTTTGGTCTGAATAGTTCTGCGAATCCAACCAGAAGCAACTCTTTAAGAAAGGAAAAGAAAAGGAAGTGCCACACGATGTCTAAGCACCAATATTGACACCTAAACTTTGGCCACCCGTTTCATTCATTCATTGCATAAAAATTAGGGATTAATTTTTAACCCCTAAACAAAATTATTGGAATTAAATTGCATAATATATAGTTTTAGAAATATTTATTGTTTTTTATTATTACATTGGATCGGCGATGGTTTGAATGACAAACCTTTAGTTTAGCAAGTTGGACTTGATTTCCGGTGAGAGAATTTGGCCAAGCTCGTTACTTTTTAAATGGGCCAATTTAAATGCCAAGGTGGCAAATTGCTAAATAAGGGTGACATCATCGTAAATTTAATTCTTAGGAAACATTGAAGCGAATTCGAGAAGTAATATCAAGAAATCTTTTAGTCACCTGGCAAACACTTGTTATAATTCTCAAGATATTCACGTGTGCGCTTAAAAGGGCAAACAAGCAAGAGCCAATTCTGGAAAAAGAGAGAAATAAAGAGGAAGACATCTCGTTGAAGGAAAGGAGGGGATACGGGCACAATGAATATATGGAGGCTCGAGGACTTCTAAAGCTCTGTCGAGCTTTTCCAGGCTCATGTGCATGTCAGCCTTCTGATGCTCTGGAAGAGGGTTCTTTTTATCAGCTAAAACAGCGTTCTTCGCCATCATCAAAGCTCCCTCACTTCTCTGCCCGATAGAAGGAACGTTCGAACTCCTCGTCGAAATTTACAATTATACATATGTTAAATAAGAAATTTTCGGAGTATTTTTCGAATTAGAAATTTATTCTAAAATAAAGGAAAGCCATAACCAAACCAATAGTTAGTTACGTGTCTTTTATTTTTGGAGAGATTTTACTTTCTGTCCACATGCTTTTATGTATTTTCTTATCCCATCTTTGTATTTTTATAATTTGTCTAATCAGGTCCCTCTACTTTCACAAATTTTTCAATCAAGTCTCTTCAACACTAAATCTGATCAAATTTAGCTGGCCATCGGATTACATGGTAGCGTGACATGGACAACATTTTTCTAATATAAACATCACAATGACTAATTTTTATCAACATCATAGTCTGACATGGCCTGCATTTGCTACATTTTTCCATGCACGTCCACGTGGACGTCACTATGGCATCATTTGACAATTATGTCAACTAAATTTGGTCGGATTTGGTATAGGAAAAATTCAATTAGAAAATTTGTAAAGGTATAAGAACTTGATTAGGCTGATTAAAAGTCAATGGTCCAGATTTTATATAAGCGTGAAAATAGGTGAGCCAAAAGTAGAAATTTTCGTTTTCTCAAGTGGGACTAGTGATTTACATGATTTTAAACGTATGATTTCCTCTCAGAATCTAATTAAACAAAATAAACAATCATTAATTGGGTCCATAATTCCTTGCCAATTTTTGGCAGGACTCAATTTATATCACACCACGAAGAGTTTTTCCTTATAGCACGCTCTAATATTTTTGTTGAGCAGATAAAAATATGCTCCATTTTTTTTAATATGCCTCGGAGAGCTTTAGGCTTGTTAAATTTGAGAAGACATCACCAAATTTTTTTAAAGAAATTTGAAAAAGATGGAAAATTGTTCTAAATTAGAAGCTCCTTCCCCCCCCTTCAAAATGCACTTTATTGGTCATTTAGGGGGTGCATGACAAACCAGAATTTCTGTTCTAAAAACTATTCCAGACCTGTTTCTGGAATAGAAATCTGTTTGATAAACCTATTTCGTTTTTCTATTTCTGAAATAGATTTATGTTCCAGAAATAGAT
This sequence comes from Eucalyptus decipiens, assembly GCA_014182575.1. Lineage (NCBI taxonomy): Eukaryota > Viridiplantae > Streptophyta > Magnoliopsida > Myrtales > Myrtaceae > Eucalyptus > Eucalyptus decipiens. The sequence goes on along the minus strand of CM024612.1, from coordinate 9,014,124 downwards.
TTGGAACAGAAATCGAAGTAGAAATTTTCTACTTCTCTATTTCTGGAACAGAAATCAGAAATAATTTCTTCATAAATAATTTCTCCATGAAATAATTTCTCCATGAAATTTTCTACTGAGATGAATATGCTTAGAAAAAGTATTGCCAATAAGATGGCAATGGATCTTAATATGCCGGAGATTTCATGAAATCGTGTTTTCAACTTTTGTAATGTATTTCTATTATTTTGTATTTGGTGATTTCCAATCTTTGCTTTTGTAATGTGATACTGTATTTGATGATTCATATCTCAATTCTTGTAATGTGATGTTCTATTTGAGGATTTCCCCTATTTGTAATGGTCCTTTATGACAAGCTCTATTACATTTCGTAAAATTTGTCGATTTTGTAAAATTTACCGCAAATTGCCCAATACACTTCTTTGTGTTTCTTTCTAAAATGATTGCTCGATATCGTAAATCGTGATGGCGATCGACATGACACACTAGCATGAAGGGGATTAGAATATGGTTGCCCACCTTTATTCTACTAGAGTTTTGGGAACCTTCTATCATGCTCAAGAGTAATGCATATTGATCTCTTTTTTCTATTGTATGAAGACTATTGATAAGTATATTGTTTGACTGTAATTGCCTATCTAGGTGGATGCTAAAGAATTTTGTGTGAAAATTTAGAAAATTTGATATAACAACTCCTACTTTGTATGTTTTTTTTTTTTTTTTCAAAAAAGGGAGACTTTACTAAAAAAAAAAAAAAACTCTTACTTTGTATTTGGGTCAATGGGTTCATAAGCATATGAAATTTGTAAGAATGGACATCTCATTTGCTCCAAAAATAGAAAATTTTGTTTTAAGAAATAGAAATCTTATACTATTATCAAACGAATTTCTATTTCTAAAATAGAAATTTTGTATCGTTACCAAACAAATTTTTTTGCTCAGAAACTCGTCCAGAAATAGAAATAGAAAAATCTATTTTTGTTCCAGAAACTATTTCTGGAATAGAATGGTTGTCATGCGCGCCCTTATTTTCTGAAGTACTATTTCTGGAATCAAAAGCAAAATTTTCAAATTACAAAATATGCATAATTATATTTTTGATCAAGCGAAAGTATATAAAAGAAAGTTTGCAGGAACTGGACAAACAATGAAATTGGCCTTCCGGACAAGACAAGAAATGATTCTACCCTTCAAATATTGCCAAATTTGGAAAGACAAGGAAAGAGCAAACAAGTCAATTTTGGTATATTGATTGAGCATTGGAAAAAGAAGATTATAATCACACCAAATCTTGCCAAACATGATAAGAAAGAAGGTTAATACCCTGAAAAATCCCAAACTAGTACACTTGTGACAAATTTACCCCAAACTATTTTTTTGACTACCAAAAACCCAAAACTGGTATACTTTTGACAAATTTACCCCAAATCGGTACACTTGTGACAAATTTACCCCCTATTATTTTTCGTTAAATTTTACTCTCAAATTATTAAGTTAAATGACACGTGACAATTGACCGATATACCAATTTATGATTTTACGCTCTGTTTGTCCCCGTTTACAATTTTTGTGATTTTTTTTGTGGTGTTAATCCAATTTAACATATGGTATATTTGTTACAAATTTACCATTTTGGGGTTTTTTGCAGTCAAATAAATTAGTTTGGGGAAAATTTGTCATAAATGTACCAATTTAGGGTTTTTTATAGTCAGTCGGGGTAAATTTGTCACAGGTATACCAGTTTTGGGTTTTTCATGGTCAAAAAATTAGTTTGGGGTAAATTTGTCACAAGTGTACCAGTTTGGGGTTTTTCAGGGTATTAACCCTAAGAAAGATTAGATTAATTGATTAACAATCAAAACCATCACACACTCAAAACTGCAATCTTATCAATCTCCCATGATGAAAAAATAGCTCAACGTCAACATGATAAAAAGCTTAACACCTCTCATTCTTATTACTACCTTTTCATAAATATTGAAAAAGAAAAATGGAAAAGGTCGTTATATTTTCTAGCATGCTCCACATCTGTTTCAGTCACCTTCTTCTTCTCTCATTCAATCCATTTCCGTGTGCAAAACATGTGCTTCACCATCTCATGCTTCACATTCTCCTTGTTTTTGTTACTTGAAGAGAGAGTGTCTATGTTCAACAAGGAAATAGTTCTGCTGGAAAAACCTAAGGAGAGATTATGGTGGTAACTTCTTTCTTGTTATTTGATGTTCTGTCCCTTAGCTAAATACATCGAAGCATTTTAGAATGTTAAAAGGAAATGGACAAAGCAACTTAGGAAATGGAGTTCATGGGTGGTCGAAACATCAAAAGGGACAGGCTTGAGGAAAAGGATTCCACACAGACAAGGACTCTCTCTTTGCTTCTGATACTCTCAAGATAGCTTAATAACACAGCAGTGACTACAGAACTCTTTCTCTCCATCCTCTTCAACCTGCCCGAAACTCCTCCAATAGTTAGCATTTGCGAACGTGTCGAACATGTGCACCATTGGCACCGTTCCGGGCGAGGGCCCCAAGGTCCGATACCCGACCAAGAAATTCAATTCATCACTTCTAATATTACTCCCACTTGGATGAACTCCACTAATATCATTATCTTGATCCAAGGTTTCAAATAGGAAGTAATCTTCCCCTATTTTGCCCTTCTTAGGAAATTCATCATCTAAGAATGTGACATCCCGTGATTCAAATTCAGTTATACTCCTACTTTCTTGCTCACCTATGAACACATACACTTTCGAGTGTTTGGAGTATCTTATGAAAATACTCTTCTTTCCTCTGGGACCCAATTTCCCAAACTTGTGAGAGGGCTCATGAGTATAGGTAGCACAACTCCATGGTTTAAGAAAACTTAACTCCGATTTTCTACCTGTCCATAACTCATATGGAGTAGAAGTAATTGATTTGGAAGGCACCAAGTTAAGTATATATGCAGCAGTTAACAACGCATCACTCCAAAAAGTGATAGGTAAGTTAGCATGCGTCATCATGGACCTAACCATTTCCAGTAGGGTTCTGTTTCTTTTCTCCGCAACACCATTTTGTTGAGGAGTATATGGAATAGACAACTGTTTATCTATTCCTTTTTCATCACATAATTTTCTCAACTTATCAGATAAATACTCTCGACCTCGATCGGATCTCAATACTTTTATTTTCTTGTCTAATTGATTTTCTACCAAGTTCATAAGCCTTTTGAAACAACTTAATGCTTCAGATTTATGAGAAATCAAATAGACATATCCGAATCGAGTATAATCATCTATAAAAGTGATGAAATAAACAGCCCAATGCCTTCCTTTCACATTTATTGGACCACAGATGTGAGAATGGATTAAATGCAGTGGAAATTCAGCTCTTTTACCTTTTCCAAATGGTTTCCTTGTCGTTTTCCCTACTAGGCAATGCTCACATATGGGCAAATCGACTTTTTCAATGTTGCTCAACAAGCCCTATTTGGCTAGTCTATTCATACGTTGTTCGCCAATATGACCAAGTCTAGTATGCCACACATTCACATCATTATCATATGAATTAGGAGACGTGAGAAGGGAATAAAAAACATTTGCATTAACATAGTCAATATCTAATACAATGAAACCATCAAGAAAATTACCACAACCATAGAAATTTGTATTCAAAAACAAATCCACACCTCTATTATGGAAGTTCATATTAAAACCTAGCTTGACCAACACTAAAACAGACACTAAATTCCGACGAATCTCCAAAACATACAATGCATAATGTAGGAACAAAGTGCGTCCACCACACATGTTCAATTGGCGGGTGTCAATTCCTTTTACTTCAACTCTGGAGTTGTTTCCCACACAGATCCACTTAGTTCTAGTTGGTACTCGTCGGAATTCCACGAAGGATTCTCTATTCTTCGCTACATGGTCTGTCGCTCCTGAATCCACAGTCCACAAAGGATTAGACTCAGTTAAGAGTACATAACTCGATATATAAGCAAAGTTCTGAAAAGTACAAGGGGTGTATTCCTTCTTTGGCTCACGACAGTCGCGAGCATAGTGACCCTTCTTGTCACAATTGTAACACTTTACCTTTGTAAGCTTCTTCATTCGAGGACGCTTTCCTCTTTCATGTTGGTTAAGCTTAGGTTTCTTCCCTAAAAGACATGCTTCCTTGCCTTTCCATTTATCGAACCAGTTAGGACGTTTGACTTGGAGCTCGAAGCTCATGTGAGCTAGAACCAGCATGATAGATTTCAGCTTCCCGTTAGCCGCCAAGAGGCGGTCCGCTTCCAACTCAAGATGATGCACTGCATCCTCAAATGTTTTGATATTTTCATTATGGGTCAGGTGCACCTTCATATGCTCCCAACTCTGAAGCAAAGAACAAATCACTGCTTGCACTTGCTGCTCATCAGTCAGGACATGGCCAACATCTTTCAGCTCATTAATCATGTTTGACATCTTTCTAAGATGTTGCTTCATGGTCTGACCATAAGGCTTCTTATAAGAGTCAAACCTAATAGTGAGCTGCCTCAGTCTGGTCACCGAAGTATGACCAAATCTTGCTGCCAATGCTTCCCACATTTCCTTGGCATTCTCAAAACGCCTAAACTCTAGCATGACGTCATTTTCCATGCTACTCAGCAATGTAATGCGAGCAAGAGAATTCTTTCTTTTCCATGCAACAAATGCTTCCTTATCTCTTTTGTGCTGTGCAGTGTTTCCTTCTTCAGGTTCTACCATGGTCAGGTTAAGAGCTTCTAGTGCCTCTTGCTCTTCCAGCACATATTGGATTTTCATGTGCCATATTTCATAGTTATCGCCATTGAGCTTCTTACCTTTGTTTAACTCAGCAACTATGCTCTTTGTGGCTGAAGCCATTGTTCTGAACATATCAGACATATATGCACGAATTATTAATGCCTATCATTTATGCATCCATTTTGCACAGACCCATCATATTAACGAACAATTTGAAGTAATGTTTAAGAATCAAAAGGTCACTATGTTTCCAATCATCCTCCAAAAATCCTAACTTAAAACTATCATTAATATAATTGTTTTATGCAAAATAAATTCTATGAAGCTACAAAAACTTCTATGAACTACTCACAACAATCAACAATAACAGAAAACAAATAATATTTGACATCCAATAGAATAATAATGTTTTCACATAATACAACTAACATATCAGTTGCCACATTAACAATAATTAAGTAGAAAAGCATTACATGAGATGTCCACAAAGCACACTAAACAAAGACCAACCAATACATCTAACATCAAGTCAATACACGAACTGAGAAAGATCATATTTTGTCCAATTTCTTGATCTTTTCCCTTGTAACAATGGAGTAATAATCATCTATAAAATCCATCACAATTTTCCTATATGAAGCGGCTCTATTGACATCCCATATGCGATTCAACACTCCTTGCCAATCTAGTGGAAGAGTGTTCATGAAAAATCGCACCATCTCAGACTGTGGCAAATGACGATCATTTCATATGACTTTTTGAATTTTCCCGTTGACTTCAAGGACGTGATCAATTAAGTCACCACTCTTCCATCGATGATCAGTCAGCTCAACTATCAACTTAGAAAGCCTTTCCTTTTGTTCATTGGTAATTGCACGACTAGGTGTGCGCAATTTCAGGGGAGGCATTGTTCCTGCAACAAATGCAGAACAAATAAATGATCACATATAATCTACATAGACTTAATTGGAAAAAGAAACACATTTCTCTCTCTCTCTCTCTCTCTCTCTCTCTCTCTCTCTCTCTCTCTCTCTCTCTCTCTCTCTTTTTGTCAACGGTCAACGGTCAATGGTCAACCGGGTCGGGTCGCCGAGTCAGGCCGGGTCGGGTTGGACGGACCGACTCGGCACGAGTAGCACGCGTGCAGCTGATGTCACGATGACGTCAGCTGCACGAGCTAGCAACGACACACACGCACGTGCACGCGTTGATTGTGCACGCATGTGCAATGCACGCGCCTGCCCCTACGAATCGGTGCGTGCCTCGCATGCGCCAGCGACGGCACACACGCATGTGCGTCGCACGTGCAATGCACGCACCTGCCCTTGCAAATCGGCACATGCATTGTGACGTATCATGGCGGTGATACCTTCCGATTCTCCCTCAAGAACGGCCAGCCAGGAGGGTTGGGATGACAGTTATAAGGTCCACATCGTTTTCCTCCGCAAATCTCCACGATGCTTTCTCTGCCAGCGTCTTGGAAGCGGGGTACCCCTGAAAATAGTGAAATTGGAAAGCCCATCGTTATTCATATTGAATTCTTTACTAGCTCAAAAATCAAATCGAACACCCCATAGCCCACTGATTTTACCCAGTCATGCGGCTTCACAGAGGTTAGGAACTCAACGTCTATCCAGTTTTTCTCGTCCATGACCAAACCCGTCCCCTGAAGATTGTTGATCGAAAGCGCAGCTGTTGATGAAGTCCACACAAGTCGTTTCACTTTGCCTTTGCCCCGGCGCAAGCTCGATAACATTCGGGACTCCTTGGATGGCTGGCTTGATCATGTCATTCTGTAAAATTAGAGCAGAAGCGGTTTTAAAACCCAACAACACGGGTTTCGTCGAAAATTCTTGTAAGCCCCCAAGTGATGCACTTGTTACATACCTCAAGGTCTTCGGAAGTGTAGGGTTTGTAGGATTCCCAAAATCGGATTCGATACTAAATCGAACCCCTAAGCTTGTGCGGAAGACGAGCCCGGGAAAAACACATGCATCACCGATCCTAAGGCACATCACACAATCGAACGTACCTTGTTAGCCACAGATTAAGCACCGACGCTGATATGAGGAAGAGAATTTGGCCCTGTTCGATCCGATGACGCTAATTCGCATGAAGGGAAGATGGGTGTCGCCTCTTGCTTACTGTTCTTTCTTTTGGAAGTATTTTGAGGGAGAGAGGGAGGAGGAACGTACGTTGCTTCAAAAGGTGTGTTCCTCCCTCTTTATTTCCCCCTTATATACGTCCCCTCCAAAAAGAAACGTGTCCTTCATCATATCCCTCTATCCATGGGCCCTAATACTGTGGGCCGAGCTTTTAGGCCCAACATGGGCGGATGGGCCAACTTAGGCCCATCACATTAATAATTAAAACCATCATCTCCCACTCGCACATGGTGGGCCGAACAGAATCCTCTTTACCTCTCTTCAACATTCATACCGGTGAATAATCCGTGCGACCAGCATACTTTGAGAGCTCGTTGCCATACATCTGTTAGGAATATATAGCAGCTCATAATTGGCATCACACTCTGAGTAGATTTAGTATGCAGTACCTTAGATCGATTAATCACATTTATATCTCTCTTGATCTCTTTTAAACAATGATATATATATATATATATATATATATACATGTATATGTATATACATACATATATATATATACATATATGTATATACATACATGTATTCACAATTATGATTATCTCAAAATAGTCATAATTGTATTCACGATTATGATTATCTCAAAGATAGTCATAATTGGTCGACTAGTGAATACAAAACTACAATGTGATTCTCCAAATTCGATCTTGCTCTTTTCTTCAAACTCTCAATTTCAGTTCAACTTGCTTTCTAGAAATGTCCCATTAGAATGAATCAACTCATGACCATTGGCAACATCCTAAGATAGCAAACACTAAATAGAAATCTTGAGGATAAGTAAAAGTCATGAGGGTACTCAAATTAATGAACTATTTTCCTCAAGAGTCTCACATGGCATAAAAGTTGAGATTAAACTTTTGCCACTCTTATTGGTCATCTCATGCATACGTAGTATGAAATATGTATTACGGTATTAACTCATTTCCCATGGAGCGTATGTCTACACCTTCAATACAGTACAGATGATAGTTCAGACATACCCAATGTCTAACTAGAGTTCACGTATCTACTCAATTCACAAAATTTATCAGAACTCACATCTGGCATCATAGACAGATAAAGTAAAATATGTGGGTTATTTTACTTTCGGACATAGTAAATATTATGTCATCATCTTAACACCTAGTTAAGGCGACAAATATATTTTAAGCTTGAGCTCTCGATTATCACCTAGATAATAAGCTTAAAAACCGTCTCATTTCTATTTATCACATAGTAAATAGAGGCGATTACCCGTGTGAGTGGGCCAATCTTATATCTGTTCGACATACTTTCTCAACTTAAAGTAATGCACTGAGCATTAAGATGCATAAAGATCAAATAAAGATTCATAGGCATTAATAATGAAAAAACACTAGTTCATAAATGTGAACAATTCGGTGAAATTACAATCATCAGACTCTACTCTTTTTTGTCAATGGTCAAAGTCAACGGTTGTCAACGGTCAACGGTCAGCCGGGTCGGGCCGGGTCGGGTCATGTCGGGTTGGATGGATCGACCTGGCACGAGTAGCACGCATGCAGCTGACGTCACGATGACGTTAGCTGGCGCGTGCCTTGCACGAGCCAGTGACGGCACACACGCACGTGCGTCGCGTCGGTCGTGCACGCATGTGCGATGCATTCGCCTGCCCCGGCGAATTGGTACGTGCCTCGCACGCACCAGCAACGGCACACATGCACGTGCGTCGCACGTGCACGCATCGGCCGTGCGCACACATGCGATGCACGTGCCTACCCTTGCGAATCGACGTTGCTTCAAAAGGTGCGTTCCTCCCTCTTTATTTCCCCCTTATATACGTTCCCTCCAAAAAGAAACGTGTCCCTTCATCATATCCCTCTATCCATGGGCCATAATATTGTGGGTCGGGCTTTTAGGCCCAACATGGGCGGACGGGCCAACTTAGGCCCATCACATTAATAATTAAAACCATCAGGAAGCAAAGTTGATTGGGGTCGCAAAATGGAAGAAGAAGACACGGCCGGCTATAGGAGCATCGAAGCTCGATTCATCAGTGAGATCTGCCCTGAAAATCTTGAGGACACCCAACTGCTGGAGCTCATTGAGATGGGATACCCTCTTTTGTTTATCTGCACCAATGTAAAATAGCAAATCAACAGACAGTTCCAACTTCAGTGCCCTATCCATTAGTTCTACAGCTTCCACACAATCAAGCCATGCCATGTTGCTGGAGTATGAGAATACTTCAGTAGTCTGTGAGCACTACTAAATTACTAAAATGCGATCTAAAAAGTCAGAACTATGTCGTGGCCAATTTTATTGTGTGTGCCGCTCTCGTGAGCCATTCTCATTGATCACGTGGAACATACACTATAGTAATGGCAACCTAACGACCTGAATCCTGCTGTTCAGATTAAGCTAAATGGAAGAACTTGGTTTCATCTGCGGGTGAGTTGGGAAAAGTTTGACCACAGGAAGTGAAATGAAATTTTACGTTGTTTTGGAGGGTAAATTGGCTTTTTTCTCAAACAAATGGGGGTCCAACTGTAAGGAACTAATCAGCAATCAATGAAGGAATATGCTATCAAAACAGAGCATTCACATGTACCGATAGACCAAGCAGATGGAGGAAATACTTGATCTTTATATGTTTTTTAGAAGAAAAAGGTAAAAGGGAGATCAACCTGGGTCCCTAACAGTGGTATTCACAGCATAACCCTTCTCAAGCAAAAGCTTGATCAGCACAGAAGCCACAAAACCAGTCCCTCTAATAACACATGCCTTCTTGTTCCCTCCAATCTCTGCAGCCATCTCTCTCGCAACGGGTGGTCGGCAATTGAATTCTTGAGAGGAAGAAAGAGACGGTGCGAATCACGCACCAGGGAGACAATTACCGCGCAGTAGAAATAGCAAAGATTTTTTAGAGGGATTCTTTGCCTTCTTGAGGTGATGGAATTTAAAGTGCATCAAGATAGTCTTGTCTATTTTTGGGGGAAAGAGTATCTAAGAGTATCTAAAAGTTCCTTTTTTTTTGTTCGAGTATCCATAAGTTCACTTCTTTGTGAATAACGTAATCTTTTAGGCTTAAAACAAGAATGTAATAATGAAAGCCACAACTCAGCACACCCTCACTTTCCTTCATCTAATCTGCAAAAGGAGGCAACTAGGAATATAATTGTAACGTACTCACCAAGTGAACCTAATATGCTATTTCTAATTTGAAAATATGAATATCTGATCTATTCTAAAATTTTGAACACGAATTCTGTAAAATTAGGATGATTAGGTTATAAAAAACACGAGACATTTTATGAATCAACTTCTAACCCATCTTACTAACTTTTAAATAACGATTTTATAGATTAGTTAGGCATAAATCATAAATTAATCTGACGAATGTTTATGAATTTTCATGAAATCTTTTAAAAGAAAATTCTTTATTTTCTCTTTTTGATCCATCTATATTTGTCTTCTTTATTGCTTTCTGCAGAATAAATTGGGAAAGATTTTGGGATTATTATGCCTCTAATGGCTCAAATTTATATAACTAAGATGGAGATTTTTTTTTTTGGTTCAGCCAATAATGTCTTTTGCTGGGATGACCATTTTAAGCATCAAAATGTGAACATAAAACTAGCTGCATATTCCTTGCACTGATAATAGGCCCACTGAACTACCTAAATGATGCATGAAAATTGTGATATTCAAACATGACACAGGGTTAAATGTCATGAACAAGTTTGATTAAGACATCTAGCACTAGATCGATGCACAAATAGATAGCTTTTCACTAATAAGCATTTACGATAGAATGCCTGACAATTTCAGCAGTAACACGTTAACTTGGCAAATGGATTTCACATGGCAAACAACCTTCAAATTATCCATATACTATTTCGAAGCTTGTGATGTACTCTTAGTATGTCTAGGAGGCATCATGCACCAATTTCGCTCTTAAGGAGCTCAATCGAAAACATTTTCATAGGGACACGATCAGTCACAATTGCAGCAGGGATTGCATAGAACATGGATGACTTTCCTCGATCTAATGACATGGAAAAAATTCATGAAAAATCTTATATATAGAATGCAATGTCATGATCATGTTTCATGAAGACATTGAGGTCTAATTTGGTTCACAAGGATCTACATGAAAATGGGAAAACAAAGCAAAACAATCAACATTTCAAATTGCAACAGTCCAAACATGACTTCATGCAAGAAATTGAACTAGAAAACGATGATTGTTTGGCACAATAGAAATCTATACCTCCTTAGAAAGCTTATGAAGTGTTCAACATTATTCATGAAGGATGCGACTCCATTCAAGCATGTTCACTAGCTCATTTTTGAACAAACATACATCAGACTCAAATAGGACAAATCAACACAGGAACCATCTTCAAAATCATAACAAAAAAGTCAACAAAAAAATTGACAAAGGTTGCATACCTGTCGCGACCAAATTTTTTGGGTGCACCACTAGGGTTTGGCTAATGGATTATTAAGTCTAGACTTAACTCGGGCTCTCCCAAGCCCATACCAATTTGCGACTTAGATTCAAGTTCTTAATATGCAATTGATTTTTAATTAGGAGTCGCCACTAATCTATTTTTGGTGGATCGATTAGAAACCCAAGTAAAGTAATTGGAGTTTTACCTTACTCCTACGAACCAGAGACTATGGGTACGGAGACTTGGTTACACTAGATTTCTCTAATGCCCTTTCGGTACCATTCTTTTATTTTCAAAAATGCTTTTATAGGCAACTTGGATTAATTTTAAATCTATTTTCCTAACATGTGAGGCGATCATACGGGTGCGCAAACCACCAATTTAACACTCAGATAAACAATGAATAAATTACAGGGACTTACCTTATAGAAACGAAAGCATCTGCGTGGTTCGATTAAAATTCACATCATCAACCATAAATATGATTTCTAATTAACATGCAATTTTTTTTTTTTTGTTTGTTTTCACTTATTTAATTAGAGTTATGTAATGCAATACAACCTGACCTAATAATAAGTAATTTCTAGCTAAATGAACCTAACCATGATCACTAAATAACATGCATTTCATGAACCTAATTCTATATTTCATGAACCTAATTCTATATAGCATGCACATGACATTTTTTATTTTCCTAAAGAAACATGCAATTTATCCTAAAAGTGGAAACTAATTTACCCTAAGGCATTTTTTTGTATTTTTTTTTTATGAAATTTCGAAATTAGAAAAATGTGAAAATTATCTAATCAAATAAAGATCCTATCCCAACTTATATTAAGGATTATGTCAAGCTAAACCTTATTATCTTAACTTAGCAATCTCTAACCTAAGATGCAATATATCTAAACCAATCTAAACTTAAAATTAAATACGCAATTTATCCTAACGTGCAATGACGTACAAAGGATGCCCTACTTCTACATGACATATGCAGGATGATTTTTCTTTTTTTTAATTAATTTCAAAATTAAGAAATGTCAAATAATTAAACATGCAATTTAAGCTAATGAAACAAAAATCTAACATCCTAGATTCATTTTTTATTTTTTATTTCGAAAATTCATGATAAACAAAATGCTTAATCTAAACATGCAAATAACCCTAAATCATGCAATATTCTAACCCAAACATATTTCAAGATAAAGCAATCAAGACAGAGACCATTCAAAATCACTAAAGATATCATACATCGTTCGGATCAAAGGATAATATTCGCTAAGAAAATCGATAAATTGATCTTAAGCATTAAAGATCAAAATATCAATTTTATTCCTGCTTGATTAATTATTTTATTTAAAGTTCTTATAGATGAAATTAAAAAGCCAAGCGCGGTTGCGAATATGTCAGAATTTCCAATTATGCATAGGAAAGTATTTCAAATAAATAAACAAAACATAAAAAAAAACTAAAATAAGATAAAATAAATCTACTAAATAAACCAACCTAATAAAATAAATCAACCTAGTAAAATAAACCTACCTAGTAAAATAAAATAAATCTCTACATAACAAAATTTACCTATATTGGATTTTTTTCTGTTTTTAAATTTGTTTCCAAATGTGGCAGGTCACTGTGGTGGGTGCTCGGTCAGGGGTTGCAGCCCGGCGCAGCAGAGGAAACCTGGCAGTAGGGGGCTCGGCGACCGGCTCTGGCGAGCTGCTGCGGTGGTGTGCTCATGGAAGTGCAGGACCGGCAGTGCTAGGCAGGAGCAGCGTCGGTCGCTGGTCGGAGCAGAGAAGGAGCTGTAGGGTGGAGTTTCGGCTCACGGACAGAGCAGGGAGGAGCAGAGCAGCGGCAACGTGGCAGACAGGGGCGTCGGTTGGTGGGCTGGGCAGATCGCAGCCAGAGCAGGAGCGACGGCGGTGTCGAGCGGACGGAGAGCTGCAGATCTGACTCGGGTTCGACTCCGGCGAGACAGAGCAAAGGCGGGCGGAGCAAAGCAGCAGCAACGTCGCAGGTAGGGGCATCGGGCTACCGGCGACTTCGAGGGGCGCGGATTGGCGGCGACCAGCAGAGGTGGCGTGGGGACAAAGAACACGAACGGAGAGCCGAAACAGCAACGGCGGACACCGGGTAGGGCGACGGCGTCAAAGCGGAGGCGTCTTCGCAGGGGGCTGGCGTTCTGTTCGGGACTTGCTGGCGGGGCGTCGAGCTCGCGGGCGACGGAGGGCTCCGGCGACAAGCGAGTCGGCGGTGTGGGCGTCGCAGGGGAACGGCGGTTCGACGAAGGATCGAGCGCTGCGACGCGGAGGTGAGGAGCAACAGCGGAGGGCAGAGCTTGGAGAAGACGAACAGTAGCTATTTTCCTTTTTTGTCTTTTTCTCTCTCTCCCTCTCCGTTGGTCGGTCACTTCTTATGTCTACTCCCTCTGCTCTCTTTTTCTCTGCAACAGATCAACAGAAAGGACAAAAACCCTACCGGCCTGCCCCTTTTCCCCATAGAACCGAAACCCTTTTCACTCCTTCTTCTTTTTCTTTTTTTTTGACTTGTTGACTTCTTGTTTTTTTTTTTTTCGACGAAGAGAAGACCTCCTCAATGTTTTTCTCTCAATGGCCGTATATTCAATGTGTTGCCTCCCAAAATCCAGCAGTGGTTATGACATTTTTCAAACTCTGACCACGAATGTCTTACACCTTCTGGTAACATCAGTTATGACATTCTTGGAATTTTGACAACATGAACATCTGTTGTCTTCTAGTAATACTAGTTCTGACGTTCTTCAGATGCGGAACATCTGATCTCTTTGTACTGCAGGTTCTTATGTTTTTCAAATCTAACCCCACAAGTGTCAAGCCTCTAGTTCAGACATACCATTAATCTCACGTTGAACAGAAGAAAGAAATTAAGAGATCTTACAACTATAATTGTGCTAGCAATTGCTCTCGTGTGTGAATGATTTAGTTGATCATTATCAACAGTCTTAGTTATTGATTGTTAATCATTGATCATCCTGTGATCTGCTCTCTATATTACCTTTTGTAGTAGTGTAGATCACATTTAAATCGGCTCATTCTAAAACCATGTTAGAATTAATTCAGCCGTAACTTCTAACAAACGTAAGTAAGTTCTGATACCATTTTAGATATTAATTCGGGCATTAACTTTGTAACTATTTTACAAAGCATTACTCTAGATATTTATTTGTAACCATTACAAGTCTTCATTCTAGGTATTAACTTTGTAACTGTTACAAATACTTAATTTGACCATTACATCTAAAACTGTTTCAGATTATCAGTTAGTCATTTAATCTGAAACCGTCTTCAAATCATTAAATTGTCCATTGACTCTAAAATCATTTCAGATCTTTAATGTGACCATTAAGTCTGAAATTGTTTCAAATATTGATTTGACTATTGATTCTAAACTCACTTCATATCATTAATGATACCAATGATTCTGAACTCTCTTCAGATAATTAATGCATCTATTAATTCCGAACTTACTTCAAATTATTAATGCATTTATTAATTCTGAACTCATTTTAAATTATTAATTCGGTCATTGAATTTGAACACCTTTCAAATCTTTGATTCAATCGTAAAGTTTGAAACCCGCTTCAGACCTTATAAGATCGAATGGCCCTTTGTCAAATCTTTTATCTTTTAGCTCGACTCAAGCCTCATTTGGTTCAGCATTCTCAAGGGGCTTTGGGCCCCCAAAGCCCCTTGGGAAAAATATGAGGTGTTTGGTTGAGCATTCTGAGGTCGCATTGGCCCAATGTTGGCCTCAGAAATGCTGATATAAGGTTTAATGAGTTTTTTTTTTCTTTCCAATATTGCCCTCATTATAATTATATTTTCCTTTTTTACCCTCATAAGACACTGTTCATCGTCTTCTTCGACTTTACTGCTCCACCGCGAAGCTCAACCGGTGGGCGTGGTGGGCGGCACTCAGCCGCGAGTGGCCAAATCTGGCCGACGGGATGCCTCGCCTGAGGTCACGTGACCTCAAGCGAGGTGGCTTGAGGTCGGGCGACCTCGGGCAGCGTCGCCGGGTCGCTCGACCTCGGGCGACGTCGCCTAGGTCGACCCAAGCGACCTTGAGGTCGCCCGACCTCAAGCCACCTCGCTTGAGGTTGCGGTGGCATCACTTGGGTCGCTCGACCTCAGGCGGCGTTGCCGGAGGCTGCACGACCTCGGGTGACACCGCCCGAGGCCACGGGACCTCGAGCAGTGTCGCCCGAGGCTGCGCGACTTCAAGCGTCGCCTGGGTCGCGTGACCTAGGCTCGCCTAAGGTCAGCACAACCCACCCCCCCCAACCGCCGTCATCGCGCCGCCGCCCCGGTCGCCTCCACACCGCCACCAGCCACCTCCCCACCGCCACCGGCACCACCTTTGTCGAGCCACCTCCCCCACGATTTTCCCCTCTCCACCCAGCTGCATCTCCTCCATTTTTTCTTTTCTTCTCTTTTTTTCCTTTTTCTTTTCAATCTAAAGTTGCTTTGCAAAATATACACATTTTTTAGTGTCCAAACAATCCTACCTTCACAAAATGCCCATTGAGTCAAAGATACTTGGGGAAATGCAAAGCCATTTCCCCAAAGTTGAACTAAACGGGGCCTCAATCTAATTTGCTCAACTTGCAAACATATTTGTAATATTCTCTCTCTTTTTCAAATGTCATTCTAATTGGTTATGGTATGCGATATCCCTAAATTCATTACTGAGTTAGTAGTAGGCTAATATGTTAGCACAATCAAGAGAAATGATTGTCTAGATCAATCTCCTACTCCTACAGACCATGAGTGACATCTAGCAATAGATCATGACTACACAAATAGTGTGAAATATTTCAAGAACACAATGAACCTGTTAGCTTTACGCGACCATGTAATTTGATTCTTATGTCTTACCATGTCCCAATCGAACAAAGGCCATGGAATTATTGGTTAAACCACCAATTCCATCATATGCCCAAATCTAATTGACATGTATTTCCTTGAGATATGAACCATTCATTCTCAATTATAACCCCGGTCGAGGATTTGAATACAACGTCGTGATTAGATCGCATAGGACATAAATCTTGTATATCTATATATAACAAGAAGACCGATTCCATGTTGCGTACGCATGTGCCTTTGTATGTGAACAAACTATGACAATCAAGCATAGAGATAGTTTGACGAAGCATCAATATGCGCATTTGTGAACCATAGCCATCCAACATGCAAGTTAGCATTGTGCCTCAGGTTTAAAGATCTTACACCAGATCAAATCGTGATTGATTAGTCATTGACTCTACTAAAAACTTCCATATTGCCAATCGTTATATGCATGTCACGCTTAGTGAACTTGTCCAGGACAAGCACCTATGTTTTAGCTCAAATATCACAACATCCAATGACTTGTGACTTATCATCTCCTCAGGAATCCAATACCGAATGGTGAAGCTTGAGAACACACCGATCTCAACAGAATCATCAATATCCTCTTAATGATCCATCGATCGGGAATAGTTTAAAATTTTAGTATAACTATAAACCTGTCACACATATTCTTAACCCCTTAAGAATATGTTCAGTCCTAATTGATTTTATGGACTCATTCATAGAACGATAAATGAATATTTCTTCGCCATTACATTATCCTTAACATGTAACTATTACATGATTACTTTAGGGCATATAGCTAACGGTGCAAACCGCCATAGTCATAGGGACGAAGGAGATTGGCATAGTGAATAGCGACAAAACTTGTGGGACTTCCAGCTTGGTTGACAGCAAGCAAACCCAGTAATTGACGTACGACAGTGATTCAGAGTTGTGGCAATCAAGCTTGGATTGATTAAGGCCAAGTTCGCTGCTAGTGAGGAACCAAGCTATAGCGTGGAGTTTGGATCAAGCCTTCATGATTGAAGATGGTGGGAAAGCGTAGTGAAGCAAGACCCAAGCAAGTCATGAGTTTTCCTCTCTTTATTTTAGGGTGCCATGGTCCCCTTCAATGGACACCCTCTCTCTCAATCTCAATATATATAGTCCTACTTTCCTCTCTCCATCTTTCATGCTCTCTTTCTCTCCATGGTGGCTCCGTATATTGTGGCCATGTATTCTCAATCGTGTGGCCTCTCCTTTGTCGTGTAATGAGTCCCTTTTATAGAGAAGGGGCTTGAACTATCAAGGAAAGTTAACAAATTTTATCTCCTCTGCTGTTGGACTCTCAAAATATTTTGTCCTTTCCTTTTGGGCTCATGCACGAAATCTCCCTACCATGCAATCTTTCTTGTTTTGAGACAAAGAATATATCACTCAATATATCTCCCACGTGCAATATTCTCTCTTGATATTTCATATGAAATCTTACAATCTGCTACGAAAAATATCACTCAATGTATATATTGCATAAATATATAAAAGATTTACCAAATATAAGAAGAACAATACAAATCCTTTCCGAATAAATCACCACTTCTCATAGGTCAATTTTCAGTCTTCAAAGAATAACGGGCTTTGGTCAATTCGCTCTTTTTGTGTGCTTAGTCCAACTCGTCAGGTTAAAGCTCAAAAACATCAATTCAAACCCATATGTCAATGGTCCAACGCAAATGCAATAATACAAATGTTCCTAAAACTATATGCTATGCAATTTAATTGTAGTTTCTTTGTTTAGGGATCAAAAATTAATTCCTAATTTTCTATATAATAAATAAATGATCAGGTCACTAAAATGTAGGTATCCACAATCATTATCATCTAAAAAGGAGGAAGATGGCAAAGCGCCTACAACTGAAGCACTGTGTGATGTGGAAATAGCCAAAAGAGAAGTATTAGATGCAAAAGCTGTTTATTCACTATATTGTGTTTTATCCCCTGCTGAATATAATTGAATTTCTTCATGTGAAAGAAAAAAAAAAGGGACAAGTCAAGTTAATTTGATCCCGCTATATATCAAATACCCTAATCGAGTTAATTTCTACTAATATGAGATCACAAGCTAAACTAACATTTGTAATTGAAATTTATTTGGCCAATTTGAAGCTTAATTACTTCAATTGGATGTTAGTCTAGAATGGGCCAAGTCGAATTGGCTCAATCGGAACTCACTAACTCGATTTCGTAACTTTTGACTAGAACCAATCTATAAAATTGAGAAGTTCACATGTGAATTTGACAAAATTAATGCTAGCCATGGATATCCAAATTGAAGACTAAGGATGATCGGGCCTATTTCTCATTCAAAAATTATGCTAGCGGACTTCGATTTTGTTCAACTCTTTATGTTTGGAATTAAAAAGATCATGGTGCAACTTATTCAAAGGGAGATTCAGTTGCCCATATAAACAAAGTTGGATTTCCACAAATAGAGTTCTTAGTTAGGAAAGACTATCTTGTCTTTGGATTTACAAGGAAATAGTATCTCTCACTGCAATAAGATCTTCAAGGAAAGAGTATCCCTTCCAAACGGTCAGCTTGGAAATAAAGGAGTATAAAAGGAGGTCATGATGCTGAAGCAAGTATAAGATCTTGAATCTAAGATTTCAAAGTTCAAAGAAAGCTTCGATAGTACACACTTGTTTTTGTGAGCTGATCATCATCAGTCTTCACTAGTCGTAGAAGCAAAATGGCCGGCATGGACAGCATTGTCGCTGGAGTTTCCCCTACAGGTTTGAACCAAATCGACCTATCGAGCTCCGACCTTCAACGATTGGCCTCTCTAGTGAAACAGGTTTTCCATTCCCTCGAATTTTCTGCTATTTCAATTTATTTTCCGTTACCGAAACCAAGAAAACTTATGTTTTAATTTGTGTTGACACTGACGGACAAATCCATTTCATTGGCCGCAGGCGTGCATGGATTCAGGGTTTTTTTATGTCATCAATCACGGAATAAGCCAAGATTTAATGGACGAGCTCTTTTCCCAGAGCAGGCGGTTTTTTGATCTTCCATTAACTGAAAAGATGAAACTATTAAGAAACGCAAAGAATAGAGGATACAGTCCTATGTTCGATCAAACCATAGACCCTCCAAATCAGAAAAAGGTTTGATTTTTCATAGCTCCCTGTAATTAGCTGGCAATTTAATAGCAGCACTTAGAAAAGGAAGTGGGGACTCTTCACCACAGAAATAGGAGCTAGTTGTTTGAACTTTGAAGTACTAACACAAAATGGGAGAAGTACATCCTAGGTGCCAACACTTTTTTTGAAAAGTATGACACTTAAGTGCTACTTCCGACGAATCTCATCAACAATCTTATGTGGCAATTTTTTATTATTTTTCTCGCTTACGTGGCTCGCCGAAGAGTTGACTCAGCAAAACACTGCAAAAACGATGTTGTTTTGGTGTGGATTTAAATTTTAATATAAAAATTAATTAAATTAAATTATAAAAAATTAATTAAAAATAAATAAATAAATATATTTTTTTTTTTTTTTTAAATGAGGAAAGAGGCGGCTGAGGGTTGAGCCCCCATCGTCGCCGCCTCCCCACCGTCGCCGAGAAGGGTCTGCGACCATGGGGGTCGACCGGGGTCGTCGGGCCTCGGCCAAGGGCCGGCGACCCCGACCGACCCTCCCCCCACCGTCGTTGGCCCTTCTCGGCGGCAGCGAGAGCTTAGCCCTCAGCCACCTCCCTTGGCTTTTTTTTTTAATAAATATATATTTTTATTTTTAAATGTTTTAAATAAATTTAGTTTTAAATTTAATTTAATTATTTTTAAATTATTTTTTTACCACGTCGCACCAAAACGACTTCACTTTCGCATTATCTAGCCACTTTAGCGTGCAAAACGATACCGTTTTGCAATTACTTCGCCACTTTAGCATTTTTGCCGGATTTTATTGCCGTTGGCACTTAAGTGATCAATTTTGCTTTGATTTTAGCACTTAAGTGTCATTTTCCTAACTTTTGGCACTTAAATGTCCATTCGTGCCAAGTTTTGGCACTCCAGGTGTTTGGCACTCAACACAAAACCATGAGTTCTACAACAAAGATTTAATTGAAGCTTGTTACTTTCTATCTGGCTATCATCTTCAGAAGATCTTTAAGTAGTACTGATTCCATTGCCGTTTTATAGGAGATCACAGGGAGGGGTACTTCTTAGGAGTGGACGTACCAGAATATGATCCCAACGCGCAGAAGCCTCATTTTGGACCAAACGTCTGGCCTTCTGAGGGTAACCAATTGCTTAATATTGTCCAACTTAAAAATGCTGCTGATGATCACTACTTAATTTAGTTTCACTATTGTATTTTTCTAGATATGTTGCCAGGGTGGAGGCAGACTATGCAGGACTATCATAGTCAAGCATTGTGAGTCTTTGTTCTAGATGATTTAAAGCCGTGCACCTTAATTTTTTCTGTACAGAGATCCCCTGTTTCTCTGGCGTGGTGTCTGCGACCTTTTCGGTACCGTAATAATCCCCACCTTCCCTTCCACATGCATCAGATAGTGCCGTGTTCTTTTTTATCAAAGCGGCCTAAGGGGAGTTAAATTGCCTCTGACTTCTTAACTGCATATGCCTTCTTGAGCTGTTACCTATGTTGGCCAAAGTATAAGTCTCTTCTAGTAATTTGTAACTGCTGATTAAACAGTTTTTCTGGGGGACTTTATGTAGCTATTATGCCCGAGATTCACTATTAATCACATTGCCTAAGAGCCTTAACTCAATTGTCTACTTGCTTACAGTGGTAGGGCTGATATTACAGTCACAATTTTCATTACATAAAGTCTCCAACTCAAAATTAGTTGACTTTTGGATACAGTTATACTTTAAGAGCAATGCGCAATGATCTATGTAGCAAGATTCAGTGTAATTTGTTGGTATCAAAGTGATGGTAATCAATTTGGTAATATTTCGATTTGTAAAATGCGCATTCAGGAATGTGGCGAAATTAGTTGCAAGGATTATTGCTATAGCACTTGATCTGGAAGCTGATTTTTTTGAAAAGCCAGAAACATTCGGTGAGCCTATTGCGGACTTGCACTTGCTGCATTATGAAGGTAGATTTTACTTTGCTAAACTACATAGCAAAAATCCGCAATTCTTTCTTCTCATCCTGTTGATATTCCCTTCATTGTTTAGGTGTAGTCTGTGATCCCTCTGAAGGAATGTATGGAGCTGGGGCACATACAGACTTTGGGTTTCTTACCTTGTTGGCAACGGATGCTGTCTCAGGTCTCCAGGTATTTACTATTCTCCTATAAACCCGTTGGTGCAGATTTTATGCATAGTTATGGTGTATTGAACTGATCTAACTATTTCAGGTTTGCAAGAACAAAGATGCGGAACCTCAGATATGGGAATATGTGCCACCTATGAAAGGGTAAAGCCCACCTGAATTTCAATTGTGAATTTGGGATTATTATATTATCGATCTCATATTTAGAGTAATTTGGACGTTTTTGGTGGAAGATCATCATGTTAGGATTTATATTCCAGTGATTTATGGTTTACAAATAAAACTTGGAATGACTTTGTTTCAAATCTTGCTCTTCTTGTTTATTGGGGCATGGGCACGACAATGTGTTTCCCGTGATACGCTTGATTGGAAAATTGCTTCATGCCGATGTTGAGTGGAATCCATCACCACTATTAGTGAATACATTTTTTACGATAGTCCTTTGTCTGACCTGATCTGCTTTTGTGGTTCTTCTTCGTACAAAGGCAGCGATAAGCCAGTTTAGAGAGAAAGTATTATCGTGAGATGGGGATAAAGATGGATTTCCAATTAGAAACATAGAGAGGCGCCCTCATCCACTTCTCCTTTCCTTGCTGAACAACCTCTTTCTCTCTCTCCTCAAATACTCTTAGACCAATGCATATGATGGTATTCCGCCATTCTTTCCTGGTTAATCAGGTGCAAGTCCACAGTCATAGAACTACCATGCATCATAGACATTCTACAGTTGTTTCTGCGATTGCCCTCTTTTAGTTGTTCAGTTCATTGCGTAGATTCATTTTTGCATAATTGTTTCAAATACTAGACAGAAGAATTTCATGATAATCTTCAAAAGTAACATTCTTTCCATTACTATCTTGTACAGAGCATTCATAGTGAATGTCGGCGATATGCTAGAACGATGGAGCAATTGTATTTTCAGGTAATATGCTTTAATAAAAGTCTATACAGATAAATTGGTGTGAGGACAGCTTTGAACATGAAGGTCAGAGATTTTCTTATGGCAGGCTACTACGGATTGTGTAATCTGTCCCAAATTCCACCAGACTATCTTCTGTTGCACCCTCATGGTTTGCTGATATTAGTGGCCCATTAGTAGTACGAGGGCATCTGCTCTTGACATTGGTTAATTATAGCTGAATTGCCTCAGAAAAGAAATCCTACTTAAACTCAATTATTGAAGATGGCATGATATGTTTGATAACCTGTGTTAATTTCTAAGTAGAGTCCTCTTTATGAATGACAAACTATAAAATCGGTATGCTAAGTGCTCTTATCAACACTCAACTCTCACTGGTTTAACTTTTGGATACTAATCTTTGTATGTGTTCTGGGATTGCTAACAACCGATAAGGTTAACATGCATCATCATGATGCATGAAAACATGTTTAGTGATATACGACATGAACTTTTCCCATGAATCTGATAGGTGTCCTGCAGTTCTCAATATTTAGCAAGGTCATTCCATATTGTTTCATTCGACTTGCCCTTTTTTGTTTCTTTTTGTCAAATCTATACTTTTGCTTTGCTTTTCAATCAGGTCCCCGCTTCATCGAGTTATAGGGAATGGTCAAGAGCGGTATTCTGTAAGGCCTTTTTGCTCTCTCTCTCTCTCTCTCTCTCTCTCTCTCTCTCTCTCACCCCCACATTTCTGCTCATCTTTTAAAAAATTCTGCAAAATCATCAGGAGATCTTGAAGCTTTGTCGATTAAATTTTAAATAGGGCAGTAATAGGAAGATTAGAGCATAATTGAAGCCAAGCTTGGATTGCTGTAAGTTGATTCCGAAAATGGTCCTAGGTTTGCTATCACGCTATAGTGGCAAGTCAGTTGGAGTAGTTATCAAACTCGTAGGAAATTCCTCTCAACTTGAGATTATCTTCAAGAATGATCCAACCTAAATTTTTACAAAAGAAGCCTAATTGTTTTTCTATGCCTAGTTAGCATTTTCAATCATTACCTTCTCCATTCTCAATGATTTTTTTGCTGATATCTCTGTAAAATAAATCCTTACGCACATGTTCTCACAAAATGCAGGTTGCATTCTTCGTGACGCCCAACCATGATTGTCTTGTCCAGTGCTTGCCAACATGTACTTCAGAAGAAAATCCTCCCAAGTAAGCTGCCGGACACATAAGTTACTTCTCTATATAACAACAAGACGATGCTATTGTACTTTCTCTATCATCAGTTCTTAGTCCTAGCATTAACTTCTTCTCCTCCTGATTCAAATTGTCTTTTTGCATCATGTTTGAGTGCCGATACTCTGCTTTGAACGTGCATGTCCAAGGATCATCGAAATGCATATGCTTGGACATTTTGTTTGTGTGTTCTCGTGAGGCATTGATATGATCGACTGCATGCTTGCACGCTCTCTTTATCAGGTTGGAACCTTTTCCTTCGGGGATTTGGGCGCTGTATTTGTAATAGCTACTCCAATAGTTATTAGACGTGGTACACATTAGCAAATTGATAATGGCAGTGAATCCTAAACTTGTTCGAAATTGCATCATGTGCAGATTTCCTCCTTTCCTATGTCAGACCTACCTGTCCCAAAGGGTGGCCGATACTCTTGCTGATTTGAAGGAGTACAAAAGGGAAGGAGAATGAGAAGACGCATCCATTTAACGTGAACTTCGCCGGTTATAGATACATAAGCAATGTACAACATCACATGATGTTTGTTAATGGCATAATAGTTCGGTGGATTGAGAACTTTATATTACTTGCCTCTATGATTTGGCTCCTATATTAGCTATTTATTTGGCCTTTTACATGATCTTGTTTGGTCTGAATAGTTCTACAAATCCAACCAGAAGCAACTCTTTAAGAAAGGAAAAGAAAAGAAATGCCACACGATGTCTAAGCACCAATGTTGACACCTAAACTTTGGCCACCTGATCATTCATTTATTGCATAAAAATTAGGGATTAATGTTTAACCCCTAAACAAAATTATTGGAATTAAATTGCATAACATATAGTTTTAGAAGCATCTATTATTTTTTATTATTGCATTGGATCAGCGATGGTTTGAATAACAAACCTTTAGTTTTGCAAGTTGGACTTGATTTGCGGTGAGAGAATTTGGCCAAGCTCGTATTTTTTAAATGGGCCGATTTAAATGCCATGGTGGCAAATCGCTAAATAAGGTTGACATCATCTTAAATTCAATTCTTAGGAAACATTGAAGCAAATTCGAGAAGTAATATCAAGAAATCTTTTAGTCACCTGGCAAACGCTTGTTATAATTCTCAAGATATTCTGGTGTGTGCTTAAAAGGGCAAACAAGCAAGAGCCAATTCTGGAAAAAAGAGAGAAATAAAGAGGAAGACATCTCGTTGAAGGAAAGGAGGGGATATGGGCACAATGAATATATGCAGGCTCAAGGACTTCTAAGGGCGCATTTGGTAACGTTTCTGTTCAAAAATTGTTCCAGGGAACAGAAATAGAAAAAACTATTTCTGTTCCGGAGAACAATTTTTGACCAGAAAGACGCATTTAGTAAACTTGTTCCGAGAATAAAAAAATGAATAAAAACACGTTTGGTAAATTTATATTCTTTGTTTGTTTCTTTTAATTTTTTAATATTTTTATTTTCTTTTTTCTTTTTTCTTTTTTCCTTTCTTTTTCTTTTTTCCATTTTTCTTCCTTTGGCGGTCGTCGGCCCGGCGAGGCCGGGCCGAGCCTCGCCAATGGCTGGGCGAGCTTGGCCTCGCCCAGATCCGGTGATGCTCCGGCGAGGTCGCCAACCCTCGACGGCGTCGCCAGCCCTCAACGGTTGGTTGCCGGCCATGGCCGAGGCCGGCGACTGGCCAAAGAAAAAAGAAGAAGAAAAGAAGAAGAAAAGAGAAGAGAGAAAAAATGTGCTTCAAAAATGTTTCTGAAACAAAAAAAAACAATTTTTTTTTGTTTCTCATTTCCGTTCCAATTTTGTTCCGGGAACAAAAAAAATAGATTTTGAACAAAAACGCAAACAAATGCGTTTCTATTCTTTTTTTGTTTCGGGAACAAAAAAAACAAAATTTTTGTTCATAAACAAGCAAAAAGAACATTACCATGCAGGGCCTAAAGCTCTGTCAAGCTTTTCCAGGCTCATGTGCATGTCTGCCTTCTGATGCTCTGGAAGAGGGTTCTTTTTATCAGCTAAAACAGCTTTCTTCGCCATCATCAAAGCTCCCTCACTTCTCTGCCAAGATAGAAGGAACGTTTGAACTCCTCGTCGAAATTCACAAATATACATATATTAAATAAGAAATTTTCAGAGTATTTTTCGAATTAGAAATTTATTCTATAATAAAGGAAAGTCATAACCAAACCAATAGTTACGTGTCATTTATTTTTGGAGAGATATTACTTTATGTCCACATGCTTTTATGTATTTTCTTATCCCATCTTTGTATTTTTTTTAAATTTGTCTAATCAGGTCCCTCTACTATCACAAATTTTCTAATCAAGTCTCTTCAACACTAAATCTAATCAAATTTCGCTAGCCATCGGATTACATCGTAGCGTGATATGGACAACATTTTTCCAATATAAGCATCACAATGACTAAATTTTATCCACATCATAGTCTGACATGGCTTGCATTTGCTACATTTTTCCATGCACGTCCACGTGGACGTCGCTATGGCATCATTTGACAATTATGTCAACTAAATTTGGTCGGATTTGGTACAGGAAAAATTCAATTAGAAAATTTGTAAAGGTATAAGAACTTGATTAGGCTGATTAAAAGTCAATGGTCCAGATTTTATATAAGCGTGATATAGGTGAGCCAAAAGTAGAAATTTTTGTTTTCTCAAGTGGGACTAGTGATTTACATGATTTTAAACGTATGATTGCCTCTCTGAATCTAATTAAACAAAATAAACAATCATTAATTGGGTCCATAATTCCTTACCAATTTTTGGCAGGACTCAATTTATATCACACCACGAAGAGATTTTCCTTATAGCACGCTCTAATATTTTTGTCAAGCAGATAAAAATATGCTCCATTTTTTTTAATATGCCTCGGAGAGCTTTAGGCTTGTTAAATTTGAGAAGACATCACCAAATTTTTTTAAAGAAATTTGAAAAAGATGGAAAATTGTTCTAAATTAGAAGCTCCTTTTTCCCCCCTTCAAAATGCACTTTCTTGGTCATTTATTTTCTGAAGTACTGTTTCTGGAATCAAAAGCAAAATTTTCAAATTACAAAATATGCATAATTTTATTTTTGATCAAGCAAAAGTATATAAAAGAAAGTTTGCAGGAACTGGACAAACAATGAAATTGGCCTTCCGGGACAAGAAAGATGAGACAGGAAATGATTCTACCCTTCAAATATTGCCAAATTTGGAAAGACAAGGAAAGAGCAACAGCAAGTCAATTTTGGTATATTGATTGAGCATTGGAAAAAGAAGATTATAATTACATGTCCAAATCTTGCCAAACATGATAAGAAAGATTAGATTAATTGATTGACAATCAAAACCATCATACACTCAAAACTGCAGTCTTATCAATCTCCCATGATGAAAAAATAGCTCAACGTCAACATGATAAAAAGCTTAACACCTCTCATTCTTATTACTACTTTTTCATAAATATTGAAAAAAAGAAGAAGGAAAAGTGTAAGAATGTGAAAGAGAGAATTTGGGGAGAAAAGCTTTATGTATTATATTTATGTACGTACAATGTCAATGTTTATATTACAAGACATGTATAATGAAAAAGGAAACTAAATAATGTACAGACTAGACTTGATATTAATTGATCCCTGATATGATCTTAATTGATCTGAGGAATATTTAATGCAATCTGGAGATACCTTGCGTATCTTCCAACACTCCCCCTCAAGCTGGTGGCTTGTAGATTTCCAAGACGCCGAGCTTGCTTAAGAGATACGCATGCTGACTTTGACATAGAGGCTTGGTGAATACATATGCAGGTTGTTCTTCTGTTCTAATCCCCCATGTCTCGATTATGCCTTCCTAAATTTTCTGTCGAGTAAAATGGCAGTCCACTTCTATGTGTTTCGTTCTCTCATGCACAATGGGATTTGATGCTAGCTTGAGGCCTGCATTGTTGTCACAAAATAATCTGGTTGGTCCCTCGACTTGCAGTCCAAGGTCCCGAAGTAATCCCCGTAGCCATACTATCTCACATGTCGTTTTCGCCATAGCTCGGTATTCTGCTTCTGCCAAGGATAAAAAGACAGTCGGCTGCTTCTTGGTTTTCCATGAAAGTAAAGAATCTCCCAACTTAATGCAGAAACCGGTTATGGATCTCCTACTCATCGGACAAGTGGCATAGTTTGCATCGCAATACGCTGTCATTCTCATATCACACTTCCTGGAAAGAAGAATCCCAAGTCCAAAACATTTCTTCAAGTACTTCACAACTTTCAATGTAGCGTTCATGTGAGACTGCTTTGGCTTGAGCATGAATTGGCTGAGTGTCTGTACAACATAACTAATGTATGGCCTTGTCATAGTCAAATATATGAGTTTCCCAACAAGTTTCTGATAACTCAATGGATCTTTCAGTACTAGATCTGCTTGTTGAGACACTTCAGCATCATAATCTGCCGTAGTCAATTTAACATTTTGCTCGATTGGAATCATAGCTGGCTTACATCCTGACAAACCTGCTTCTGATATGATTTCCAAAGCAAATTTTCTCTGGCTAAGAGATATTCCTTGATCTAATCGTGCAATTTCTATTCCAAGGAAATATTTGGGCGTACCCAAATCTTTTATGTGAAAGGTAGAATGCAAGTATTCCTTGAAGACTTGAATATCTACTTCATCGTTTCCCATAATAAGTATATCATCTACATATATCATTAAGTATATAGATGACGTATCTTTAGTCCGTGTAAAAACAGCATAGTCAAATCTGGACTGTTGGAAACCTGTAGCTATCAAGGACTCAGCAAATTTGGCATTCCACTGTCTGGAAGCCTGTTTAAGTCCATACAAGGATTTGCGGAGACAACATACTCTATTCTCCCCCTAACTCCGTAAACCTTGTGGCACATCCATATAAATCTCTTCGTCTAAATCTCCATGTAAGAAGGCATTGTGGACATCCATCTGATGCAGTGACCAATCCTGAAAAGCTGCTACTAAGAGGAATGAGCGTACCATAACATCTTTGGC